>UESW01003870.1:1023918-1064340 GCA_900491605.1 Calamus simplicifolius | reverse complement strand
GTCTGAATAGAGATTCCCAACCGATTATTTATAGCTACTCTGGTGGATCTAGGAGTCTTCGGGCTAAAGCAAATGGAAGACTTCTGAAGATTGACCTTCTGACCCGAAGCCTGACAATAGCGCTGAATAATGGAATCAAAGGTTGCCGCATTAGCTGTAGAAGCCTGACCCAAAAGGATGCAATCATCGGCAAACAAAAGATGAGATATGGAAAGGCCCACATCCCCCACCACAAAAGGGGTAATCCTCAGATTAAGCTGAGCCTGATGAAGAGCTCGAGAGAGATCGTCCGCCGCCAAAATGAATAGAAGGGGGGATAGCGGGCATCCCTGACGTAAACCAACCGATGAATAGAAGAACTCCGATGGGCTCCCATTGACGATCAAAGAGAAAGAGGGCCTCTGAATACAGGCCATAACCCAATCGATAAACATCTCAGCAAAACCGAACTCCTGAAGAGAGCGATGCAAGAAGGACCAGCTCAGTCTATCATATGCTCTCTCCATATCAAGCTTAATAGCCATAAGACACCGACTGGCAGGGGCTCTATGAAGATCATGCATAAACTCCTGAGTGATGAGGACATTGTCCGAGATAGATCGTCCTCTAATAAACGCCCCCTGCTCCTCTGAAATAATACGAGGGATCACGGCACGGAGGCGGGAAGCTAAGAGGCGGGCACAAACCTTGTACAGAGTAGTGCATAGGCTAATCGGCCTAAAGTGCTGAGGAAGAGAAGCATCCGAGCGTTTAGGCACAAGAGTAATAAGAGTCCGATTCCAAGCCTCAGGAATGAGCTTAGATTGGAAAACAATTTGGATTGCCTGAACCATCTCCTGCCCCACAATATCCCAATAATGGCGAAAAAAGAAGGGCGGAAACCCATCCGGCCCAGGAGCCTTATCCTGACCAAGCTCCCAGAGAGCCCGGCGAACCTCCTCCTCAAAAATAGGCCTGACGAGCATGGAGTTATCCAAAGAAGACACCTTCCTGGAGTCAGAAATCTGAGTAACCGGACCACCTTCACCAGAAGAATCAGACCATCTGGATTGGAAGAAATGAAGAAGCTGAGACCGGATAGCGTGAATATCCTCGAGATGGTGCCCCTCAGCATCAACCAGCCTCCGAATCCTATTAGCAGCCCTCCGCCTCAAAGTAGCCTGGTGGAAAAATCTGGTATTCCGATCCCCTTCACGGATCCACTGAACCCTGGATCTCTGCCTCCAATATAACTCCTGCTGACGAAGGAGGGAATGATGACGAGCAAGGTTCTCTCGCAATAGAAAGAGATCAGAGTCCAAGAGAATACCATCCTGATCCTCCTTCGACTGGATGGCACAAATAATGGCTTCAGCCTGCTCCACTTGCCTATCCAGATCCCCAACCTCCAGCCTATTCCATCTGGAAAGTCTGCGGCTAGCCAGCATAAGCCGGCGAGATATCCGGTAGACAGCATTACCCCTGATAGGAAGGTGCCAGATCTGAGAAATGATGGCCCGAGCAGCAGAATGGACCGTCCAAAATCGTTCAAATCTAAACTGTTTCCTCTGCTGAAGATTGGCCTCCAGGGAAATCAGAATAGGACAGTGATCCGAGGCGATCCTAGGAAGATGAGTAACGGTGACAGCAGGGAATTTATGAAGCCACTGAGCAGTAGCCAGAGCTCTATCAATTCTCTCCCAAACACGAGCTGTCCCCTGCCGATTATTACACCAAGTAAATTGGGGCCCCGAATACCCCAAATCCATCAGCCCCTTAGATCCAATGAAAGTTCTAAATTCATTAATATCAGCAGAGTTTGAGACTGGCCTGCCCCCTCGCTTCTCAGTAGCCTCAGTAATGCAGTTGAAGTCACCAGCAATAATAGACGGAATCCCTTGATCAGGAGAGCGGATAGGCCCGTGATATTTATAGGCCTATTGGTGATTTAGATAATTTTTATAGAATTAAATTTTCTTATTTTGATCAGAACATGTTACTTAACACTGAATCAATCTCTAAACATACTGGTTTCTATTAGGGTGGCAGAAGTCAAAGCAGTAGCCACCCATTCATCATATATTTTTCAACAATTTTTCTATTATACTTTTGGTTGTCGATTTGTCATACAGTAAATAAAGAAAAGTTTAAAGATATAAGAAAAAAAAAAAAGATTTAAAATGGATTGAAGACATTGAATAGGGTTATGAATGATGGGATTGAAGCTTGATTTTTATAAAATTATAAAATAGTATCTTAGTTGAACGCTTTCTTCAGATAAAGTATCATTACCGAGGGATATGCTTCTTTACTCAGATGATGAAAAGTAGTCTGATTAAAGAAAAGATAGGGAATGAAAGTGCTACATATTGAGCTACAAATATGAGCAGACTTTCATACAGAATAAACCCCCTACCAAAATGCCATCTTGAGGCAATCAGTGAACTAGGCATCTCTTTAATTCAACCCATCACCAGGAGATTGGCTTGTGGTGATCGTCGAAATGGTGCAATGGCTATGTTGCCGCCGGGATCTGTCTTCCTACTCGGGTGCAGTTGGTCTTTCGATCGGACTTCCTCCTGGGCGGACCTGCACATAAGTCCTCACGCGAGAGGCGTTGGGGGTGGCCCTCCGCGGAAGACCCTTCGATGCTCAAGTCAGTGGGGATCGACGATCAATAGAAATAAGGAGAAGGATCTCTTTGGGGAGTCCCTTCAAGGGTGGCCAATCGGGAGCTCTAGTGGAGCGCCGACGACGGAGAGAGAGAAGAATGAGCAGTGAAGGAGTGAAGGAGAGAGAGTGAGAGTGGGCTGTGCGCGCGTACCTGAGAGAATCTGGGTGTCTTATTTACAGGCAATCACCTAAATCTTGAGCACCTTCTGGAAGGTTCGAAGGTTGTTGGGATACAGAGATGATTCGAATCAAGTCGTTGTGAGGCCGGTGGGATCCGTATCTTGTCTGTTGGAGGATCGACGGCTGGGAGAGCTCTCTGATGGCTTGAGGTCTAATGACTGCGTAGGTCCTAGGCCATTATCACAGATCCTAGGCCACTCCTCGATACGATTCTTCGTTTGGAAGGTGCATGTCGAGCTATGAGTTACTCGGAGAAGTCGAGCCATGGGTTGCTCGGGGAAGCCGAGCTATGGATGGCTCGGGGGAGACGAGCTATGGATGGCTCGGAGGAGCCGAGCGATGGGTTGCTCGGGGAAGACGAGCCATGGGTTGCTCGGGGGAGCCAAGCTATGGATGGCTCGGAGGAGCCGAGCCATGGGTTGCTTGGGGGAGCCGAGCCATGGGTTGCTCGGGGAAGACGAGCCATGGGTTGCTCGGGGAAGGCGAGCCATGGATTGCTCGGGGAAAGCGAGCTATGGATTGCTCGGGGAAAGCGAGCCATGGATTGCTTGGGGGAGCCGAGCTATGAATGGCTCGGGGGAACCGAGCTATGGGTAGCGGGGGGAGCCGAGCTATGGATTGCTCGGAAAAACTGAGCTATGGTTAGCTTTGGGGGAGCGAGCTATGGGTAGCTCGGGGGAAACCGAGCTATGGGTAGCTCGGGGGGAGCCGAGCTATGGATTGCCCGGAAAAATCGAGCTATGGGTAGCTTGGGGAAAACCGAGCTATAGGTAGCTCGGGGGGATCCGAGCTATGGGTTGCCCGGAAAAACCGAGCTATGGATTGCCCGAAAAGACCGAGCTATGGATGGCTCGGGGGAAACGGAGCTATGGGTAGCTCGGGGGGAACCGAGCTATGGGTTGTTCGACCCTCTGGACCATACTAGTTAGCTCGCTCTTTATGGGCATAGTGTAGCGGGCGGGGGGATTGGACTGAGCCTAGTCCCTTCGCATAGTTATCAATGCAATGGCGATTTTACCCCTCAATACATGCCCCCCACTCCCTAGTTCGAAGCGTAGGTTCGAGCGTAGGGAGTATAGACTTAGGTGGCGCAATCCGAGTGGGGGGACATGTATTTGACAGCCCATGCAATGATGCCCTAATTAATGCTACGCAGCCGTTTTGCCTTCTCGAGGTGGATCCATCATTCCTTAGGAGCAAAGGCACCAGCTGGGGAAGTGCCACGTAGGGGATCTCGATTTTCACGGCGCCTGTAGTGGCAGTTTCGGATGTCTTGGTTGAGATGCCTCATCTCCTCCCTAAGGCGGTTTCCCTTTGGGAAAAACAGAGTCGTGACAGCGCCATCCCTATTTGTAGCGCCCTTTCGCTTTCCCTTAGAGAACTTCATCTCTCTGTCTTCTCAGCGATCTTGCTCAGCATCTCCTTCGATCGAAAATATGGTGAGTCGAGTGATCAGGCTTCGAAGGTGACCCTGGCGGATCTGGAGTGGATACGCAGCCTATACAAGATTCCCCAGGACGTCACCTTGTTGCTCCCGATGGCTGAGGACAGGGTGACATCCGGGTTAGGGGACGGAGCTTTCTGCTATGAGGAAAGCTTGAGGGCAGGTCTTAGGTTTCCTCTTCATCCGCTGGTGCGGGAGGTGATGAGGTTCTACAATATATGCTTCACCATGGTGGCTCCCAACAGCTGGCGCAACCTCATCGGATTCATCTCGCTGTGCAGCCGTGTCGGGGTGATCGCGACCCTTCCGATGTTCAGGGTGTGCTACACCTGGTCTCCGGGAGGGCCTCAGAGTGGCCTTACATCGGTCCCCGGAGGTCCTTCAAGATGATCTCCGATACCCCATCGTCGATAAAGGAATAGAAGTCGCGATTCTTTATAGTTGAGGGAATATCGGCTCAGATTTTCCTCGGGTGTGGGGACAATACGTAAAGGATCCAGAAGCGCACCCAGAGTTAACCAAGCAGGAAAAAAGGGATCTGGTCATGTTACGCGGCAATCGAGCGCTTCCGGCCGATGCCCTTCTATCAGAGGATGCTCTCTTCGCGGCCGGATTGAGTCCTGTAGATCCTTGCGATGAGTACCACTTCGTGGCTAATAGCTTACTGTGATTTCATCTTTGGTTTTGTGTGGACTAATGGGCGAATCTTATTGCCCCTACAGCCGAAAGGTTGGCGTTCACAGATCAAATGAGGGAGGAGCTGGGCAAGCGCCGCAGGAGATTCGGCTTCAGCAGCAGGCATAGGGCCGAGAAGAGGTCTCATCCTTTCGGCTCTCGCCCTAGAGGGATCGGGAGAGATGGTGATGATCGGCGCTCCCCGTCGCCGCGGGCCGGAAGTCTCGGAGTTCTGGCGGCACATGATCTTTCAACGCCGGAGGGGGGTCTGTCAGGAGGCGAAGACCAGGATACCGTAGGGGTTTCGGAGGAGGCTGCCGGAATTTTCTCCCCACCTGTTGTTGTTTTGTCCAACGATGGCGAGGGAACGATGTCGGTTCACTTGCAGACCCCCGTGGTTAGGGTGGCTCGGTCTCTCTCATTGGAGGCTGGTGGCTCGGAGAGGTTGCAGGCAGAGGCAGGAGCGGCCTCTGCTTTGATCGAGATGGGAGAGGTGGTTGCAGCCGCCGAGGTTCGGCCTGGGTTGCTGGTGGGAGAGCCAGCGGGCGATGAAGGGGTGGCCGAACCTGCCGAACCTGCGATCGAAGCTCACGGGGTGCTTTCTGGCGAAGGGCCTTCTGCCGAGGCACAGGAGGCCCCGGGGGAGGCTGAAGTTCCAGAGGAGTCTGTTGGGGGGTAGGGGAACGTTCGAGGAGGCAGAAGCAGAAGAGAAGGAAGAAGGAGAAGGAGGGGAGCCATCGAGCGAAGGGGACGTTCGGGCCGGGGCTCCCCTCGCGGGAGCTAAAGTGCCCGAGGCCTCTCAAATGAGGGCTCTGGTGGAGAAGGCTGGTCAACCGAGGGCTTCATGGGCCGCGGGTTCCCATGTTGGCTCCCTGAGCACGGATTTCCACTCACGTGACCCGGAGGTGAGCGCCATGTTCTCCGCTTTCATGCGGTATGCGTTCAAAGGGGAGAGAGTTCCTCGGCAGGAGGGAATTATCCGGAGGACCTCGTCGAGACTACCTTTAGGTACACCGAAGTGCCGAATGAGGCTTTCCTTCTTCCCGAGATTGATGATCTTGCCCTCACGAGGATCGCTACGGATTACGCGTCTCGGGTAAGTCGTCACACCGAAGTAGGGTTTTTAGTCAGCTAGCTCGACTGTGTTCCTTATATGTGCAATCCTTTTCGCAGAACGCCCTGATCATGAGGGCGCTGAAATGGCGCTTGCATCTGGTCATTGGAGCTTGGGCTCGAGCCCGTCAGGAGGTGGATCACCTCAAGGAGAGGGTGGATTCTATAGCTAGACTTTCCCGAGCCCTGGTGGTCCTCTAGAAGGAGCTCGAGGAGGCTCGCAGGGTCCTTGCAGTCGAGAGGGAAAGAGCCTCTCAACTCGCCATGCAGGTCAGCGAGCTTCAAGGCTTCCGTGAGCAATTCGAGAAGGTCAGTCTGGAGCTATCTCAGACCAAAGCGGAGTACGAGAGCAAGGTCAATTCCATGCAGCAGTTTTTCGATAAGAGGTGGGACCAGTTGAAAGCCAGCCACGCTAAAGATAGGGGCAACTGGAGTAAGAAGCTCGAGGAGGAAGAGCATAGGTGTCGGCGGCAGCAGGACCACCTCACCCGTCTGAATAAAGAGCTCGCCGACACAAAGGATCGGCTAAAATGGTCGGACGAACGAGCTGCTCAACTTTCTGACGAGCTTGACTATGCTCATCAAGAGATTGGGGATGCCCAGTCCCGGGTGGATGAACTTAAAGAGAGCCTTCGCCAAAATCAATCGGCTAAATCGAGGGCTCTCAATAGGGTCCAAGTGCTGGACGGTGAGCTAGCTCGGCGGGGCGAGCAGGTAGGATGTTATCTATTTTATCCGTTTTGGTCTTCCGACTTCTGCTTTACTTGGCTCTTTGTCTGCAGTTGAACAAGATGAGCCAGGAGTTTCAGGAGCGGTTGACGGCATTCGGAGAGGAGGTGGCCTCGAGGCACCGAAGGATCTCCGAATTGGAGAAGCAATTGGTCGAGGCGAACGCGTGGGTCTCTTCAGCGGTGGAGGAGTACAAGAACTCTACCGAGTTTGCCGACGAATGCAGGGCGGCCTGCACCGATGCATTCCAGTTTGGCAAAGAGGAGGCGCGTGCTAAGATTGCTCAAACATAGCCTAACCTGGACTTGTCTTGTTTGGAAGCCGAATATTACGAGACACGCACCCCGGGGGCCAAGGAAGATGAATAAGGAGAGATTTCTGACGTCGATCTTGAAGCCATTCTGGGAGTCGACGTTGCCGCCGAGGTATCCCGGCGGGATACCATCGAGAAGGGGGGGCCAAGCGACGCTCCCGCTGATGCTGCCGCAGGAGACATCGGGTCTGATCCCAAGTCTTGACCCTTTGGGGGCCATATGTATTTTCTATTTCTTTTCTTTTATAGTTTGACCAGAAATTAGTAAATGGGTCAGTTGTCTTTCATTTATTTATCTTTCTTGGATGGTTTCTTGCCTTAAATTTTTATCCCAACTGCGAGCGCCGCTTGGTTGGTTTTCTAGTTTGAATTTGAAGGAACATCTTGGTAGAGGTCAAGGCATAGGGATAGCCCCAATGAAGGAGTCGAGTGACAACATAGCTTGGTACAAAAGGAGGCTGAGAGACGATTCAATTCGGCTAAAGCCGAATGACACAATGGTTTGGCTAGGGTCGAAGAATGGAGTAGCTCGGCTAGGGCCGAGGGATGA
Organism: Calamus simplicifolius; assembly: GCA_900491605.1. NCBI lineage: Eukaryota > Viridiplantae > Streptophyta > Magnoliopsida > Arecales > Arecaceae > Calamus > Calamus simplicifolius. The sequence continues at coordinate 1,056,684 of UESW01003870.1, read as the reverse complement.
AATTGCTCGGCTAGGGCCGAGGGACGAAATGCCTCGGCTAGGGCCGATGGACGAAATAGCTCGGCTAGGGCCGAGGGACGGAATGCCCCGGCTGGGGCCGAGGGACGGAGTGCCCTGGCTAGGGCCGAGGGACGGAATGGCTCGGCTAGGGCTGAGGGACCAGAAACCACAGAGGCACCCTGGCTAGGACCGGGGTAGTCCACCTCATCAGTGGCCAAACCATGATCCTGCCTTCAATGAAAAGAGAGGAGTCTGTTGAATCCTCACTGTCACTCCTTTATTCTTTTGGTAAAGGGAGTGCTTGGCCTTCATGCTTCTTTATTACCCATGTCAGCGCTTTGTCTTTTTCAAGGCGGGTCGATTTTCGTTTTGCCGAAGTGGGTAGTATGGTTCCGCAGCCAGCAAAAGGTCGCCCCTGTACTTCCCGAGGGTCCTTTGTTGTGTTGATCTTTTCCATTGCAGGCTGCTTTGGCGTGTAGTGTAAGTGCTTATTTGCCATTGGAGGATGTCATTTTCGCGGGACGATCCCTCAGATCTGCCAGTATCTGCAAGATCGGCGGACGGTTTTCTGTATTTAAAGCTCGTGATCCGGGATCAGAGACATTCTTTTGTCATGCGTCATGGTTCAGGCGATGCGCCTGGTGCGGAACGTGGGGCGCTGTTTTCATTTCAGGAGGCCACGTGGTGGCGTGGGTTAGGCATTTTGAACCTCGGGCCTTCTGTTCTGATAGCTGCTCCCGGTTTGTCTTCGCCTATAAAAAGGGGAAAGAGGGCTATGTTGGGCCATCCCTGAGTTTTCTTCTTCGTGAATTGTGAAGGTACACACAATGCCTATCTCTCTGGGGCTCAGAGCGGGAGGACCGAGCTTTCCTTCTGCAAGTCGTCCTCCTCCGGACAGCTGGGGTGATGAAGGAGCTGCCGGGGGGTGGCTCGTCCTCGAGAAAGGGGCTCTGGAGATCGTATGGAGAGCGCATAGGAGGTTTGCAGAGATTGCATGGAGAGTGCACATGTACGCTTCCTATGTGTCCTTTGCGGTTCACCCTCGGGGACGCAGGATAGGAAGTGTACGCGTGCCCCCCATGACTCACGTGAACTTCTCCTCCTCCCCTGGTTGGATTCTTGGGCTCGTCCGCCCGGGAAATCTTTTGCCACATGAGGAGGGGGTGATGGTGTGTTGTCCGCTAGTACATTGACTATTGACTCGGGCAGTGGCTAGCGGTACACACTAGATTTGGGGGAGTGCCCCGTTATCAGGGTCCGCGAGCTTTCTTCCTACTCGTCGGAGGGCCCTTCGGATGGGTGGCTCGGGACAAGGCTCGTCCACCCTTTCTGATTTCTTTGATATCTCGGGCTGGATGCCAAGATATCATTATTAACTGAAGCTGGTTGCAACAGTCGGGCTGAGTCGTCTGCTCATTATCAGCGCGAGCTGATCGGTTCGTGGCTTGTCTGATTTGTTGGATCGGATGCCAAAGCATCATTGTCACCCGAAGCTGTCTTGGAGCAGTTCGGCTGAGTTATGTACCTATCTTTATTTTCTGTGTTTCAACATACTTGTAATGCCTCTCAGGCGGTTGTAATTCGTTTCGATGGCAATGAAATAAAGAAAGTTTTGTCCTTTCTCCTAGTTTCTGTTTCTTTTGTGCCGAGAGTTGTTGCTGGCAATGAAATGAGGTGCGGGGATATCGCTCGTTCTTGGCCGAGGATTCCGGATTGCCCGACCCAGTCGGGGCTTATAAGCTGCCCAACTCAAACGGAACTTTGGAGATCGCTTGGTCTGGTCGGGATTTGCGATAATGAGACATGCATCTTGGCCTTATGCTGGGGCCTTGATAGTGGGAAGAATTCCTCGGCTCTTGCCGGGATTCTTAGCGGTAGAACACATTCCATGACTCTGGCTGGGTTTCGGAGATTTATAGCTCGGCCTCGCTGAGGTTTAGAGATTCATAGCTTGGCCCCGCCGAGGTTCAGAGATCCATTGCTCGGTCCTGCCGAGGTTCGGAGATCCATTGCTCGGTCCTGCCGAGGTTTGGAGATTCATTGCTCAGCCCTGCCGAGGTTTGGAGATTTGTTTGCTCAAAGGGGTAATTCGGTTGTCGCCGAGACTCCGGATGTTTGGTTCCTGCCAGATTTGGCGCGGAGCGCCAAAGCGGAACGGGCGGCACATGGGAATGCCTGATATTTATAATTTGGTTATTTCCGAGGGAAGCGAGTTAGCGTCAGCTGCTGGCGCTCCTTTTCTTTTTTGTACTTCTCAAAGGGCGGCCGATTTGAGGTAATCCGGTGGAGTTTCGAGGATATTTACTCCACGAGGGCTCGACAGATCGGGAGGAACCAAGTTTCTAGAGATGGAGGGGGTTTCCCGAGTAATTCGTCGACGTTTACCGATTTTCCTCGGGAGGGGGCGCGACTCTTCGCTTCCCGCGGGCATTAGCCAAAGTGGCGACATGCGGCAGATTCTCACAGGTCGGGATTAATGACCCGACATGCGGCAGATTCTCACAGGTCAGGATTAATGACCCGACTGCCGCCGGGATCTATCCTCTGACTCGAGCGCGGTCGGTCTCTCGATCGGGCTCGTCCTGGGCGGACCTACACAGAAGTCCTCACGCGAGAGGCGTTGGGGGTGGCCCTCCGCGGAAGACCCTCCGACGCTTAAGTCAGTGGGGATCGACGATCAATAGAAATGAGGAGAAGGATCTCTCTGGGGAGTCCCTTCAGGGTGGCTAATCGGGAGCTCTAGGGGAGCACCGACGACGGAGAGGGAGAAGAATGAGTAGTGAAGGAGAGAGAGAGTGAGAGTGGGCTGTGCGCGCGTACCTGAGAGAATCTGGGAGTGTCTTATTTATAGGCAATCACCTGAATCTTGAGCGCCTTCTAGAAGGTTCGAAGGTTGTTGGGATACGGAGATGATTCGAATCAAGTCGTTGTGATGCCGGTGGGATCCGTATCTTGTTTGTTGGAGGATCGATGGCTGGGAGAGCTCTCTGATGGCTTGAGGTCTAATGATTGCGTAGGTCCCAGGCCATTATCGTAGATCCTAGGCCACTCCTCGATACGATTCTTCGTTTGGGATTCTGTTACACTAGACTTGGGCTCCCCGCGCCAGGCTCCGCGGAGGTGCATGTCGAGCTACGAGTTACTCGGGGAAGTCGAGCTATGGGTTGCTCGGGGAAGCCGAGCTATGGATGGCTCGGAGGAACCGAGCTATGGGTTGCTCGGGGAAGCCGAGCCATGGGTTGCTCGGGGAAGACGAGCCATGGATTGCTCGGGGGAGCCGAGCTATGGGTTGCTCAAGGAAGCCGAGCTATGAGTTGCTCGGGGAAGGCGAGCCATGGATTGCTCAGGGGAGCCAAGCTATGGGTTGCTCGAGGAAGCCGAGCTATGGATTGCTCGGGGAAAGCGAGCCATGGATTGCTCGGGGAGCCGAGCTATGAATGGCTCGGGGGGAGCCGAGCTATGGGTAGCTGGGGGGGAATTGCCCGGAAAAACCGAGCTATGGGTAGCTCGGGGGGAGCCGAGCTATGGGTAGCTCGGAGGGAGCCGAGCTATGGATTGCCCGGAAAAACCGAGCTATGGGTAGCTCGGGGGAAACCGAGCTATAGGTAGCTCGGGGGGAGCCGAGCTATGGGTTTTCCGAAAAAACCGAGCTATGGATTGCCCAGAAAGATCGAGCATGGATGGCTCGGGGAAACCGAGCTACGGGTAGCTCGAAGAAAAACGAGCTATGGGTAGCTCGGGGGAACCGAGCTATAGGTTGTTCGACCCGCTGGACCATACTAGTTAGCTCGCTCTTTATGGGCGTAGTGTAGCGGACGGAGGGATGGGGCTGAGCCTAGCCCCTTCGCACGGTTATCAATGCAATGACGATTTTACCCCTCAACAGGCTAAATGTACTGTTCCTTTTCTAGTTGATGTACCTATACTGTGGCAATATTTTGCTGTCACCAGTTTCTGTTTAATATATTATAAAATTCCACTATGTCGTTCCTTTTTTTATTTGTCATAAGTTTCCAACTGAATATAAAATATCAATGTGATTTTTCCCAATTCTTGTGCTAGCAAGTTCCTACGTCAATGGATGCAGTGAATATTTCGTTAATGGACTACCTGAGCCAGGTGGCATTTCATATTTTGTGTTGGATTGTAATTTGTCCATAAAGCATACGTTGGCTTGATGATTGAATTTGTCCATAAAGCATACGTTGGCTTGATGATTGGTCATCACGTGTGTTTACATATTCAGCTAAAAATCTATCTAGATAATTTTAATCATGTATTAGAATAAGCAAGTTTTTGAGACCATTAGCGCATCTATTTTGCAAGTTAAGCATGTTCAATTTTGAGGTTAAATCATCAACTCTATTTATTGTTCCCAAAATTTGAAATCTATAGTCATTTCAGGACCTTCTAAGAGGTGCATAACATTTTTTTATTATTTAATTATTTATGTCATCCTCATTCGGTCCACTAAAGATGATGTTGAGAATAATTCATTGACATCAGGCTCGCAGCCCGGTCTCACCTTCCATCTGAATACTTTAAATGGTGGTGATGGAAAACTAATAATATTGGAGATAAAAATGATTGTTAAAGAAAATATATAAAAAAGGAGAAGCCTAATTTCATTGAATTTATTTATCATTTGAAAAGTATTATTCAATTTAGCATAAATGATAAATTTTCATTTATGTCTATTAGTTTTCATTACCTTATCTATCTAAGCATTCATCTACCTTATCTGATTAGAAACTCTAAGAAAATTTTCATTTATGTCTATTAGTTTTCATTACCTTATCTAAGCATTCATCTACCTTATCTCATTAGAGACTCTAAGAAAAGCATGAGGATAGGATTCAATTAAAAAAAATAAAGAAGATGATTAATTATTTCTTATAAAATGATGATAGCTCTCATCTAAACATATTTAATTTGATAAGAGTTTCATGCTACCACCTCACACTTATTTGAATGTTAATTTCTGTATCTTTTCTTACCATTTTTTTTGTTAAATTTTGATTTTTTAAAGTTTAATGAATATAAAAGGTTCTATTCACAAATTCGGGGAGAGATAAAATTGAGAAAAATAGTGGCTTGCTATCATAACTCTTGAAGTTGTACTCATAATGTCTAAAAATTATTTGATAGAATGCCCATATAAAATAAATTTAGACAGAAATGTTTAAAAAATGTTTAAAACTGCCATGATTTCTAAATATGTTAAGAAATATGGGACGCTGGATGGAGATGTTGATCATTATTTTATAAAATAATGGGCATAATCTAATCACAAATGAATCTTAGGAGAACAAAAGAAAAAATTTCGCCAATAATCATGACAAGTAACCATGTTGACTTATGTTTAGATATGTTAATTTAGTTATGTTTAGATATATTAATGGCTGCGATGATAATTAGATTTATTAAATTTCAGATAGTAATCATCCGTTCTCATCGAAATTCCAGTTCCCGATTGCAAATGATCCCACTCTGACCTACTCATCTGTCATATCTCGCATGACGCTCATGTGAAAGACTTCAACAATCATTCAATATACTCTTATAATCCACTAGCCCCATCCTCGCATAATCCAGCATCATGCCTCATCTCGATGCAACCAAACACATACAGTCAGAAAAATCTAAGCGCTCTGGCCCCATAATCTCTTACTGTTAGTATGTGTCTTATATTCAATCAGATTAGATGTAGTTTGTATATATTTTTTTATGAATGCAAATCAAATTTATTGGTTTCTTTATCTATCCGGATATAATTTTATATATATTAAATATATTTTACTTGTAAGATAAAGTCTAAAAAGAATGTGAACTGTGCATATAGAATTTGTAAAAGAGATTGCAAATTGTAAGATTCAAAATTGCATATTATGATTTGATTTTTTAAATTTTCCTAATCAATGCATAGACAGAACTGGGCACTATCGAACACCGTTAAGACTAGCACACATTACATATCTTCAACCTTATGTTAAGCAGCTGATCTCGTAAGCTGAAGTATAGAGATACTTGGATAGGTGCGTGGATGCTCGTTATTATAACAATGCATTGGATGACCTGCACAGAGATCCCATATGAATATTCTATATAGTATCAATGGTTGATCTCTGATTATGGTGGTGTGAGTGATCCTTTACTTGAGATCTTCATTGCATCTTATGTGTGAAATATCATGTTTTGACGATATGCAAATGTCGCTCTAGCCATGGGTGGCAAATATAGTGTCGATTGGGTATAACATGAAGTACATGAAGGTAGTGTTTAATCAAGATAAGATTTGCCTTCCTTAATGGAGAGGGTTATATCCCACAGTCATTTGATAGATTAAATTAATTATTAAATCCTTGCAACGTTGAGTTGAAATTTGAAATGGTTTCGAAGTTTCAATTTATGTGAGTAAACTTTTTTTGAGATCAAGTAAATAAATATCAATTACAGGGTTGACACATTCCATACCACTGGTTGATCTGGGATATGTGACGAAGGAATTAAATCATAAGGTAACCGTTCATGGATAGTTATTGATGATCATATCAACAAAACCCTTAACACTTGGGTGGTTATGATGCTTTGCTAGAGGCCACTCATGATTTATAATCATTAATTTTTTTGATTTGATCAAAGAATTAACTTAGACAGAGTGCTGACCAGGTCATCCATAGGGTCAATATTAGGGACATGATTATTGCCAATGTGTTAAGGGACCTAATGGGTCACACACATTAAGGAGATTTTGGATGAAATTAAAATGAAAATTAATTTGGACTTAATTCAGATTAGACAACCAATTAATTAGGATTGGGTTTGATTCAATCTTAATGAGAGAACATGAAATTGATGAATAGGATTTATCATAGAGGAAAGATTTTATGTTCAAGGGAGAGACCATTTGTACATATGATATACATATAAAGTTCATTAATTGGATATCAAATTAGGTTTGATCCATGTGATGGACGGTTTAAATTAATTGGGATTAATAATGTGGTATTTAATTGGGTCCATATAATGGCATGATTTAATTCATTGAAACACAATTAAATCGAGGGCTGAGATCGTGCCACGTGAAGGATAGATCCATGCTCATATGATGGACATGACCCATCTTCACATCGTGGAAGAGGAAACACTCATGATTGAGCATCATCATGAAGCCAAATCTAAGGTTTGGACTTTGGTTTAATGGAATAACCAATTATATTTTTTAGGGATGCAGTTTGGTGGTTATAATCCTAACATGATCATAATAACAAATATCATAAAATTGTTAAGATATTTTGTTATCAACTTGATATGGTTGCATGGTTAGATGGTTGGATCAAAATCCCCTTTTTATAGAGCCACACAACCTCCTCTTCATATATAAAAGGAGAGAGATGCCATCTTGAAAAGATATGCCTAACTCCTCCTTTCTCTCTCTCTTAAATGCATAAACCCTACTTTCTCTCTCTAGAAAATCTTTTCTCTTTCTAGGATGTTCTTCCCTCTAAAACATCCTTCTCTTTCATGAACGGGTTGAAAGTTCCTCTCTCTCATTCGCTCATACTCTTTTGGGCAAGTTGAAGGAAGTCATTCTTTCCTTTCTTGATTGATCAAGATTTGATCTTGATCAAGAAATTATTTTCTTTAATAGATCAAGATTTGATCTTGATTAAGAAATCTTTTTGCTTTTGATTGATCAAGATTTGATCTTGATCAAGAAATTATTCTTTCTCTTGATTTAAAAAATCAGTTGAAGAAGAAAAGAGGCACTAGTGATAAACGCATAAATAATCATCATAAACCTATTAATTAATAAGTCAAAGTACCTATTATTATTTAATATTTAAATATTTTATATAATATTTTAGGTAAAACCTTATCAATTTAAAGAATTCGATTTTAGAAGTCCAATGATGCAAACAACACAAATCAGACTTAAAATGAGCTCGAAATTAAATTTATAAGGATTTATCTTTATCTGCACGTATCTCAAAGCAAACTCGGTAAACCAATTGCCGAGTTCAATCGTAGATTTTACATATTCATTTTTCTCTTTCGATTTTTCTTTCCTTCCTATCCCATCACTCGACCAACCAATCAGGGAATAAATTGGATTGAAGATCTTCACGTTTTGATGCCAAATCAGGAAAGAATCTCAAATTTGGAAGGAAATCAGCGTATTCTCTCCGTATTCGTGAAACATGCAAAGAAACTAACGTTCATATCTCTCCGCGTGTTCTCCGCATTCATGGATCAGGAAAACAAATCATCGGCATTCATTCGGGCTTCAAATTAGATCTGAAACAGTTAGGAAGCCGCGTCTAGTATGAAAAGAGAGGCATGATCTCTCCGTGATTTCTCGCGTCCTCTCCGCATATGAGTATCTATAAATAGCTCTGGCTGGGTAGATGTGAGATCAATCCCGAGCAGAGGAAGAAGGAGAGGCGTCAAGCAAGGATCCTGGGGAGTTCGGTTTAGAAGCAGATCCAAAGCTGCTATTTTTTTGATGCTGTTGCCTTCTTGATGTTAGGGAAGAAGATTTTTTTTTTTTTATTTTTATGTATTTCTTGGGATGCTTATTCATGTTTAATTCTTAGTAAATTTTCTTCTAGTGGAAATAATTCTTGACTGGTCTATTCTTAAAAGGGACTGACCATGATCTACGGGTACGGGCCGTGCTCTCATAAAGATAGATCATATCTTAATTATTCTCATTAGCTGTTTATTTAAATTCTTAATTGCATAATTTTAATTCAAGATAACCATTAAAGTCCATGTGGATTCGATCCCTTACTCTCGCTTGAAATTAAGGTGTTTTAATTGTTGCGCTACGACATGCATCAGATTTTGGCACCGGGACTTAAGTATAGTTATTTTAAAAAAATATTAAAAAATTAAAAATTAAATTTTTAAAAAAAATTATCATGAATTTTCTATTGATTTTATTCTTATTTTTAGTTACCTTAATTGTTAAATTTTCTTATTTTCTTTTTAACATAAAAAATTTATTTTTCTTCTGTCACAAAATTACTTTTAACCTAATCAATTTTTTATTAACGTAACTTAAAAAAACAACTTGAAGGAAAACCCTAAGATACTTTCCATAAAAATAATTAATTTTTTTAAAAAATAAATAATTAAAAATAAAAATAAATAATAAAATAATATAAATTTTTTAAAAAATATTTATTTATTTTCTATGCATAGATTGACTTAGGTAAATTTATTTTTTTTGCAAAACTCAAAATATTTCCATTGACATCTCAGGGAATTACTTAACCATAAAAATCTAAAAAAAAAAGAAAAAAGTAAGTAGATTAATTTTTTCAAGAGCTTGACATCTGGTTGTTGCATAACATTTTCATAATTAATTTTAAGGGCACAAACCCCTAATCAAGATAAGGTGGGGAGTTGATCACCCTTCCTTGGCCCATAAACCACATCCTTCATTTTGCATTAACCCAAGCCTTTAATTTTAAAATTAACTAGACGTCAGCCCCTAAGGAACTCGAGCTCAATAGGACAAGGCACCCAAAAGAGTTGGACCGGGTCGAGATTGACTGCTTAACTGGTGTCTAGAAAAGGAGAGAAAAGTGGTTACTTAATTGGTTCCATTCACTTACCTAGTAAGCGACGGGACCCCCACTACCTTATTCTTAACTGGCTAGTTGATCAGCTAATTTTTGACTTGAGGGCTCCAAGGCGGTCTTGGAAGTTAGGAGCTGTCTAGATTTAGGTTAAGCCTAGGGTAGAGAGTTTAATCTTTGTTAACTTGATTGCTAATAATTATTAAATCCTAATTAAATTAGTCTTCATTTCTCTTAGTTCTAGGAATCTCTTAGGATACTTCTTTTAGAATCGTCTCCTTTTTCTTCTATTACATTAATAAAAAAATTGAATTACTTTTGCATTAGAATACATCGTGTATGCTTGGTCACCGATCGTTACAACCTAATCTCATACCCCTAGATCTTGAAATAGAGAGAATCTTTAAAGCAAACAGACTTAGAATTATGGACTATAATAACGAAAATGATCCACCACGATAGTTAAAAGAATATTTCACTCCTTCAAAGTATACCTACTCTCCTTGCATTCAAGTGCCTCCAGTGGAGGCCACTCAATATGAGATCAAGTCAAGTGTGATTCAAATGTTACCTTTATTTTATGGACTTACAAATGAGGATCCATACAAACACTTAGATGAATTCTTGGAAATTGTTTGACCGTAAAAATTTAAAAATTTTATGGCGATGCTCTTAGACTTAAGTTTTTCCCATTCTCTCTTAAAGACAAAGCCAAATATTGGTTAAATTCATTAGATACTGTAACAATTTCAACTTGGGATCATCTTTAGAGAGGGTTTCTTAAGAAATACTTTCCTATAGGAAAAACGAATCAAATTAGAAAAGCCATAACAAGTTTTTTTCAGATTAATGGCGAGATGTTTTATGAGACATGGGAGAGATTAAAATAATTGATTAAAAAATGTTCGCATCATGCCATACCTAAATGGCGGTTAGTTCAATGTTTTTATGATGGATTGTAAAAAAAGTACTGGCAAATGGTTGATGCTTCATGTGGTGGGACATTTATGTTAAAGAATGAACATGAAGCTTGGCAACTCTTTGAGACATTGAGTGAGAATTCATTACATCACATGTCAGTTACTCGTAGAGACCCTCCCGTAGAACCTAAAAAAGGTGGAATATATGAAATAGGTCATTCTATAGATATCTATACTAAGGTAGATGAACTATCCTAGAAACTTGACCAAATTCTACAAGTTGGAAACACCTCTTTCCCATCTATTCAAAATCATGATGTTTGTATAATCTGCTCAAGTCTGACTCATTCTACAGGTGAATGTCCAGCTGCATACCAATTTCCTGAGCTTGTTAAAGAGCAAGCCCACCAAGCCCAAACCCGATTGGCTCCTAGAACAGGAAATGATCCATATGCGAATACTTACAATCCTGGCTAGCGAAATCACCCAAATTTTTCTTGAAACCTCAACCTGTAACCAATTCATCATCAATCAGACCTAATAATTAGGAAACCAATTTTAGAAGCATGTCATATTTACAATACCCAAACATCCCATAACCTCCACCGAATAATCATCATACTTTCGAAGACAAAGTGTTACAAGCATTGAAAGGGCTAGAAATGAATACTCAAATCCTTCACTCCCACACACAAACTATTGCAAAACTAGAAACTCAGATAGGTCAATTAGCCATAGCATTCAGTAGAAGGGAGGAGAGTAAGTTACCTAGTCAGCCTATCGATAGCCCGAAAGGACAATTCATGGCTGAGGGTTCCAATAGTCCTGACAAATTCCTAGAACATGCTAAATAAGTCATGACTCTAAGAAGTGGAAAACATTGAACCCACCTGAACCAACCCAGAAATTAGAAGTGGCTGAACCGGAAAAGAGAAGAAATGAAGAAGAAAAGGAATGCAATGATCAAGCAATCACGCCTAAGGCCCCATTCCCTAGTGCTTTAGAATCTCCTTCTTTGGACAAGAAGAATATAAAAATGAATGAGATGCTTGAGTTATTTATGCAAGTCCAAATAAACTTACCTCTTCTCAATGCTATCAAGCAAGTTCCAGTTTATGGCAATTTTTTGAAGGATCTATGCACACAAAAACAGAAGCCAAGACACAAATACCAAAAAAGATCCAGTTGACTGAGCAAGTTAGCTTAGTTGTTTAGCAAATAACCCCACCCAAACTAAAAGATCCTGGTACCCCGATTATATCATGTGTAATATGGAACTTCACAATCAAAAAAGCATTACTAGATTTGGGTGCAAGTGTAAACCTTCTCCCAAATATAGTGTATGAGTTATTCGGATTCGAGAGTTGAAACCCACGACGATAACACTACAATTGGCAGATAGATCAGTCAAAGTACCTCGTGGAATATTGGAAGATGTATTAGTGAAGGTAGATGAATTTTATTTTCCTATCGACTTCCTTATGTTAGATATGGAATCTAGTGGTAATCCTAACCAAATTCCCATCATTCTTGGAAGACCTTTTCTGGCTACCGCTAATGCATGTATAAATTGTAGAATGGGTGTGATGGATGTATCTTTTGGAAATAAGAAGATGAGATTAAATATTTTTAATGCTTTCCAAGGACCACCTGTGTATGATTTAAATGAAGTAAATATGATCGAAGAAGTTGTAGATAAGAAATTTCAAAGTTTGCTTGATTCGGATCCTTTACGAACATGTCTTACACATTTTGGAATAGATGACTTTGATATTGATGAGTACACCAAAAGATAAACCTATTATTAGAACCACCTAAGTTTGATACCATCCCTCTTGGACTATAAAATATGAACCACTTCCAACTAAACCAAGCCCTTTAATACCATCCTTGGAAGAACCATCCCGACTAGAATTGAAACCTCTTCCTGCTGACTTAAAATATTCGTTCCTTGGACCCAATGATACCCTTCCGGTAATCATTGCATCTACCCTAACCTCTGAGCAGGAAGATAAATTGGTAGATGTACTTAAAGAACATAAAGAGGCAATTGGATGGACAATAGCTGATCTTAAGGGAATTGACCCTTCCGTTTGCATGCACCACATTCATAGTGAAATTGAAGCCAAACCACATAGAGACATGCAACGGAGGCTAAATCCGAACATGAGGATGTTGTTAAGAAAGAAGTAGTAAAATGGCTTGATGCTGGTATCATTTATCCAATTTCGGATAGTCAATGGGTCAGTCCAATCCAAGTAGTACCTAAAAAGTCGGTATTACCGTGATTGAAAATGAAAAGGGCGAATCAATTCCTACTCGCACATCAACTAGTTGGAGAGTGTGTATAGATTATCGAAAGTTAAATGCCATAACTAGGAAAGACCACTTCCCTTTGCCTTTTATCGACCAAATTCTAGAACGGCTAGCGGGACAAAGTTTCTTTTGTTTCTTAGATGGATATTCAGGATATAATCAGGTCCCAGTATTTCCTGCAGATCAAGAAAAGACCACTTTACCTGTCCCTTTGGAACATTTGCCTTTAGATGCATGCCATTTGGTCTTTGTAATGCACCAGCCACTTTTCAATGATGTATGTTGGCCATATTTTCTGATATGATTGGTCAATTTTTGAAAATATTTATGGATGATTTTTAGTTTTTGGTGCTTCATTTGATAGCTGCCTTGAGAACTTGACTAAGGTACTGAAATGATGTATGAAATGAATTTAGTCCTAAGTTGGGAGAAGAGCCATTTTATGGTTTGTGAGGGAATTGTGCTCGAACACATTGTTTCAGAGAGAGGAATTGAGGTTGATAAAGCCAAGGTTGAATTGATCTCAAATCTACCACCCCCAACCTCAGTTAAACAAGTACGATCTTTCCTTGGCCATGCGGTTTTTACAGATGCTTCATCAAGGATTTCAATAAAATTTCTTGACCCTTATGTAATTTGCTGGTCAAAGATAGTTCTTTTAATTTTGATGAAGATTGTCTAACAGCCTATAACATCCTACGACTGCTTTGACCACACACCAATTATCAAGCCCTCAGATTGGACCATACCTTTCGAAATCATGTGTGATGCTTCTGATTATGCTGTAGGGGTAGTTCTAGGATAAAAACTCAATCGAAAACCGCATGTAATTTATTATGCTAGCAAAACTCTTTCAGATGCACAAATGAACTATACTACCACTGAAAAAGAATTACTAGCAGTCGTGTTTGCCCTAAAAAATTTAGATCATATCTGTTAGGGTCTAAGGTCTTAGTTTACTCTGATCATGCAGCATTAAGGCATTTGTTATCAAAAAAGGATACAAAACCTAGATTGATTAGATGGATCCTTCTACTATAGGAATTTGACTTAGAAATCTTAGATAAAAAGGGTTCCAAAAATATGGTAGCAGATCATATCTCTAGAATCTCAGTGGAATATAACAAAGAAATAATCAGAGATAAGTTTCCTGATGAGCAACTGTTCTCAATTTCCATAGCAATCTTCCCTGGTTTGCCCACATTGTAAATTATTAGGCAATAGGAAAAGTACCTTCCCACTGGATAAAACAAGAAAAAGATAGATTTTTCTCACAAATCAAATATTACTTTTGGGAAGACCCTGAATTATTTAAGTACTGTTCGGATCAAGTGATTAGGCGATGTCCCCGAGAGTGAATTCAAAAGCATACTTAACTTTTGTCATTCTCTTGCCTGTGGGGGACATTTTAGTGGAAGGAAAACTGCAGCAAAGGTACTACAAAGTGGTTTTTATTGGCCAACTCTTTTTAAAGATGCACACGAATTTGGTAGTAATTATCTTCAATGTCAACAAGCAGAAAATATTTCTAAAAAAGATATGATGCCCCTAAACCCTATTTTGGTTGTAGAAATTTTTGATGTATGGGGTATTGATTTTATGGGCCCATTTCCTTCCTCTTTTGGATTCGAATACATTCTAGTGGCAGTTGATTATGTGTTAAAATGGATTGAAACCATGGCAACTCGAACAATGACCATAAAGTTGTAATCAAGTTTATTCAGCGTAACTTCCTTAGTCGTTTTGGATGCCCAAGGGCTATAATTAGTGATGGGGGTACACATTTCACGAATAGACACTTTGAAGGGTTAATGAACAAATATGGAATTACTCATAAGGTAGCTACACCTTATCATCTCCAAACTAGTGGCCAAGTTAAAATATCAAATAGAGAAATTAAATATATCCTTGAGAAAACGGTGAGACCCAATAGGAAAGATTGGTCAGAACGTTCGCATGATGCATTATGGGCTTATCGTACTGTAATTAAAACTCTCATAGGAATATCTCCTTACCGGCTCGTATTTGAAAAGGCCTGCCATTTACCTGTAGAATTGAAACACCATGCATTTTGGGCCATCAAGCAATTTAATTATGATATGAAAAAGGCAGGTGTTACTAGAAAACTTCAATTGAATGAGTTAGAAGAGCTACAAATGATGCATATGAGAGCTCAAAAATTTATAAAGAACAACCAAAGCATATCATGACAAATTTATTAATAAAAAAACTTTTGAACCAATCAAAAAGTATGGCTTTACAATTCAAGATTACATCTTTTCCCTGAAAACTTCGTTCACGATGGAATGGACCTTTTATAATAACTCAAGTATTTCCCTATGGGGCAATAAACTCAAAGATCCTAAGCAAGGGAATATTTTTAAGGTAAACGGTCAACATTTGAAACCATATATAGAAGAAATTAATGATGGAGAAGTTGTTGAATCAATTGATCTTGTGAACCCAACACTATCATAATGAGTAGCATAGTCTGGCTGAAGACTTTAAATTAGCGCTCTTGGGAGGCAACCCAATTTATCAGTTATTTTTAACTTTCTATTTTCTTAGTATGACCAAAGAAGAGCAACAAAAGTAGATCGAAAGAAGATGGCAACAATAAAACCTCCAACCTTCAAATACTCGACCAGGTAGTATCTTTCCTTGAAATTATTATTTTTTTTTCCATTAGGGACAATGAAAATTAAGTTGGGGGGATAGAATAAGTAAATCCTCGAGTAAAATTATAATCAGTATTTGTGTACCAAATTTTGTCTCGATTTGAAGTTAATCAAGCACTCTAATCATCAATGAACGATTAACGGTTAGATTATTTTAAGATACTAAGGAACAAATTATTAAGGAAACCTAATAAAAGATAGGGTTTAGCCCAGAAAAATTTTTAGAATAATTTCAGACCCTCCTGACCACTGATCTTAATATACAATCTACCTAATAAGGGTATGGATGAAAATGTCATTCAAAAAAAAAAAAATAAAGAAGAGTCTCTAAAGTTAATAAATTAGGTTCTTAGCATCTTTCACTAAGTAACCGGGCCCCGTCACCTAAGCAAGTGATGTTGTTCGCGTAAAAGGTGAGAATATAAAAGAACCTAAGTAAAGTTAGTCCTACCTAAAACCTTTTTAACTCGAGTCAGTAAGTCCGAGGGGTGTTTTACACCTAACGCCTAAAACCAACTGGTTTGGGAGCCATTGGCCTAAAGCTCACTACAAGGGTTAATTAGAAAGCAAAGGGTTAGGACATTGCACTAACTTTACATATAAATAAATAATAAATAAGGAGACTAAATTATAAAAAGACACTGCACCAACCCAAATTAAGTTAGAGGACTTAAACAAAGAAGTGAAAAGTTGGTGAAGGAAGAATTCTATAAATTCTTATGGGCTGCACTCTATCACTAAATTGGTAAACTTGATAATCCAACGAAGCACCTCTCTTATGATCTAACCGAAAATCTTTTGATTTTAGAATTGTAAGATAACTATCAATTCTTGGACTAGCTTAGTACATATTTCTAGATTCTTTATTTACTCGAGGATGAGTAAGATTCAAGTTGGGGGAGTGATAAACGCACAAATAATCATCATAAACCTATAATTAATAAGTCAAAGTACCTATTATTATTTAATATTTAAATATTTTATATAATATTTTAGGTAAAACCTTATCAATTTAAAGAGCTCGATTTTAGGAGTCCAACGATGCAAACGACACTCAAATCAGACTTAAAATGAGCTTGAAATTAAATTTACAAGGATTTATCTTTATCTGCATGCATCTCAAAGCAAACTCGGTAAACCAATTACCGAGTTCAATCGCAGATTTCACATCTCAAATTGGAAGGAGAATCGTCCGTTATCTCTCCAAAATCTTCTCGCATTCAGATGCCAAATCGGGAAAGAATCTCAAATTTGGAAGGAAATTGGTGCATTCTCTCCGTATTCATGAAACATGCAAAGAAACTGACGTTCATGATCTCTCTGCATTTTCTCCGTCATGGATCAGCAAACAAATCGTCTGCATCTATTCGGCTTCAAATCATATTGAAAGTTAGAAAGCCGCGTCTGTATGGAAACAGAGAGCATGATCTCTCCATGATTTCTCTGCATTCTCTTCGCGTCCTCTCCGCATATGAGTATCTATAAATAGCTCTGGCTGGGCAGATGTGAGATCAATCCCGAACAGAGGAAGAAGGAGAGGTTCGTGAGGCGATCGTGCGCTCGGAGTCTAGGAAAATGTTCCCTTGGTTCAAAGTTCTAGGAGGCATTAATCTGATTCAGGAAGCAAAGATCCTGGGGAGTTCGGTCTGGAAGCAGATCCAAAGTTGCTATTGCCTTTTTGATGCTGTTGCCTTCTTGATGTCAGGAAGAAGATTTTTTTTAGTTTTAATTTTTATGTATTTCTTCGGATGCTTGAAAATAAAGTATTTATTTATGTTTAATTCTTAGTAAATTTTTTTCTAGTGAAAATAATTATTGACTGGTCTATTCTTAAAAGGGACGGGCCGTGGTCTACGGACCGTGCTCTCATAAAGATATATCATATCTTAATTATTCTCATTAGCTATTTATTTAAATTCTTAATTGCATAATTTTAATTCAAGATAACTACTAAAGTCCCTTTGGATTCGATCCCTTACTCTCGCTATCTATTAGTGAAATTAAGGTGTTTTAATTGTTGCGCCACGACACGCAACCCGTTGGAACATCATTATCTAATCCTGAAAGGACATCATCCAAAGATCTCCGTGTGAATCACCATTAGAGGCCTAACTCATGGACGACTAGTGGTAAATCAATTCCGGCTTCATCAATCTTCATCCTTAATAAAGAATATAGGTATGATATATATTATTTAATCATGAATTATTTTTTGTTAACTGAATCTAGTCCCTAAGGATCTTGGGCTTTGAGAATTAAATTTATATTTATTTTATCTTTTGATACATGATATATGAATTTGATTCATAAAAATATAAAATTGTCAACAAGTGGTATTAGAGCCACCTCAGGCTTCAAATTTAGTTAATTTGAAAGATTACCTAAGTTCTAGTTTTTATATGCATAGATCAAAATTTTACATGTGATGTAAAATATGAATCTTGCCATATGATGAGATTAAATATTTAAAAAATTATTATATGATTATAATGTAAATTATTTAGATTTAATTATGTTAAAAAATTAAAATTTATGATTTATGTGTGACATAATCATAAAGGCTGAAATTTAAGATATTATGTTTAGAATTTAATTTTGACATGATAAATGACATGATTAAAATCTAAAATAATTATATTGATGAAGATTAAATATTTAAAAAATTTATTATATGAAATAATATGAATTATTTAGATTTAATTATGTTAAAATTAAAAATTATGATTTATGTATGACATAATCCTAAAGTCTGAAATTTAAGATATCATGTTTAGAAATTAATTTTTCATGATAAATGACATGATTAAAATCTGAAATAATTATATCATGATAATATGATAATCAGATTAAAATTAAAAAATTTAAATTTTGACATGTTATCATGATCATAGTTGTTAGGGATGTTATAATAGAGAGCAATTAGGATTTTCAAGTAATGAAAACTAATTTATCATAACAGATAATGATAAGACAAATATTAAAAATAAATTATTATAAAATATTTGACACTTATCATAAATCTCTAATGATCACTATCTTATCTTGTCATAATGTGTAATAGATGATAAGGTTTAGAAAAATTAGAATTAACCATATTATGCTTGATCCTATGATCCCAAAATTGATCTAATCAATTGGGCTTAGCTACATTGGTGTCTAAGAAAAGTATGATCATGGTTTTTAATTGCTCCATTTGCTGCCTGAAAAAACTCATTCAATGGGATCGAAGGGTATACTAAATAAGACCCTATTCATCAGCTGATCTAGCCATTGTTAAGAAAATCTCTTAATTGATTAGATCGCTAGGGTTAATCGGGATGGTAGCAATTGATTTGGTCACATGATTAGGATTCCTAAATTAGATAATGGTCAGGGATCCTAATTTGATTAGGAGTTCCAATCATAAGATTTGATCTTATGAACTTTACGTTAATAAAGATTAATCAAAAATCTATATATAGGATATGTAACCTAGCATGGTACAAATATTGTATATGCATGTTGGGACCTAGATGAGCTAAATTCGTTCACGAATATTAAGTCATTAGCCTTCCATTGTTCACATGATATAAAATCATTAGGTCATAAGATTTGTTGTGCCAAAACTAAGATCGAGTGTACTTATGAGGAGTTGATTGGAAAATAATGGGTTGACTTAACTAGATTAGCTAGCATAATTGGTTAAAGTCAGGGTCAGTCTAATATAGATGTAAAGTTTAGGGTGATCATATGCAGATGTGATTGACAGGCAATGTCTCCTAAATGATCTAGGAGTCACATTTGATGAATATCTACCTAAATTGGCTTACTAAGATTTGTTGTGCCAAAGCCAAGGTCAAGAGTAAGTCAATTTGAGGGTCCTAGCCCACTAAATAATTTTTTAATGGGACAATAGAGAGGTCTATTAATCTTGATAAAATAATGGGAGTAATCGATTTAATTAAAATTTTGAAATTACCATATTAAATCGATGATTTGCGTTAATAATAATGACTTATTCTATTTTTTATACAGTTGTAAGAGACTATTGGCCCAGATGGCAACCCAAGAGGGGGGGGGGTGAATTGGGTTCTTTAAAAAATTTAAACCTTTTGAAAACTTATCTGCTTTAACTTAAACGAATTTAATAGCAATGCAAATATAAAGCACAAACAAGTAAATAAAGATAGAGATAATGAATGCACGACAAACACAAGGATTTTATAGTGGTTCGGTGTATCCAACACCTACGTCCACTCCCAAGATTCACTTGGGTCCACACTATAATCGACTAGATTACAGCCGAGTTGTTTTACAAGAGCACAACTCACAACTTGTTGTTTTTCCCCGGGATCACAACGAACCCAGCCGGTTTTCGGGCTCACCAGCACAAAACCCTAAACTCAAGCTATTCTAGCTTGACCCGAGGTTAACAACCTCCACTAGTTCAATCCCTTGATAGAACTAGCACAAACAAATATAAGAATGTTTTACAATGATTCACAGCTCCTTAGTTGAGCAAATATTCAAAATAAAGTAAACAAGTTTAGAAAAGCCTGTTTGGAGATGATTGAATTTGAGCTTTTGGAATGATAATAAAGCCTCAGCTTTGATTCCTCACAGTCGTTGCAGTTGAGAAGATTGGAAATGGAAGAAAGAGCTTTTTCTTAATTTGAGAAATCCACCGATTTTTGATTTGAACGCCTTGGATTCCTCTTTGAGCTTTTTGGAGTGGAAGGATTTGAGTTTGAAGGCTTTTCTCTTGAGATTCAGGCTCAGGCTTTCTCGGATTTTTGATTTGAAATTTTTTCTATTTTTCCGTCTCTCTTTTTCAAACGGGTGTTTTCCCCTTTTTATAGATTTTCTTCAATCCGTTTTTGGGATGAAACTAGCCGTTGGAGTGTACCTGGAAACAAAATATATCCGTTAGAAATTAGGTAAAAAGGAAATATTACCGTTAGAGCTGATCTGGCAATTTAAATTTTTTCCAGTCAGGTTGGAGTCGGCTCCAACTTTTCAGGTGTCGGCTCCAGGTCATTTTTCCAAAAATAGAAATTTCCGAGTTCGTTGAGGAGTCGGCTCCGAAAAAGTAAGTGTCGGCTCGCCATCGCCAGGTGTCTCCCGAATACTGTAGGTGTCGGCTCCAGGATGCTCAAAAAATCAACGTTCTGTTCCCGCATCGGAGTCGGCTCCAGACACTGTAAGTGTCGACTCCAAAACTCTGGGTGTCGGCTCTGAAACTCTGGGTGTCGGCTCCAGACCGTATCAAAAATCAGAATAAAATTTGAATGGCCATGGGGTCGGCTCCAGGAATTCTAAGTGTCGACTCCAGGTTCTGAAACTTTGAAATTGAAGTTTTGCAATGGATTCAAAACACGTTTCTTAATTCATTTAAATTGATCAAATAATTTTAACTCCTGAAACACTTCTCAAATCCATTAGTAATCAAATAAATATACTCAATTCCTTTATTAATCATCAAAATCAATAATTGGGTCAACAATCTCCCCCTTTTTGATGATTATAAAAACATTGAGTATATGCATAGTATTCTTAAATTCAAATTTTTAAGGAAATGTCCTTCACAAGTGGGCTCCCCCTGAATGAGGTAACTCCCCCTATAAAGTTCAAATTATCAATTGTTCTTCCTTTGATACTTAAGATTTATGCAATTTCAAACAAACTTTATACTTATCAAATAAGCTTTAAACAAGTTATTCTTATTCTTACTATTTCAATCACATATTAACCAATGCATATACGACATAACTTTCTCCCCCTTTTTTGTAATCAACAAAAAGAAAAAGTTAAGTCATAAGATAAAATTGATAGATCAAAAAGTAATTTCATTGCATCAAAAGTATTACAAAATGGAACTGAACTTTGACATTACATTAAACTGCACATCATTATATCAAAAACTTTCATTACATCAAGATTGTATTTCCATTACATCAGAATTCATTACATCATTACATGAAGATCAAAAATTAGTTCTAATAATCCTGGTTAAATGATCTACAATCTTCTGCATTCCTTCAGACTGAATCTTGACGTAGTCTTTTAGTCTTTCATCAACAAAAGTACAAGCAGTGATAATTTTATCTTGTAACTCGCATTGCACTTTGAATAAATTTCAGAATCTCCACAAATGTCTTTGAGTTCTTCAAAAATGTTCTTCAAGTCACTACTCAAAGATCCAGTGGAAGAGCTAAGTGTTGATTCAATTTTGGCAATCGATCATCTAATGAATAGAGAGTTTCTTTAAGATTCATGAATTTGATGTCAAACTCAGTCTTTAATCTTCCTTCTGAGCAGCAAGAAGACTTCTAAGTTGCTCTAACTGAAGGTCTGAAAATCCGACTAAGAAGTAGATGAAGTAGATGGAATCACTGGTACTGGGACAGGAGCAGGAGCAGGACTACTAGGATGTGGAGATGGAATCCTCATGGACGGACCAGCCTCACAAGATACAGAATGTCTAGGCTCGGGGACTCTCTCATCCAAGTTCCTTTCCTTTCCCACTGACCATTAACTTTAACAAATCCCATTCGTGTAAAGTGGCCAAGCTATAATAATCAGTGTGTCTCAGGCTCTTGGAGGTTCATTATCCAAAATTACAACCCCTTGGCTTCTGAATACCATCGTTAAGATCATGCCGTAGGGTAGTGACGATCTTCTCCTTCCTCCAGCCTCGGCCATGTAAAATACCATCATAGCAGCAAGATTAATGGGCTGACCGGTCAATACACTATCCATTACAACAATGTCCCGCTCGGAGACATACTCAAAGCGCCCGGTCTTCGGAAATAAATTCTGCTGCATATGTTGTGTAACAACCTTAATTCCAAGGGCAACTGATTAGCCCTAATTTCCTCAAACTCAGTGACCTCTCTCCCTAACATCCTTGATAGGGCAGCTGATCTCTCATTGTGCACATCAGCAGCCAATCCAGTAATTGGGATGCTCAAGAGATTTCCTAATTTGTGAAATGTAAGGTGAATCCTTTTTCCTCTAACAGTGCTTACTAAACCACCATCTCCTCTTGCTAAATTAAAGTAAAATTCCTTCACTAAAGCTGGGTATGTAGGTACATCAAGCGAGCATACTTTATCCCATCCAAGCTCCTTAATTTGCCTACCAATCGAAAAACCCTCGGATTCAAAAAGTTCGAAATCAACTTTTCTTCCCATTGTGATTACCCTCCCGGCTAGGGTATCTACCTGTGGTGAAGTGGCGTTAGGATTGTCTGAATCGGTGGAGGAGTCTTCACTTGGAGACGGCTCGCGGACGGGTCGCCTTGCGGAACGCTTCCCGGTTACCACGGTCGCTCCAATCACCGAACCTTTCCTCTTAGGCGCCATTGAATCCGTAGGAAGGCTTGAGAGAAGTGGAATTGGATGGGGAGGTTTTGGAAGAGTTTTGGAGGGATTTGGTTGAGGATCGAAGAGCAATGAAATGACGAGGTGTCGACTCTGCCCTAATAAATCGATTTTGGAATCCCAGTGTCGACTCCCGCAAAGTCGGGTGTCGACTCCAAATCGCTAACACAGTCAGCGCTCGAACTGGAGTCGGCTCCACTTACACGGGTGTCGCTCCAAGGTCAGGGACCGAGAGCGACACAGTCAAGGTGTCGACTCCTCATTCTGAGGTGTCGACTCCAATGACAGTTTCAGAGAAAAATAATTGAAATTCAACCATCTGAAACTCGTCAAATATATTTTATAAAATCTTGATAAAATTTTGGAGAATTAAGAATCAAATACCTCAGATGACTAGATAATTTGTCCTTAGAATTATGAAAGGAATATCAAGAAATTAATATAGATCTAGAAAGTCATTCCTTATAGCTTCAAAATCAATCCAAAGGGTCACATATCCCTAATTCACCTCTAAGATAACAAAATCTCTCTTCACTCAAAGGTTTTGTAAATATATCAGCTAATTGTTCTTCAGTATTAACATATTCAAGACAAATTTCATTATTAGCAACATGTTCTCTTATAAAATGATATCTAATTTCAATGTGTTTTGTTCTTGAATGTTGAATTGGATTTTTAGTTAGATTTATTGCACTTGTGTTATCACACATAATTGGAGTTTTATCAAGTGTTATGCCATAATCTTCGAGTTGTCTCTTAATCCAAAGGATTTGAGCACAGCAACTTCCAGCTGCAACATATTCTGCTTCAGCAGTAGATAGTGCAACCGAATTTTGCTTTTTGCTAAACCAAGAGATTAAGTTACTACCTAAGAATTGACATGCTCCACTTGTGCTTTTTCTATCTAATTTACATCCAGCATAATCAGAGTCAGAATAAGCAATCAAGTTTAATGTTGAGTCTCTAGAATACCATAAGCCTACATTTTTAGTTCCGCTTAAGTATCTTAAGATTCTTTTTACAGCAATTAAATGTGATTCTTTAGGTTCAGATTGAAATCTAGCGCACAAACATACAGCAAACATTATATCTGGTCTACTAGCTGTTAAGTAAAGAAGAGATCCGATCATACCTCTATAATATTTCTGATCTACTTTCTTACCATCATCATCTTTATCCAATTTGCATGAAGGACTCATAGGAGTTCCAAGTGGCTTGATTGACTCCATTCCAAACTTCTTGAGCAGTTCTTTTGTGTATTTGGCTTGATTGATGAAAATTCCTTCTTTGCTTTGTTTGATTTGAAGTCCTAGGAAGAAGTTGAGTTCTCCCATCATACTCATTTCAAACTCACCCTGCATCAACTTAGCAAATTCTTGACATAACAAATTGTTAGTAGCACCGAATACAATATCATCAACATATATTTGTACTACTAAATCCTTGTCTTTTCTTTTCAAAAATAATGTTTTATCAACATTTCCTCTTATGAAATCATTTTCAATTAAAATTTACTTAATCTTTCATACCAAGCTCTAGGTGCTTGTTTTAAACCATATAGTGCTTTGTGTAATTTAAAAACATGATTTGAAAATTCATGATCTTCAAAACCAGGTGGTTGTTCAACAAAAACTTCCTCATTTATAAATCCATTTAAAAATGCACTTTTAACATCCATTTGAAATAAATTGATATGCATATGACATGCAAATGCAAGTAATAATCTAATTGCTTCAAGTCTAGCTACAGGTGCAAAAGTTTCATCAAAATCAATTCCTTCTTCTTGATTATAACCTTTTGCAACTAATCTAGCTTTGTTTCTAATTACTATGCCATTTTCGTCTAATTTATTTCTAAATACCCATTTTGATCCTATAACAGAATGATCTTTAGGTCTATCTACAAGAGTCCAAACATTATTCCTAGTAAATTGATTTAATTCTTCTTGCATAGCTAACATCCAATTATTATCTTTTTCTGCTTCTTCAATAGTTTTAGGTTCAATTTGAGATACAAATGCAAGATGATTATTGATGTTTCTCATTGATGATCTAGTTCTTACTCCTTGAGATGGATCACCTATAATTAATTCTCTTGGATGACCATAGGCATATCTCCAATCTCTAGGAAGATCTACATCATTGTGATTTGCATCAACAACATCAACACTAGGAGAATTATCTTTAGCTTCTTGTTCATGATCCGAAGATACATCTATATTCAGTTTTTCAATATCTCTTTCTAGAATGTTTGTATCTTCCTCATCATCAATCTTTTCAGAACTTGATGCTAAAGATTCATCAAAGATTACATGAATAGATTCTTCTACAATTAAATTTCTCTTGTTAAACACTATATAGGCTTTACTAGATGTTGAATACCCTAAGAAAATGCCTTCATCAGATTTTGCATCAAATTTTCCTAGATTATCTTTACCATTGTTATGAATGAAACATTTACAACCAAATGCATGAAAGTAACTTA
Source organism: Calamus simplicifolius (assembly GCA_900491605.1). Taxonomy (NCBI): domain Eukaryota; kingdom Viridiplantae; phylum Streptophyta; class Magnoliopsida; order Arecales; family Arecaceae; genus Calamus; species Calamus simplicifolius. The sequence goes on along the minus strand of UESW01003870.1, from coordinate 1,031,338 downwards.
TGTTTGGTTTTCTATTATTCCATAGTTCATAAGGAGTTTTCTTTATGATTGGCCTAATTAGAGCTCTATTAAGAATGTAGCACGCCGTGTTTATAGCTTCCGCCCAAAAGTATTTTGGTAGGTTGCTTTCACATAGCATGGTACGGGCCATGTCTTCTAAGGTTCTATTTTTTCTTTCAACTACTCCATTTTGTTGCGGTGTTCTAGGTGAAAAAATTATGATGAATGCCATTTTCTATGCAAAAGTTTTCAAATAAATGATTTTAAATTCAGTGCCATGATCACTTCTTAGAGACACTATGGTGTTGTTTTTCTCATTTGTGACCTTCTTGAAGAATTTCAAAATAATGGAAAGGTCTCATCCTTATGAGCTAAAAATAATACCCAAGTGTATCTAGAATAATCATCTACAATCACAAGACCATATTTCTTTCCTCCTAGACTTGTGGTTCTAGTAGGTCCAAAAAGATCCATGTGAAGTAGTTCAAGTGGCCTAGAAGTGAAAACAATATTTTTAGTTTTGAAAGAATTTCTAGTTTGTTTTCCAAATTGACATGCATCACAAATTTTGTTATTTTCAAAATCTAGTTGTGGAAGTCCTTTTACTAAATCCATTCTAATTAATTTTGAAATAAGGTGTGTGCTAGCATGACCTAATCTACGATGCCATAACCAACCAATCTCATTCATATTAGCATTATTAGCAACTAAGCAATGATTACTAGTAGACAAATTGTCTAAATCAATCAAGTATACATTGCCATTTCTATTTCCAATAAAAATAATGCTATTATCAATGGGATTAGAAACAGTGCAGATTGATGCTTCAATGATACTTTAAAACCTTTATCACATAATTGACTAATACTTATTAGATTATGTTTTAAACCATTAACATATAAGACATTTTCAATATATGTGGAGGGAGTTATTTGAATTTTACCAAACCCCATGATCTGGCCTTTTCCATTGTCACCAAATGTAACAACTCCTCCTCTTTTGCTCTCAAGGGTGATGAATTGATCCTTGTCACCCGTCATGTGTCTTGAGCAGCCACTATCGAGATACCACTTTCGCTTTGATCTTTTGGCTGCAAGACACTCCTGCAAAAATAATCAAGTCTTATATTAGGTACCCAAGCCTTTTGGGTCCTTCATGGTTAGTAGCATAAAAAATTGTTCCTTTGGGAACCCAAATTTTCTTGCCTTTACTACTTAAATTTTTGTTACTATTTCTCATATTACATTCATAGGTTTTATGACCTTTCTTGTTACAATAATGACATGTAACATTATCTCTATTTTGTTCTTTTCTAAAAAAGTTTTTGACAAATTTTTGTTTTAAGTTAGGTCTATATCCTAAACCAGCTTTATCATATATGGCTCTTTGATTACTTAACAATAAATTAAGTTTTTCAGAACTATAAGTAAATTTATCAACTTCCTTCTTTAATTTATCATTTTCATTAGAAATTGATTTCTTTTCTTTTGTCAAATTATCATTTTCAGATTTTAGCATTTTAATCTCATTAGTAAGATTATCTTTTTCTTTGATAAAAATTGAGCTATCATTTTTCAAAGACTTGTATTTCTTTTTCAAAATTTTAAAGTCATCTACTAGTTCATTGAAAGCTTCAAATAATTCATCGAAAGCAAAATCATCACAGGGGTTTTCAGAACTTACCTCATCATCCTCGTTTGCCATGAAGCAAATGTTGGCAACCTCTTTTTGTTCTTCCTCCGAAGAGGATTCATCGCTGTCGCTCCAAGTTGCAACATAGGCTTTCTTCTTCTTCTTGAAAGTCTTCTTTAGTTGAGGACAATCGTATCTAAAGTGCCCCGGTTTCTTACACTCATAGCAAATCAAGGGGTCTTTCTCTTTGTCCTTGTCCTTTTCCTTTTCTTTTTCTCTTCCATCTTAAATCCAGATTTCTTCTTTTGGAAGGGTCTCTTTCTTCTCATGAATTTTTTGAATTTTCTTGCTAGAAGAGCTGTCTCATCATCATCATCATCATCACTACAGCTTTCCTCACTTTCTGCAGCCTTAAGAGCTATGGTCTTCTTTTTCTTGACTTCCTCCTCTTGATGTTGTTTCATGGTTAGCTCATGAGTCATCAAGGATCCAAGTAGCTCCTCCAGGGGTAATGTGTTGAGGTCCTTGGCTTCTTGGATTGCTGTCACCTTTGCTTCCAAGTCCTTGGAAGTGACCTAAGAATTTTGCGAACAAGTTCAGAATTAGTATAGGTTTTTCCAAGACTTTTCAAACCATTCACAATATCGGTAAATCTAGTGTACATGCAAGCTATAGTTTCAGTTTGCTCCATACTAAATAGTTCATATTTATGAACAAGAATGTTTATTTTAGATTCTTTTACTTGGTTTGTACCCTCATGGGTAACCTCTAATCTATCCCAAATCTCTTTTGTGGAATTACATGTAGAAATGTGATTAAATTCATTAGCATCTAATGAACAATATAAGACATTCATGGCCTTAGCATTGAGCTGTGCCATTTTCCTATCATTATCATTCCAATCCCTTTCGGGCTTCGGAACAATAGTGCCATCAACAATGTGTGTGGTGTACTAGGTCCATTAGTTATAACACCCCACAATTCATAATCAGAAGCTTGAATGAATATCCTCATTCTTGCTTTCCAATATGAATAGTTGGAACCATTAAATAAGGGAGGTCTATTCATAGAATGACCTTCGGCAAATGATCCAACATGAGCTGCCATTTGGATCTTTAGCTCTTGATCGTGTGATCAAATTCTAATGAGCACTTGCTCTGATACCAATTGTTGGCCCAGATGGCAACCCAAGAGGGGGTGAATTGGGTTCTTTAAAAAATTTAAACCTTTTGAAAACTTATCTGCTTTAAGTTAAACGAATTTAATAGCAATGCAAATATAAAGCACAAACAAGTAGATAAAGATAGAGATAATGAATGCACGACAAACACAAGGATTTTATAGTGGTTCGGTGTATCCAACACCTACGTCCACTCCCAAGATTTACTTGGGTCCACACTATAATCGACTAGATTATAGCCGAGTTGTTTTACAAGAGCACAACTCACAACTTATTGTTTTTCCCCCGGGATCACAACGAACCCAGCCGATTTTCGGGCTCACCAGCACAAAACCTAAACTCAAGCTATTCTAGCTTGACCCAGGTTAACAACCTCCACTAGTTCAATCCTCTTGATAGAACTAGCACAAACAAATATAAGAATGTTTTACAATGATTCACAGCTCCTTAGTTGAGCAAATATTCAAAATAAAGTAAACAAGTTTACAAAAGCCTGTTTGGAGATGATTGAATTTGAGCTTTACTTCTTTTCTTCTTTTCTTCTTTTTCTCTCTTCTCCTTTGGAATGATGAATAAAGCCTCAGCTTTGATTCCTCACAGTCGTTGCAGTTGAGAAGATTGGAAATGAAGAAACGGAGCTTTTTCTTCAATTTGGGAAATCCACCGATTTTTGATTTGAACGCCTTGGATTCCTCTTTGAGCTTTTTGGAGTGGAAGGATTTGAGTTTGAAGGCTTTTCTCTTGAGATTCAGGCTCAGGCTTTCTTGAATTTTTGATTTGAAATTTTTCTATTTTCCGTCTCTCTTTTTCAAACGGGTGTTTTCCCCTTTTTATAGATTTTTTCAATCCATTTTTGGGATGAAACTAGCCGTTGGAGTGTACCTAGAAATAAAATATATCCGTTAGAAATTAGGTAAAAAGGAAATATTGCCGTTAGAGCTGATCTGGCAATTTAAATTTTTGTTCTAGTCAGGTTGGAGTTGACTCAACTTTTTAGGTGTCGACTCCAGGTCGTTTTTCCAAAAATAGAAATTTTTGAGTTCGTTGAGGAGTCGGCTCCGAAAAAGTAAGTGTCGGCTCACCATCGCCAGGTGTCGGCTCCCGAATACTGTAGGTGTCGGCTCCAGGATGCTCAAAAAATTAACGTTTTATTCCCGCATCGGAGTCGGCTCCAGATCCTGTAAGTATCGACTCCGAAACTCTGGGTGTTGGCTCCAAAACTCTAGGTGTCGGCTCTAGACCGTATCAAAAATCAGAATAAAATTTGAATGGCCATGGGGTTGGCTCCAGGAATTCTAAGTGTCGACTCCAGGTTCTGAAACTTTGAAATTAAGTTTTGCAATGGATTCAAAACACGTTTCTTAATTCATTTAAATTGATCAAATAATTTTAACTCCTGAAACACTTCTCAAATCCATTAGTAATCAAATAAATATACTCAATTCCTTTATTAATCATCAAAATCAATAATTGGGTCAACAGATACCATGAGTGTGAACATTAATCTTAGAGATAACCTAGAGTCCAACAAGCTGACTGGACCCAAATTCCCTAATTGGCTAAGGAATGTAGCCAAGAAAAAATATCACTTCTATGGCAAGGATGAGCATTGGAAGCGTAACTGCAGGGCTTATTGGGCCATAGAAATTTATTTTTATCTTTGCCCATAGGGCTTGTAATTGAACTTAGTAATTGTTACTATGTTCCAAACATAACAAAGAATATATATCTATTTCATGTTTAGTAATAGATGGGTATTCATTTGAAATTGAAAATAAAGGTATTTCTATTTTTTGAAATGAAATGTTCTTTGGTTCTGGTAAATTATTCAACAGAATTTATATTCTTAATCTTCAAGCCCCTATTCTCAATATTAAATCAAAATATTAAAATCAAATAATTCTAGGGACTCATACCTATGGCATTATCGTCTAGGCTATATAATGAAAAGTGTTTAACCAAGTTATATAAGGATGAATACTTGGGCTCATTCGATTGGGAATCGTTTGAGGAATGCGAGTCATACTTACTTGGCAAGATGACCAAGTCACCTTTTACTAGAAAAGGCGAGCGAGCAACTGAATATTTGGGCTTAGTACATTCGGATGTATGTGGACCCATCAACATTCAAGCCATAGGAGGTTTTTCTTATTTCATCACATTCATAGATGACCATAGTAGGTATGGTTGTGTATCTGATGAAGCACAATATGAAGCCTTTGAAAAGTTCAAAGAATTCAGATGTAAAGTAGAAAAATAAACTGGCAAAGTATTAAGATCCTTCAATCAGATCAAGATGATGAATACTTGAGCCATCAGTTTATAGATTATTTGAAGGAGAATAAGATTCTTCCTCAATGGACTCCTTCTGCACCACAGCACAATGGTGTGTTAGAAAGGAGAAAATCGCATACTATTAGACATGGTACATTTGATGATGAGCCTTGCAGATCTTTCAAAAATATTTTAGGGTTATGTACTAGATACTGCGAATATATCCCAAATCGAGTTCCATATAAATTGGTCAACTCCACTTTCTATGAGATATGGTGTAGAAAGAAAACATCCCTTAATCATTAAGGGTTTGGGGCTATTACGCTTATGTGAAGCGTAATGAATCAAACAAGCTTGAAGCTAAATCTGATAAATATAATTTTATGGGATATCCAAATAAACAAAAGGATATTACTCCTATCCTCTCAAGAAAAGGTGTTTGTCTTGAAAATGCTTTATTTCTAGAGAATGAGATTCTTTCAAAGGATAGTGAGAGTAAGATTGATAGTAAAGCTCAAGAACCACAAATTGATGAAGATCGATTAGATAGAATGGAGCACATGCCGAATGCAATGAAAGTTGAGCTAGAGACTCAACCTACATTTAGGCAACCATTGCATGAGTCTCTATCAGGAGAGCTAAAGCAACAGGTAGCTCCAAGTACACACCAGCTACATAGATCTAGTAGGATAATTCACATCCTGAAGAGATATGCATTTCTCATAGAGGATGATGAGCATACAAACTACAAGGAGGCAATGTTTGACATTAACTCCAAGAAATGGCTTGAGGCCATGAAATCTAAAATGGACTTCATGTATGACAACCAAGCATGGACTTTGGTTGATGCACCTGAAGGGGTAAAATCCATTGGGTGCAAATGGGTTTTTCAAGAAGAAAAACGACATGGATGGTAATGTGATTACTTATAAGGCAAGGCTAGTTGCAAAAGGTTACAAACAAAGGCAAGGTGTTGACTTTGATGGAACCTTTTAACCTGTAGCCATGCATAAGTCCATAAGGATTTTGCTTGCAATAGTAGCATATTTTGACTATGAGATCTGGCAAATGGATGTCAAGACTGCCTTCCTAAATAAAAATTTAGAGGAGGATGTGTATATGACACAACCAGAGGGTTTTGAATATATAGATCTTAAGAAAGTGTGCAAGTTACAAAGGTCTATTTATGGACATAAGCAAGCCTCTAGAAGTTGGAATATCTGATTTGATGTGACAATCAAAGAGTTTGATTTCATCAAAAATGTAGATGATCCATGTGTGTACAAGAAGGTTAGTGGGAGTGATATTATTTTCTGATATTATATATGGATGACATATTATTAATAGGAAACAATGTATCCTTGCTTAAAGAAGTGAAGGATTGGTTGTCAGGTAAATTCGTTATGAAGGATTTGGGAGAAGCAACCTATATACTAGATATAAAGATCTATGGAGATAAATTTAGGAGGTTGCTTGGATTGACTCAATCCACGTACATAGATAAGATGCTAAAGCAGTTTAGCAAGGACAAATCCAAGAACTGATTCCTGATAATGTCGCATAGCGTACATCTCTCCAAGGATATGAGTCCTAAGACCCAAGAGGAAAGGGTACATGGATATGATACCATACACATCAGCAATTGGATACATTATATATGTGATACTATGTATGATGCCTGATATTTCTTATACCTTGAGTATCACGAGTAGATATCAAGCAAACCCTAGTGAGAAATATTGGATGTCAAGAAAATCCTTAAGTACTTGCAAAAGACTAAGAATGTGTTCTTGGTTTATGAAGCGCCCGACCTCATAGTTCAGGTTACATAGATTCTAGTTTCCAGTCTGATAGAGATGATTATAAATCATAATCAGGCTATGCATCCATACTCAATGGTGGTGCAGTCAGCTGAAAGAGTTTCAAGCAGAACGACTGCCGACTCTACAACTAAGTCGAGTATATCACAGCATTAGATGCAGCTAAAGAAGTAGTTTGGATAAAAAAGATCCATCACTGAACTTGGTATGGTTCCAAGCATTGTTAATCCAAAACTCTCTTATTGTGATCACAATGGAGTTATTGCACAAGCCAAGGAACCAAGGTCTCATCAAAGGTTCAAACATGTACTGAGAATGTTGACCCAATTGTTGATTTTGATGATTAACAAAACTCTTTGAGTATAACATTTGAAGTTACTAATGATTTTGATTTAATTTTTCAGGTTATGATATGTTCTATTAATCAAAATCATAAGATAAATTAAGTTCTAGTTCGAATCTAATGTCAAGGTAAGATTTCAGACATTAGAGTCGACACATGGAATCGCAGAGT
>UESW01003870.1:999010-1022682 GCA_900491605.1 Calamus simplicifolius | reverse complement strand
TACTAGCAGACCGTAATACGCAGCGGAATAATAAATAAAAATGCGCCAACCACACAATCATAGAAACACCAAGATTTACGTGGAAAATCCCTTCAAGATAAAGGGAAAAAAACCACGGGCAAGCCAGAGAAGAAGATCCACTATAAAATAATAAATATCCAAGTCTCAAAGTCCCTTGCCAGAACTTGAGAAACAATCACAAGAGAATAATAGGGATATAAGGATTACATCACCGAAAAATACGGTCTCCTGCGTTACCTCCTTATTTTCTTCCCTTCTCTTCTTCTTCTTCTCTTGTTTTTCTTCTTCAGTACCTTCACGTGATTCCTGGAGTGGAAGTCCTCCCACGTAGTTAAGCACCAAGCAGCAGCCCTTCCTTCTCTTCCCCTAGCAATCTCCTAGAAAAAAAGAAATACCTGCTACATGCTTCTCCTCTTCTTCCATACGGCTGCTCCTTAAAATAGAGAAAACCAAAAAAGGAAGGCGGCTACTCCTTTTATAAAAGAGAGAAAAACAAACCCTAGTAGAAAAAGGAGTAGCGCTCCCTTTTGCCCTAATGGGCTGAATAGGTGGGCCATGGGCCCAACAGCGGTTTGGTAGTTATAATCCTAACATGATCATGATAACAAATATCCTAAATTTGTTAAGTTATTTTATTATTAATATGATATGGTTGATCAAAATCTTCCTTTTTATGGAATCATACAACCTCCTCTTCATGTATAAAAGGAGAGAGATGCCCCCTTGGAAAGATACGCCTAGCTCCTCCTTTCTCTCTCTCTTGAATGCCACCCCACTTTCTCTTTCTAGAACATCCTTTCTCTCTCTAGGATGTCCTTCTCTTTCTTGAGTAGGTTAAAAGTTTCTCTCACTCTCTCTCTTATTCGCTCATACTCTTTTGGGTGGATTGAAGGAAGTCATTCTTTCCTTTCATGGTTGATTAAGATTTGATTTTGATTAAAAAATTATTTTCTTTGATAGATCAAGATTTGATCTTGATCAATAAATCTTTTCTCTTTTGATTGATCAAGATTTAATCTTGATCAAGAAATTGTTCTCTCTCTTGATTTGAGAAATCAATTGAAGAAGAAAATAGGCGCTAGTATCCCTCGCTGGAAGGTCATCATCCAATCCTAAAAGGACATCATTCAAAGATCTCCGCATGGATCACCATTAGAGGTCAGACACATAGACGGGCTAGTGGTAAATCGTTTACCGGCTTCATCAAGCTCCATTCTCAATAAAGAACACAAGTATGATATATATTATTTAATCATGCATTATTTCTTATTAACTGAAAATGTTTCCTAAGGATCTAAGGCATTGGGAATTAAATTTGTATTTATTTTATCTTTCGCTGCATGATATATGAATTTGATTCATATAAAATATGCGAAATTTTCAGCACTTACAATCTACAACAATGCTCAAATATTTTTTTGTTGTTTTTTCAAGTGATATTCCTGATTGATGACCTTTATTTTTTTTAGTTAACCTTTTAACAAGTTCAATTCCACATGTTCAACTTTTAACAGCTAATATGCAGTGATGTAATACTATGCCCCCCAGCGCTACGCGTTTCTTTTTTCTCAATAATAACTAAAGTGGCATCTTCAACATAGCTTTCTTTCTTCCTACGCTCCGGAAACAATCATAGGCCATAGGTGAAACCAGAGCTCGCTGCTTAGTTATACCGCATCATAGTTTGAGATTGGTCTTTGATAACAAGTGCATCGTGAAGTTAAAAAAAACTAAAACTGAGAAAGAGACTCTAATAACTCCTACCGTAAAAAATCCATCCCCTAAGCATACTAGCTTCCTTGGTGAATCATCACTCTTATGCATTCATTACACAAGTGTGCTTTGTTAAAAGTAAGGCGAGTGAAAACGAGGTTTGTAATGTTACAAATTTAAATGTATTCTAAGATAATTTATGTTATGAATAAAGAATATGTTGGATTTTAGGATCCTAGCATCCCATTCTTAATATATTCAGGAATCATTGAGTCCACACAATTATGCCCAAATTCCATATAAACATTCTATCAAGTAAATTTGAACATTATGTATTTTAAATGTAACATACAAGATTAAAGAAAAAGGCTGAATTCAACAAACGAAATGAATTGATAACTTTCTTTTTTTTTGATAATTTTTATAAAAATCAACATTTTGATAGAAGGTTAAATGGCAGCTCATGGTGGCTTACGAAGAAATTTTTCTCTTAATTCAAAAAAAAAAAGAATCTTATAAAATTGAACCTTGAATTCTCTTCCTGCCCATTTGTAACGTTCTTTCATCCTCACTTCTTTCCTCGAATCATCCCGACCACTCTGACTTAAACGAATTAGGTGGGTTAAGTAAGAGTGTTTTATACCAAAAAAATCATATTATAACTCTATTTGAAATATCTAAAACAGTCTACTTTTCATTCTAACCATCATTACTATTCATCTGATAAGATGAATTGTGAAAGATTTAATTGTATCTTGAACGAAGATTCCCTAGCCAATCATATCTACTTTCAAAACATGATTCTTATTAGAATAGTATTATCTAATCTATCACCTCAGAAAAATTTCAAGTATCCAACCAAACATACAACGAATTTTGAAATGGAGTAGTTGCAAGGATATATGCCAATCGAGTGAATCTTTTGAACTTATATTGACGATTATGATGACTTAATTAAAAGGATGTTGATGAAAAATGCATATCAATTTTTATTTAAATGGATGACATTTGAATTGTAACTAAATAATTTTATGATTAATGGCATGGCTGAAAAATAGGAAATGGATCTCTAATCTTCAAATAGATAAGTTTCACTAACTCATCTATTTTATCCTTAAACCCACTTATTTCTTCAAGTCCATAAGAAATACCAAAACAAAAGCAATAGGCCAAGAGATACTTAGTTTTGGCAAGTGGTAGCAAAAACAGAGTTATTCAAAAACTAGTAGTGGTATAAATCCTTATGAATTTTGCTTATGTTGGGCTGAAGAGATAAAATGCAGTGTGAACGCAAAGGTCCTAAATCGGTAGGTACATAATTGTTTGTGAATCAATACATTTCAAACTGTAATCGATATTTTGAACAAGCAGTTGAGATAATAATTTTAGAATATTGAAAAAATTTCTTGCACCATGATACTTATTAAAAAAGTGGGAGGTTGGTTGGACTGGGAAACATGAGGAAATGGAGAGATTTTTTTCTAATCCCTTTCAAATAAAATTTACACTTCCTACTTATGGATTCGCGCAACACTCAGCAAGGGTGAAGAACTCACATTATTCAAAACGACCGCATCCTTTTATCATCAAGCGATGCCAACCTCACATAGGTTTTGATGATTCTAATGTACACAAATCCTACCAAACATTGTAAAATTTAAAATTCTAATGCACACAAAATAGATATTAGCATGCTTTCGGTAGGCCTTATCCATATCATCTGGGATGAAGATGTTCTTAGCTTCTTTCATTTGAGGACGGATGGATAAACTTTTCTTCTTCTTCTTAAGGAAAAGTCTTTGTACACCGTGTGCAATATAGGATGCATGCATCATGCACGTTGATTGGCCGCATGCGCATATGACCGCTTATGTGATAGGTCTATTTATTATTCTAATTTAACTATTAAAATAAATATTAATTACTTTAAATTTATTAAGAATTGATATTTTTTTATGAATGTCTGCAGAAAAGGAGTCTATTGATGGAAAGAGCTCGATTTTTAGAGTCCAACGATGCAGACGGTACTCAAATCAGGACTCTGTTTGCCCGAAAAAGAAGAAAGATGATTTCACATGATTTTCGTGTAAAGTAAGGCATGTGATGCAAAACGATAGTTGAGCTTTTTATTTTTCTTTTATTTCGATCATTGTATTTAGGCTGGAAGAAAAAATTATGGAGGGGTGCTGATAGTAGCAATGCGCGGCTAGATTCTTTCAACTTGTGATGATGATGAAGCCTGTAACCAGATTCAATCTTTCTTTTTGTTCTTGATTTTTATGCAATAAAAATATGCTCTTCTTTCATATATCTTTCAAATTATTTTTCTGATCGATGATCTGGCATACACGGCCTGTATCTATCGACGTGCTGTATATCAAGACACAGTACATACCTAAGAGAGATAGATCATAGTAGATAGTTTAGACCTCTAACTTTGCAAATAATTAGATAGTTTATACTTTGAGAGAATGCCATGATCTTTTGATACGGTACGTACCTGACAAAGATAAATTATTTTAACCTTGAATTTATGAAAATTATTGCTAGTGCAACATAAAGAAAAGAAGATAAAACCTTTTTGCATGGTGGATTCGGATTCCTAGGTTGCTTCTCCTATTGTTTTAATTTTGTTAATTAATTATTATCTTTTAATAACCACTATTCTTAATATAATCTCTACAGATAATTTTTTTGTAAAATAATTATCTTTGATATTCGAGAATTGATCACGATTCATCACTAGCTACAATAATGAGTAGGTTTTATTTATGATCGCCAATGACAACAATCAAATTTTGGTGCCATTGCCGGGGATCTAGGCACAATAGTTCATGAAAAAAAAAAAAATTACCATAATTTTTTTTATTAATTTTATTCTTATTTTAATTTTTTTAATTTTTTATTATTTATGCTTCTATATAAAAGAAAAGAGAAAAAAATTCCTTTTTGTTGAATAGTTATTGTTCTCTTTATCTTATTGTTTTTTTTTTGAGTTATCTTAATTATTAGATTTTCTTATTTTCTTTTAACATTAAAAAAATTACTTTCTTTCTTATCACAAATCTACTTTTAACCTAATTAACTTTTCTTTTTAATTAACTTATCTTAAAGAACCTAAAGAAAATCCTAAGACACTTTTCATAAAACATAATTAATTTAAGAAAACAAATAATAAACTTTAAAAATTATCTAACTTGTTTAGACACTTGTTTGAATTGCATTGCACTTTCATAAAATACTTTAAGGGTTACAAATCCCTAATCAAGATAAGGTGGGGAGTTGATCATCCTTTCTTGGCCCATAAACCACCTCCTTCGTTTTGTATTAACCCAAGTCTTTAACTCTAAAATTAACTAGATGTCAGCCCCTAAGTAACTCGAGCTCAATAGGACAATGGCACCCGCAAGAGTTGGACAGAGTCGGGATTGACTGATTAATTGGTGTCAAGAAAAAGAAAGAAAGTGGTTATTAATTGGTTCCATTCGCTTACCTAGTAAGCAACGGAGGGATCCCCACTTACCTTACTCTTAACTGACTAGTCGATCAGCTAATTTTTGACTTGAAGGGCTCCAAGACAGTCTTGAAAGTTAGGAGCGATCTAGATTTAGGTTAAACATAGAGTAGAGTCTAATCTTTGTTAACTTGATTGCTAATAATTAGTAAACCCTAATTAAATTATTCTTCATTGTTCTTAGTTCTAGGAATCTCTTAGGATACTTCTTTTATAATCTTCTTTATGTTCTATTACATTGGTTTAAAAAGAGAGAGAGAGAACTAAATTACTGTTTACTTTAGAGTATATTGTTAGGGTGTATGCTTAGTTGCCAATTGTTATAACCCAACCTCATACCCCTAGATCCTGAAATAGAGAGAACTTTAGAGCAAACAGAGCACACATTATGGACCATAATCAATAAAAAATCCACCACATCAATTGAAGGAGTACTCGCCCCTTCATAATATACATATTCACCATGTATACAAGTACCCCCAGTAGAGGCTATCTAATATGAAATTAAGTCCAGTGTAATCCAAATGTTACTAGCTTTTCATGAATTTACAAATGAAGATCCCTATAAATACTTAGATGGATTCTTGAAAATTTGCTCAATTGTTAAGATTCAAAATTTCTCCGATGAGGCACTTAGGCTTAAGTTATTCCCTTTCTCCATAAAAGATAGAGCCAAGTATTGGTTAAATCCATTAGACACTGTTATAATTTCAACTTGGGACCAACTCCAGAGGGAATTTCTTAAGAAATACTTTCCTATAGGAAAAACAAATCAAATTAGAAAAGCCATAACCAGTTTTTTCCAGTTAGATGAAGAAATGTTTCATGAAATATAGAAAAAATTTAAAGAATTAACTAAAAAATGTTCGCACTATGCAATACCTAAATGGCAGTTAGTTCAATGTTTTTATGATGGATTGTCAAAAAGGCACCGACAAATGGTGGATGCCTCATGAGGAATATTTATACTAAAAATAAGCATGAGGCATGACAGCTTTTTGAAACTCTAAGTAAAATTTTCTTGCACCACATGTCTGCTGCCCATAGAGATCCTCCCACAAAACCTAAGAGAGGTGGAATATACAACATAGGTCAGTCTATAGACATCTATATCATAATTGATGAACTATCCCAAAAATTTGACCGAATTCTACAAGTTGGAAACACCTCTTCCCCATCTACTCAATTACATGAGGTTTGTATGATCTGTTCGAATCCGACCCATTCTATAGGTGAATGTCCAGTCGCATACCAATTTTCTAAGCTATTTCAGGAGCAAGCCCACCAAGCCCAAACCTAAATGGCTCCTAGACCAAGAAATGATCCATATTTGAATACTTACAATCTTAGCTAGTGAAATCATCCAAATTTTTTATGAAAACTGCAACCTATCATCAGTCTAACATCAATTAGGCCTAACCATCAGGAGACCCAATTCAAAAGCATGTCATACTCCCAATATCCAAGTGCTTCTCAACCTGCACCAAATAATCATGATCCTACTTTCGAAGAGAAGGTGCTACAAGCATTGAAAGATCTAGAAATAAATACTCAACTTCTTCACTCACACATACGGTCCATTGCAAAATGAGAAAACTAGATAGGTCAACTAACCACAGCATTCAGTGAAAGAGAATGGGGTAAGCTATCAAGTCAGCCCGAAGCTAACCCTAGGAGCCTAAACATCCAAGGATCAAAACAAGGAGCCCAAATTAACTAACTAAGTATCATTCATACATAAAGATCTAAATAATAATAGATAACCTAGTGGGTACATATAAGAAAAAGAATTAGAAGTCCCACCACTTGAACAACTTATTGAGCTGGGTTAGCCCGAAACACCTGAGGCATCAGAGTCTAATGTAATGCCCAACCCACTAGCTAAGCCCATGTCAGAAGGAGATAAGCCTAAAATTAGGGTTGTAGCACTATTCCTAAATAGACTTAAGTCCAATCGAAATTCAGCCCAATTCGATAAGATTTTGGAGGTTTTAAGCAAGTTAAAGTAAACATCCCCTTACTGGACATGATCCAACAGGTCCCAGCCTATGCCAAATTCCTTAAGGATCTATGTACCAAAAAAAGACACCAATGTATCCAAGAGAGCCTTTCTAGTAGCCAGTGTAAGCTTTTACCTATCAAACCATATGCCAATGAAATATAAAGATCTAGGGTCACCCATTATTTCATGCATTATGGGGAACACCCTCATAAATAGGGCTTTATTAGACTTAGGAGCAAGTGTTAATATATTGCCATAATTTGTATATGAGTAACTAGGGTTGGGAGAACTAAAACCTACAGAAATGACCCTACAACTAGTAGATCACTCTTTGAAAGTACCTAAGGGAATAGTAGAGGATGTGTTGATTAGAGTTAATGACTTATCTACCTGGTGGACTTTGTGACTTTAGAAACTGAACCGGTGACAAACCCAAAGAGGTAGACCATTTTTGGCCACAGCTAATTCCCTAATTAATTGCCAAAATGGATTAATAAAACTTTCCTTTAGGAATATATCAATTGATCTTAATATTTTAATCTTACCAATACACATCAAACAAGTGATTCAAATTATGTTTAGGATACTGTTTATGATCCAATTGACCTTAGTGGTAAAGAGCTTGACCTAGAAATCTGCATGAACTAAGATGGGAAGCAAATTAATGAGGTTGCTACAATTGATAAAAAATCAAGATGAGAACCTTCAATTAAACCACTAGAGAAAGTACCTAAACCATTATCTAAACCATCAATAGAGAAAGCACCCAAATTAGAACTGAAATCACTTCATAAGCACCTCAAATATGCATAACTACATCCATCAAAAACCTTACCTGTGATTATTTCAGCCGGCCTAGACTCCTCACAAGAAGGAAAACTACTGAATATCCGAAGAGAAAATAAAGAAGCATTAGGATGGGACATGGCTGACATAAAAGGGATTAGTCCCTCAATCGTTCAACATAGGATTCACTTAGGAAAGAAAACCAATCCTATAAGAGATCTCAAAAGAAAACTTAACCTATCCATGAAGGAAGTAGTAAGAAAAGAGATCATCAAACTCCTTGACAACAGTAATTAGAGTAAGCTTTGACGTCTAACTGAAGACGTTAAACTTAGCGCTTTTTGGAGGCAACCCAAAATTTTATTTTCTAACCTTTATTTTAGTAATTCTTATTTATAGAAATAATAGAATGCTTTGCACGATCACTCCTAATATTACACGAGGCATATCTCATTCAGGTAGTATTTCTTCTTGTTTTATTCTTCTTGACAATGGGAATTAAGTTGGGGCGTAAGAAAAACCTTTTCAAAATATATTTTGAAAACACTGGGCAATTTTTGATTTTTTTTTTTTTGAAATCATGTGCCATGAAAGAAATTCTTAAGCAAAATCGACTAGGAATAGGTAATAGAGTTAGAAAGTATTGGCTAATTACTGTAGTGAGCCAAGGAGTAGACTAGCTGGTCAGACTTTTACCAGCCTACTTAGGTCATTTAAAGGCTATTAGCACTTTCATTACACATGCACAGATGAGGTAAACTAGGTATTAGTTGTAAGTTCAATTGGAGATTCAATTATTATTGAAAATTGGTAATTGATATACCACAATAAGAAAAATTTGAATTTAAGAAAAGAGCTACTTTTTGATAAAAAATAAATAATAAATAATAAATAAAAGGGCAAGTCTAAACATTGGTTTTTCATGAAGTAATCGAGCACCTTCACCTAAGTAAGCATTGCTGTTCGCATCAAAAGTGGGCAGTATGAAGATATCTTTAAAAAAATAAAAAAATAAAAAAATATATCAGTTAGTGTGAAAGTTACCATAGGTCATGTGCTTAATTTGAGGGTGTATAAAAAATTAACCAAAGTAAGTGATAAGTGAAGATACCATTGTTCCTTAGAAGCCAGTACCGAAATGTTAAGTTAGCCATCACAAATACAAGTATTGTAGATCTATGGATGAACTGTAAGAAAATTTTTGATAGTTCGGACAGTGAAATTTACTTTAAAAACTCAATACTTAATTAGTGATACTAGCTAGCTTCTTTCAACCTTAAGCCTAGATTTAATTTTGCTAAAAAAAATCTTAGTGACACAATTTTATTTTAATTACATTGCTAAGGGACTAGTGTTGACCCAAGTATTGATTTTGATGATTAACAAAAGACATGAGTATATTCATTATGTTTCTGATAAATTTACGAAGTGTTTCAGGCATTAAAAATGTTCAGTCAGTCAAAAGGTATAGAGAAATAAGTTTTGAATCAAAATTTAAAAGAAAATTTGTAAGTTTAGAACTTAGAGTCAACACCCAAACAGTCAGGAGCCGACCCCAGGGCGTATCAGAACTTTTCTAGAATTTCGGCACGGTCCGAAGTCGACACCTATAGTTTCAGAGCCGACTCCAACCTGAGATACAGAGAAGTATTTTCTGCATCAGTTTTTAGAGCCGACACCTGAGTTTTTGGAGCCAACTCCAACTTGAGATACAGAGAACATATTTTTATGGACATTGTTGGAGCCGACACCCTTGGATTCCGGAGCCGACTCCTGAAATCGCCGAGCCGACACTTAACTTTTTCAGAGCCGACTCCTCAACTTCTTATTACTATTTTTGGACACCACGATCTGGAGCCGACACTTGAAAAGTTGGAGCCGACTCCAACCTGAGATACAGAGAAGTGTTTTCTGCATCAGTTTTCGGAGCCGACACCTGAGTTTCTGGAGCCGACTCCAACTTGAGATACAGAGAACATATTTTTATGGACATTGTTGGAGCCAACACCCTTGGATTCTGGAGCCGACTCCTGAAATCGCCGAGCCGACACTTAACTTTTTCAGAGCCGACTTCTCAACTTCTTATTACTATTTTGGACACCACGATCTGGAGCCGACACCTAAAAAGTTGGAGCCGACTCTAACCTGTCAGGAATGGATTTTTTAAATGTCAGAATGGACTCCAACGGTAATATTTTTCTACCTAATCTCTAATGGCTATTTTTCTTTGTGTGTAGACGCAAGCCAACTACTTTGTAACGGCTATTTTTTCTTACCTAATCATGGATTAAGAGATCTATAAAAAAGGGGCAACCGACTGTTCAAAAAAAAAGAGAGGAGAAAAATCAAAAAATCAAGTGAAAAAGAGAGAGAAATTTCAAAGAGAAATATCTGAGTGCATGCCCATATTTGAAAAGAGATTCAAAGAGAAATCCAAAAGCTTCTCAAGATCAAATCCAAGAGATTTTCAATATTTGCAGAGAGAAAGCAAAAAGCCTCAAAATCCTCAACTTCTCAACTGCAATTTTCTGTGAAGAATCTGAGCTGAAGCCTGATTCAATTCTTCAAAGGAGAAGAGGAAAAGAAGAAAAGAAGAAAAGCTCACTTCCAAATCGCTTCAAACAGGCTTTTCTTACCTTTGTTTATTTTATTGTATATTTGTTCATTTGAGGAGCTGCTGTCAATTCAAAACTCTATTTTTCACTATTTTTGGCTAATTCAATCAGTGAATTGAATTAGTGGAGGTATTATACCTTGGGACAAGCTAAGGATAGCTTGTGGTTGGGTTTTGTGCTGGTGAGCCCGAAAAACTGGCTGGATTCATTGTGATCCCGGGAAAAACATAAGTTTTGGGTTGTGAGCTTGTAAAACAACTCAGCTGTAATCAAGTAGATTATAGTGTGGACCCAATTGAAGTTGAAAGTGGATGTAGGTGTTGGATACACCGAACCACTATAAAATCTTTGTGTTTGCCATGCTTTGTCTCTTTGTCTCTCTCTATCTTATTTGTTTGTTCTTAGCACTTATCTATACATTGCACTTAAGCACTTTCATATCAGAGCACTTAGTTTAAAAGAGCTAAATTTTTTTTAGAACCCAATTCACCCCCCCCCCCCCTCTTGGGTTGCCATCTGGGCCAACAATTGGTATCAGAGCTAGTACTCATTTTTGTTTGATCCAACGATCAAGAGTTAAAGATCCAAATGACAGCTCAAGTTGGATCTTCATTTGCTGAAGGTCAATCCACAAATAGACCTCCTTTACTTAATGGTTCAAATTATTCTTATTGGAAAGCTAAAATGAGAATTTTTATTCAAGCTTTAGATTATGAACTATGGAGTGTAATTACTAATGGACCTAGCACCCATACACTTAGTAGATGGTTCAATAGTTCTTAAACCCGAAAGGGATTGGAATGAGAATGATAAGAAAATGGCTCAGCTTAATGCAAAAGCCATGAATATTTTATATTATGCTTTAGATGCTAATGAATTTAATAGAATTTCTACATGTATTTCCGCAAAAGAAATTTGGGATAGACTAGAAGTTACCCATGAGGGTACTAATCAAGTAAAAGAGTCTAAAATTAATATCTTAGTGCACAAATATGAATTGTTTAGCATGGAACAAACTGAAACTATCACATGCATGTACACTAGATTCACTGATATTGTAAATGGTTTAAAAAGTCTTGGTAAGACTTATACTAATTCTGATTTGGTGCGTAAAATTCTTAGGTCTCTTCCAAGATCATGGGAAGCGAAAGTAACTGCCATCCAAGAAGCCAAAGATTTAAATACATTACCTTTGGAGAGCTACTTAGATCATTAATGACCCATGAACTGACCATGAAGCAACATCAAGATGAAGAAGTCAAAAAGAAGAAAATGATTGCCCTTAAAGCTGTAGAAAAGAAAACAAGCAGCACTGAGAAGATGAGGAAGATGATGAGACAGACCTTCTTGCAAAGAAGTTTAAAAATTTATGCAAGAAGGAGACCCTTCCACAAGAAAAAGTATGAAACAAAAATGGAAGGTGAAAAAGAAAAAAAGAAGGACAAGGACAAAGAAAAAAACCCCCTCATATGTTATGAATGTAAGAAACCGGGGCACTTTAGATGTGACTGTCCTCAATTAAAGAAAGCCTACAAAAAGAAGAAGAAGGCTTATGTTGCAATATGGAGTGACAGCGAAGAATCTTCTTCCGAAGAGGAACAAAAGGAAGTCGCAAACATATGCTTTATGGCAAATGACGATGAGGTAAGTTCCGAAACTCATGAATTTGCTTTGATGAATTTTTGATGCTTTAATGAACTTGTTAGTGATTTCAAAATTTTGAAAAAGAAATACAAATTTTGAAAAATGAAATTTAAATCTTTCAAAGAAAAGGAAAATCTTAACTATGAAGTTAAGAAACTTAAATCTGAAAATAAAATTTTTAAAAGAAAAGAATCAATTTCTAATGAAAATGTTAAACTAAAGAAAGAGGTTGAAAATATAAAAACATAGTTGATAAGTTTACATATAGCTCAAAAATTAGACATGTTATTAAATAGTCAAAAGCAGTTTTTGACAAAGCCGGATTAGGTTATAACCTTTAAGAAACAAAAATCACTTAAAAATTTTTTATAAAGAAACAAGAAAAAATAATGTTTCATGTTATTGTTGTAATAAGAAAGACATAAATCTTATGAATATAATTTTAAAAAAATTAATAAGAATTTAAATATTAAAGGGAAGAAAATATGGGTTCCGAAAGGAACAATTTTTGCTACTAACCATGAAGGACCCAAGAAAGCTTGGGTACCTAAACATAAGATTTGATATCATTGCAGGAATGTCTTGTGGCCAAGAGATCAAAGAAAGTGGTATCTTGATAGTGGCTGCTCAAGACACATGACGGGTGACAAAGAAGAATTCATCACCCTTGAAGAAAAGAAGGAGGAGTTGTTACATTTGGCGACAATGGCAAAGGCCAAATCTTGGGGTTTGGTAACATTCAAATAACTCCCTCCACATTTATTGAAAATGTTTTTATGTTGATGGTTTAAAACATAACTTAATTAGTATAAGTCAATTATGTGATAAAGGTTTTAAAGTTTCATTTGAATCTTCTTTATGCACTGTAGCTAATCCCATTGATAATAGCATTGTTTTATTGGAAATAGAAATGGCAATGTATACTTGATTGATTTAGACAATTTGTCTACTAATAATCATTGCTTAGTTGCTAATAATGCTAATATGAATGAGATTGGTTGGTTGTGGCATCGAAGATTAGGTCATGCAAGCACACACTTGATTTCAAAACTAATTAGAATGGATTTAGTAAAAGGACTTCCTAAATTAGATTTTGAAAATAACAAATTTGTGATGCATGTCAGTTTGGAAAACAAATAGAAGTTCTTTCAAATCTAAAAATATTGTTTCAACTTCTAGGCCACTAGAGCTACTTCACATGGACCTTTTTGGACCAACTAGAACCACAAGTCTAGGAGGAAAGAAATATGGTCTTGTGATAGTAGATGATTACTCTAGATTCACTTGGGTAATATTTTTAGCTCACAAAGATGAGACTTTCTCGATATTCATGAAATTCTTCAAGAAAGTAACAAATGAGAAAAACACTACCATAGTGTCTCTAAGAAGTGATCATGGAACTGAATTTGAAAATCACTTATTTGAAAAGTTTTGCAATGAAAATGGTATTAATCATAATTTTTCTGCACCTAGGACCCCACAACAAAATGAAGTTGTAGAAAGAAAAATAGGACTTTAGAAGACATGGCCCGTACCATGCTATGTGAAAGTAAACTCCAAAATACTTTTGGGCGGAAGCTATTAACACGCATGTTACATCCTTAAATAGAGCCCTTAATTAGACCTATCCTTAAAGAAAACACCTTATGAATTATGGCATAATAGAAAACCAAATATTAAATATTTTCATGCATTTGGTTGTAAATGTTTTGTTCATAATAATGGTAAATAATTTAGGCAAATTTGATGCAAAATCTGATGAAGGAATATTCTTAGGATATTCAACAACTAGTAAAGCATATAGAGTATTTAACAAGAAAACTTAATTGTTGAAGAATCTATTCATGTAGTTTTTGATGAATCTTTAGCATCAAGTTCAGAAAAGATTGATGATGAGGAAGATACAATTTTGCTAGAAAGAGATCTTGAAAAATTAAATATTGATGTATCTTCAGATCATGAACAAGAAGCTAAAGATAATGATTCACCTAAGGTTGATGATATTATACTAATCATAATGATGTAGATCTACCTAGAGATTGGAGATATGCTTATAGTCATCCAAAGGAATTGATTATAGGTGATCCATCTCAAGGAATAAGAACTAGATCATCTATGAGAAATATCAGTAATCATCTTGCATTTGTATCTCAAATTGAACCTAAAACTATTGAAGAAGCTGAAAAAGATAATAATTGGATGTTAGCTATGCAAGAAGAATTAAATCAATTTACTAGAAATAATGTATGGACCTTAGTTGAAGACCTAAAAATCATTCTGTTATAGGATCAAATGGATATTTAGAAATAAACTAGATGAAAATGGCATAGTAATTAGAAACAAAGCTAGATTAGTTGCAAAAGGATATAATCAAGAAGAAGGAATTGATTTTGATGAAACTTTTGCACCTGTAGCTAGATTAGAAGCCATTAGACTATTACTTGCATTTGCATGTCATATGAATTCAATTTATTTCAAATGGATGTAAAAGTGCATTTTTAAATGGATTTATAAATGAAGAAGTTTATGTAGAACAACCACCAGGTTTTGAAGATCATAATTTTCAAATACGTTTTTAAATTGCACAAAGCATTATATGGTTTGAAACAAGCACCTAGAGCTTGGTATGATAGATTAAGTAAATTTCTAATTGAAAATAATTTTAAGAGGAAATGTTGATAAAACATTATTTTTGAAAAGAAAAGATAAATTTATTAGTAGTTCAAATATATGTTGATGATATTGTATTCGGTGCTACTAACAATCTTTTATGTCAAGAGTTTGCTAAGTTATGCAGGGTGAATTCGAAATGAGCATGATGGGAGAACTCAATTTCTTCCTAGGACTACAAATCAAACAAAGCAAAACTAGTAGCTAAAGGATACAATTAGAAAGAAGAAATTGATTTTGATGAAACTTATAGTCCTGTTGCTAGACTTGAAGCTATTAGATTACTTCTTGCTTTTGCATGTTTTATGAATTTAAATTATATCAAAAGGATGTTAAGAGTACTTTTCTTAATAGATATATGCTGAACAAGTATTTATTGAATAACCACCAGAATTTGTGAATCACTTGTTTTCAAATTGAATAAAGCTTTGTATGTTTGAAACAAGCTCCTCGAGCATAGTATGATAGGTTGAGCAAATTTTGATCATCATAAATTTATTAGAAAAAATATTGATACAACCTTATTATTAAAAGAGAAAATGATAATATGCTTATTGTTCAAATTTTTATGGATGACATAATTTTCAGTGTACTAATGAATCGTTGTGTCAAGACTTTGCAAAGCTTATACAGGAAGAGTTCGAGATGATTATGATGGAAGAATTAAATTACTTTCTTGGACTACAAATCAAGCAAAGCAATGAAGGGATCTTCATTTGCCAAAGCAAGTACGTCAAGAAATGTTGAAAAAATTTAGCATGAAAACTTCTAAATGTATCAGTACTCCTATGAGCTCTTTTGTAGATTAGATTCTGAAAGTACTAATAAAAATATTGATATGAAATTGTATAGAGGCATGATAGGATCTTTGCTATATCTAACTACTAGTAGGCTGGATATATTGTTTAGTGTTTGCATGTGTGCTAGATACCAAGCCAACCCTACGGAATCACATTTATTAGCTGTTAAAAGATTTTTTAAATATTTGAATGGCACTAGAGACTTAGGATTATGGTATAATAAATAATCTAGAATTAACTTAATAAGTTATACAAATTCAGACTTTGTAGGATGTAAACTTGATAGAAAATCTACTAGCGAAACTTGTTAATTTCTTGGTGTTAACTTAATCTCATGGTTTAGCAAGAAATAAACTTCAGTGGCACTGTCCACAGCTGAGGCTGAGTACATTGCAGCTTGAAGTTGTTGTGCTCAAATCTTGTGAATTAAGAAACAACTAAAAGATTATAATATTAAACTTAAAGGCATTCCAATAAAATATGATAACACTAGTGCTATCAATTTAACAAAGAATCATATTCAACACTCTAGAGCAAAATATATAGAGATTAGACACCACTTTATTAGAGATCATATTAATAAGGGTGATGTTGTGCTTGAGCATGTATGTACCGATATGCAACTCGCGGATAGTTTTATAAGACCTCTTGATGAGTCAAAGTATTGTGAAATTAGAATGGAGTTTGGTATGCTTGACCCTTCAATCTAGTGGGTTATTATGACTGTTTAATTTTTTATACTCTCTTTTGTTTATGACCCTTGCATGAATCCTATCTCATATGAAACCTCACTGATTAATCTTCATAATCATCATTTTGAGATTTTTTATAAATCTATTCTGAATCATTTTCCATTGATTTTTGAGTGCTTAAATCAATCATTGCATTTTGACCCTTGGGTTATTGTAATCTATCATCAAAATCCTCTAGATGACCAATTGGTCAACCAACTTTAGCCATTGGACATCCACTTTTGGAAGTGGACGACCCATAGCTTAGTTGGACGTCCAACTTTTGAGTTGGACGACCAACTCATGGCCTTGGATGCCTAACTCTTGGTAGAATAGTTGACTCTAATTTCCTAGCCACGGTAAAGAGATCTGTAGCTTTTGGTAGAATAGTTGACTCTAATTTCCTAGCCAATGAAAATTTCTAGATTGGTAGCTGGTTGAGAAACCAAGGTTGGGAATATTTGCTTAAGACAAAGGCTCCAATTTGTCCTAATCTTGTTAAATATTCTTCAATAATATTAGTTTTAGTGATGGTAGTATATCTTCTATTGTGAAAGGTGTTAAATTGAGCTTAATGAAGATACATTAGGAGCCATACTGCATGCCCTTGCTAAAGGTTTAATTGAGGATTCACCTGATAGTAAGACCTATAGAATGGAGATTATACTTGGTACAGAGGATGCTTCCCAAATTGATAAATTTTTTGCTAAAAATTTAATGTGGAAATGAGGTTACTACATCATATAATTTCTCGATGTCTTACTCCTATAAGTGGCATCTTTGATTTGTAAATGATAGAGACTTAAGTATCATGTTGTAAGGAATTTTGTATATTTTATATGAATCAAATTCATATATCAATCAGCGAAAGATAAAATAAATACAAATTTAATTTTCAAAGCCCAAGATTCTCAGGGAACAAATTAAGTTAACAAGAAATTACACATGATTAAATAATAGATCATATATGTGTTCTTTATTGAGGATGAAGACTGATGAAGCCGGTAAATGATTTACCACTAGTCGTCCATGCGTCTGACCTCTAACGGTGATCCATGCAGAGATCTTTAGATGATAACCTTCTAGTGATGGGTGTTGACCCAATTGATGATTTTGATGATTCACAAAACTATTTGAGTATAACTAATGGAGGCTCTAATGATTTTGATTAAGTGTTTCATATTATAAGTCTATTGAATGATCAAAATCAGGAGTTACATCGTATTCTGGATCGAATCTAATGTCTAGGTAAGATTGCAGACATTAGAGTCGACTCCGAGAATCACAGAGCCGACTCCGAATCTGGCACGGAAGTTAGAGTCGACTCCAAGACTGTTAGAGCCGACTCTCACAGAAGAAACAGAACGTCGATTTTTCTGGCCCCGTCCTAGAGTCGACTCCGGTAAGTTAGAGTCGACTTTAGAAAAGTTTCTTGTCGACCCCAGAAAAGTGAGAGACGACTCCAGAAATAACGTTTTAAAGTGCTTCGAGGTAGAGCCGACTCCAGAAAAGTTAGAGTCAACTCCAACCCACCTGGAACGAAAAATCAAATTGCCAGATCAGCTCTAACGATAATATTTCTATTTTATCTTATTTCTAACGGATATATTTTGTTACAAGGTACACTCCAATGGATAGTTTTCTTCCAAAAATGGTCTGAAAGAAATCTATAAAAAGGAAAGACTATCATTCAAAAAAAGAAGAGAGAAAAACGAAAAAAACTAAGAGAAAATTCGGAAATAGAGAAATCCCATTTCAAAAATCCAAAAAAGAGAGAGCCTGAATCTCACGAGGAATACCTTTTAGCTCAAATCCACTCCACTCCAAAAATCTCAAGAGGAATCCAAGGCATTCAAATCAAAGTTTTGGTGGATTTCCCAACTTGGAGAAAGAGGATTCGTTTCTTGCTTTTCAACCCTTCTCAACTGCTTCAACTGTGAAGAATCGGAGCTGAGGCTTGATTCAACCCAGCAAGGAGAAGAAGAAAACAAGAAAAGAAGAAAAGCTCAAAAGCCAACCAACTATAAATCAGGCTTTTCTAAACCTTGTTATTCTTATATTGATTATCTGCTCATTAAGGAGCTTTGTAATTGAAAAATAACATTTCTATTATTTGTATCTAGTTCAATCTGGGGGATTGAACTAGTGGAGGTAGTCTTACCTTGGTACAAGCTTGGGATAGCTTGTGTTAGGGTTTTTGTGCTGGTGAGCCCGGAAAACCAGCTGGGTTCGTTGTGATCCCGGAAAAACAACAAGTTTGAGTTGTGAGCTTGTAAAATAACTCGGCTATAATCAAGGAAGATTATAGTGTGGACCCAAGTGAATCTTGGGAGTGGATGTAGGTGTTGGATACACCGAACCACTATAAATCTTTGTGTTTGCAGTGCTTTCATTGACTCTTTCTCTATCTCTATTTTATTCCCTGCACTTTTTATTTATATTGCCTTTACCTTCATTCTTCTCAAGCAAACTATTTTAAAAGGCTAATTTTTTAAAGAACCCAATTCACCCCCCCCTCTTGGGTTGTCATCTGGGCCAACAATTGGTATCAGAGCTAGTGCTCATTAGATTTTGATCACACGATCAAGAGCTAAAGTTCCAAATGGCAACACAAGTTGGATCATTTGCTGAAGGTCATTCTACGAATAGACCTCCACTGTTTAATGGTTCAAATTATTCATATTGGAAAGCTAGAATGAGGATATTCATTCAAGCTTCTGATTATGAACTATGGGGTGTTATAATCAATGGACCTAGTACACCCACACATGTTATAGATGGCACTATTGTTCCTAAGTCCGAAAGGGACTGGAATGATAATGATAGGAAAATGGCACAGCTTAACGCTAAAGCCATGAATGTCTTATATTGCTCCTTAGATGCTAATGAGTTTAATAGAATCTCCACATGTAATTCCGAAAAGGAGATTTGGGATAGATTAGAGGTTACCCATGAGGGTACCAATCAAGTAAAAGAATCTAAAATTAATATTCTTGTTCATAAATATGAATTATTTAGCATGGAACAATCTGAAACCATTGCATGCATGTACACAAGATTTACAGATATTGTTAATGGTTTGAAAGTCTTGGTAAGACATATACTAACTCTGAACTTGTTCGAAAAATTCTTAGGTCATTACCAAGATCATGGGAAGCAAAAATGACAGCAATCTAAGAAGCTAAGGACCTCAACACTTTACCCTTAGAGGAGCTTCTAGGATCTCTTATGACCCATGAGCTGACTATGAGGCAGCATGTAGAGGAGGACACAAAGAAGAATGTTGAAAGATTATTGAAAAAATTATACCCCAATCCTTTGATTTTGATGATTACTAAAAGCCATGAGTATGATAAAAGATGCAATGAGTTTATTACATGTGCAAAGAATTTATTTTGAACAATCAATGAGAATGTTAAAGTTTGATATTAATCATTTTGAAAGTAACTTTAAGCTCAATGTTTAAGCTTTCAAAAAGAAATTTTATAATTCATAGATTAATCAATGAGTTTTTGGAATGCTTCTTGAATTAATTCTTAATGTCAATTTTATTGAATTCAAGTCAAAACAATGATTTAAAATGAATCTGGAACGATTTTAAAGTCAATCAGAAAACTTCTGATTTTTGATACGTTCCGAGCCGACTCTGAGTTTCAGAGTCGACTCCCCTCAGAGAACAGAAATGTCTATCTGTCTCGAGTCGACCCACGTAATTTCATGAGTCGACCCCTGATTTTGTCGAGCCGACTCCATGACTGTGCAAGTCGACTCCGCTCAGACACCAGAGGTGTATTTTTCTGAGCACTTCGCGAGTCGACCCCAACCTTTCATGAGTCGACCCCCGACTTTCAGGAGTCGACACTTTACTTTTGATGAGTCGACCCCATGACTTTCTAAACATTTCTATTTTTAGTATCACGAGCTCGAGCCGACTCGGGAAAAGCATGAGTCGACTCCAGCAAATCTGGGCAAAATTTTTACGGATGCCAACTCAGCTCCAACGGTAAGTTTTTTGATTAACGGCTATTTTTCTTTGTCTCTAACGGCTATATTCTTGCAGAATCTATAAATAGAGAAGCTGTTTTCAAATCAAGAGAGACAATAGAGAGATATTTATTTCAAAGAAAAAGAAGAGAAAAATTGAAAAAATAGAGCTTCAGTTGAAAAAATCCGTGATTCAAAATAGAGTGAAAGAAGAGTGTGAAATCAAAGGAAGTTCCTTCTGTGTTCAAGCTCAAATCCAAGGAAGCTTCTGAAGAAAATCCAAGTGCTATTCAAGAGTATCTCAAGAGATTTTCACCGCTCAAAGAAAAGAGGAAAAGCCCAAATCAACTCCAACTCATCCTCTGTGAAGAATCCAAGCTGAGGCCGGGTTCTACACTTCAAAGGAGTTGAAGAAAAGAAGAAAAACTCAAAGCCAACCAACTGCAAATCAGGCTTATCTAAACTCTATTCTTACATTTGTTTATCTGCTCATTGAGGAGCCTTGTAACTAAACAAACAATATTTCTATTCTTTGTGTCTAGCTCAATCTGGGGGATTGAACTAGAGGAGGTAGTCTTACCTCAGTTCAAGCTTGGTTAAGCTTGGGTTAAGGGTTTTTGTGCTGGTGAGCCCTTGAAAACCAGCTGGGTTCGTTGTGCGCCCGGAAAAACAACAAGTTCGAGTTGTGAGCTTGTAAAACAACTCTGCTGTAATCTAGGGTGATTATAGTGTGGACCCAAGTGAATCTTGGGAGTGGACGTAGGTGTTGGATACACCGAACCACTATAAAATCTTTGTGTTTGCCGTGATCTATTGTCTCTATCTCTATCTCTGTTTTATTCACTGCAATTTATATTTGCTTTGCATTGCTTCATTCATCTCAAGCTAAATAATTTAAAAGGCTAATTTTTAAAGAAACCCAATTCACCCCCCCCCCTCTTGGGTTGTCATCTGGGCCAACAATTGGTATCAGAGCTAGTGCTCATTAGATTTTGATCACACGATCAAGAGCTAAAGTTCCAAATGGCAACACAAGTTGGTTCATTTGCTGAAGGTCATTCTACGAATAGACCTCCACTTTTTAATGGCTCAAATTATTCTATTGGAAAGCTAGAATGAGGATATTCATTCAAGCTTCTGATTATGAGCTATGGGGTGTTATAATCAATGGACCTAGTACACCCACACATGTTATAGATGGCACTATTGTTCCTAAGCCCGAAAGGGACTGGAATGATAATGATAGGAAAATGGCACAGCTTAATGCTAAGGCCATGAATGTTTTATATTGTTCCTTAGATGCTAATGAATTTAATAGAATCTCCACATGTAATTCCGCAAAGGAGATTTGGGATAGATTAGAGGTTACCCATGAGGGTACCAACCAAGTAAAGAATCTAAAATTAATATTCTTGTTCATAAATATGAATTATTTAGCATGGAACAATCTGAAACCATTGCATGCATGTACACTAGATTCACAGATATTGTAAATGGTTTGAAAAGTCTTGGTAAGACATATACTAACTCTGAACTTGTTCGAAAAATTCTTAGGTCTTTACCAAGATCATGGGAAGCAAAAATGACTGCAATCCAAGAAGCTAAGGACCTCAACACTTTACCCTTAGAGGAGCTTCTAGGATCCCTTATGACCCATGAGCTGACTATGAGGCAGCATGTTGAGGAGGACTCAAAGAAAAAGAAAGTTATTGCCCTCAAAGCTGCAAAAGAAGAAGAGAGCAGCAGTGATGATGATGATGATAATGATGAAGAGACTGCTCTCTTAGCAAAGAAATTTAAGAGATTTATGAGGAGAAAGAAACCCTTCCACAAGAAAAAATTTGGAGCTAAGTGGGAAGGAGAAAAGGATAAAAATAAGGACAAGGACAAAGAAAAAGAGAAAGACCCCTTGACTTGCTATGAATGTAATAAACCGGGGCACTTTAGAAATGAATGTCCTAGATTGAAGAAAGCCTACAAAAAGAAAAAGAAGGCTTATATGGCGACATGGAGTGACAGCGAGGAATCTTCTTCCGAAGAAGAAGAGCAAAAGGAAGTCGCAAACGTATGCTTTATGGCGGACGACAATGATGAGGTATGTTCCGACAACCCTTGCGATGAATTTGCTTTCGATGAACTTTTTGATGCCTTTAATGAACTTGTTGGGGATTTTAAAATTTTGAAAAAGAAATACAAGTTTTGAAAAATGAAAACTTAGCCTTCATTCATGAAAAGAAAATCTTAACAATGAAATTAAGAAACTTAAATCTGAAAATGAAATTTTAATGAATGAAAAGGAATCAATCTCAAATGAAAAAGATAAACTAAAGAATGAGGTTGAAAAACATAAAAACATAGTTGATAAGTTTACATTAAGTTCAATTAAATTAGACATGTTGTTAAATAGTCAAAAAGCAGTTTTTGACAAAGCCGGATTAGGATATAACACTTTAAGAAAACAAAAATCACTTAAAAATATTTTTGTAAGTGCTGGCCAAAGTAATTTCACATGCTTTAAATGTAATCAAAAGGACATAAATCATATGAATGTAAAATTCTGAAACCTAATAAAAACTTAAATGTTAAAGGAAGAAAATATGGGTTCCGAAAGGAACATATTTGTTGGTACTAACCATGAAGGACCCAAGAAAGCTTGGGTACCTAAACATAAAGTCTGATTCATTGCAGGAATGTCTTGTGGCCAAGAGATCAAAGAGAAAGTGGTATCTTGATAGTGGCTGCTCAAGACATATGACGGGTGACAAAGAAGAATTCATCACCCTAGAAGAAAAGAAAGGAGGAGTTGTTACATTTGGCGACAATGGCAAAGGCCAAATCTTGGGGTTTGGTAACATTCAAATAACTCCCTCCACATTTATTGAGAATGTACTTTATGTTGATGGTTTAAAATACAACTTAATTAGTATAAGTCAATTATGTGATAAAGGTTTTAAAGTATCTTTTGAATCTTCTTTATGCACTGTAGCTAATCCCATTGATAATAGCATTGTTTTTATTGGAAATAGAAATGGCAATGTATATATGATTGATTAGACAAATTGTCTACTAATAATCATTGCTTAGTTGCTAATAATGCTAATATGAATGAGATTGGTTGGTTGTGGCATCGAAGATTAGGTCACGCAAGCACACACTTGATTTCAAAACTAATTAGAATGGATTTAGTAAAAG
>UESW01003870.1:699431-986959 GCA_900491605.1 Calamus simplicifolius | reverse complement strand
GGGTGGTTGTTGTGATCCTGAAAAATAACAAGTTTGAGTTGTGAGCTTGTAAAACAACTTGGCTGTAATCAAGGAAGATTATAGTGTGGACCCAAGTGAATCTTGGGAGTGGACGTAGGTGTTGGATACACCGAACCACTATAAAATCTTTGTGTTTGCAGTGCTTTCATTGACTCTTTCTCTATCTCTATTTTATTCCCTGCACTTTTTATTTATATTGCCTTTACCTTCATTCTTCTCAAGAAAACTATTTTAAAAGGCTAATTTTTTAAAGAACCCAATTCACCCCCCTCTTGGGTTGTCATCTGGGCCAACAAAGGGGTACTAGTGTCTCTTTTCTTCTTCAATTGATTTTCCAAATCAAGAGAGAGAGAATAATTTCTCGATCAAATCAAACTTGATCAATCAAAAGAAAAAGATTTTTTGATAAAGACTATCAAAAAATAATTTCTTGATCAAGATCAAATATTGATCAATAAAGAAATAAAAGATTTCTTGATCAGATCAAATTTTGATCAACCAAGAAGAGAGAGAAAGCCTTCCTTCAACCATCCAAGAAAGATGAACATGAGAGAGACTTTCACCCATTCAAGAGAGAGATGGACATCCTAGAGAGAGAAAGGATGCTTTAGAGTGAGAAGTGGTTGTTAGGCATTCAAGAGAGAGAAAATGAGGAGTTAGGCATATCTTTCTAATGGGGCATCTCTCTCCTTTTATTCATGAAGAGGAGGTTACTCCTTTTATTCATGAAGAGGAGGTTACTCCTTTTATTCATGATGATGCCAACATTATGAATGTTCGATATGATGGTCATATCCATCATATCAGCATGGATCCATTCTCACATGGGCACGATCTCAACCCTCGTTCAATTGGGTTTTCATGAATCAAATCATGCCATCATATGGATCCAATTAATACTACATTATTAATCTAATCAATCCTAATTAATCTAAGCATCCATCATGGATCAAGCCTAATTGGGTATCCAATATGGATTTCATATGTACATCACATGTATAAAAGGTCTCTGCCTTGAACATAAAATTCTTTCCTTTATAATCCTATTCATCAATTTCATATTCTCTCATTAAGATTGAGTCAAACCCAATCTTAATTAATTGGTCATCTAATCTAAATTAAGTCCAACTTAATTATTATTTTAAATTCATCCAAAATCTTCTTAATTCTGTAACCCATTAGGTCCCTTGACACGTTGGCAATAATCATGTCCCTTAATTGACCCTAAGGATGACTTGATCAAAAACTTGTCCAAGTTAATTCTTTAACCAAATCAACTCCTTGATTAAATCAAAAAATCTATGATTATAGATCATGAGCGGCCTCTAGCAAAGCTTCATGACCACCAAAGTATTAAGGGTTTTGTTGACGTGGTCATCAGCACCTGTCCATGAACGATTATCGTATGATTCAATCCTTTATCACATATCCCAGATCAATTAGTGGTATGGAATGTATCAACCATGTAATTGATCTTTGTTTACTTGATCTTAAAAAATTTGACTCATATAAATTAGAACTTCAAAACCATTTTGAATTCCAACTCAACCTTGCAAGGATTTAATAGCCAATTTAATTCAAGTAGCCGTAGGATATAACCCTTTCTATCAAGGGAGATGAATCCTGTCTTGATCAAATATTAACTTCATGTGCTTTATATCATACCTAACCGACACCATATTGCCACCCGTGGCTAGAGCGACGTTTGCATATCGTCAAAGCATGATATTCCATATATGAGGTGCAATAAAGATCTCAAGTCAAAGGATCACTCACACTACCGTCATTAGAGATTAACCATCGATACTATATAGAATATCTATATGGAATCTATGTACAGGTCATCCAATGCATCGTTACAATAATGTGTATCCACACACCTATCCAAGTATCTTCATACTTCAGCTTGTAATCAGCTACTCATCCCAAGGGTGAAGATATACAATGTGTGCTAATCTCAATGGCGTTCGACAATGCCCAGTCCTGTCTACACATTGACTAGGAAAATTTAAAGAATCAAACCATAATGTGCAATTTTGGATCTCATAATTTGCAATCTCTATTACAAATTTCATATGTACATTTACATTCTTTTGGACTTTATCTCACAGGAAAAATATATCTAATATATATATATATATATATATATACATCTGGATAGATAAAGAAACCAATAAATTTGATTTGCATTCATAAAGAAATGTGTACAAACTAGCATCTAATCCGATTGGATTTAGGGCACACACTAACAATCTTTCACTTGCATTAGAGCCAATCACCCATGTATCTAATACCAAGTGACTCAGCATGACCATCATGCTTCTTCTGCAGTAGGACTTTAGTGAACGGATCGACAATATTATCGTCCATGGGGACTCGTTCTATTTTTATATTATTTCATTCAGTGATTTCTCTAATTATATGATATCTTCTGAGTACATGTTTGGACCTCTGATGAGACCTTGGCTCCTTAGATTGTACAATAGCTCCATTGTTATCAAGTACAAGAGTACTGGATTAACAATGCTTAGAACCATCTAAATTCAGTGATAAACTTTTTAATCCAAACTGCTTCTTTAGCTGCATCTAAAGATGCGATGTACTCGGCTTAGTTGTAGAGTCTGCAATCATCACTTGCTTGGAACTCTTCCAGCTGACTGCACAACCATTGAGTATGAACACATAGCCTGATTTTGATTTATAATCATATCTCTATCAAACTGAAAACTAAAATCTGTAACCCCAAACTATAAGGTCGGGTCCTCCATAAATCAAGAGCATATCCTTAGTCCTTTGCAAGTACTTAAGGTTATTCTTGCAATCCAATATTTCTCACTTGGGTTTGCCTGATATCTACTCGTGATACTCAAGGCATAAGAAACATTAGGCTTCGTACACAGCAACATACATGATGGATCCTATCGCTGATACGTACGTATCTGTTGGCCCAGATGAACCCAAGAGGGAGGGGTGAATTGGGTTCTTTTAAAATTTTACACTTAAAACAATTTCTCAAGACAAGTGTGCACAAGTGAAGTGATGCAATAATGCTAAGCACAATGTAGAGGAAGAGAGAGAGAGAGATAAACACGACAAACACAAGATTTATAGTGGTTCGGTGTTAGCCACACCTACGTCCACTCCCAAGCAACTCTTCGGTCCACACTATAATCACCCTGATTACAGCTGAGTTGTTTTGCAAGATCACAACTTGAACTTGTTGTTTTACACTGGGGTCACAACAAACCCAGTTGGTTTTCTTCGGTTCACCAGCACAAAACCTAACTCAAGCTAATCTTAGCTTGCCCGAGGTCAACTATCTTAACTAATTCAATCCCCCTGATTGAATTAGTAAACAAACAATTCAAATATATGTTTATAGCAAATTAAAAGCTCCTCAAATAGCAAATAAACAATATAAATAAATGAGAATAGAAAAGCCTTTTGAAGCAATGTGAAGTTGAGCTTTTTTTCTTTTCCTCTTTTCTTCTGAATGGGCTATCAAGATTTGAACTCCGATTCTTGAACAAGGCTTGGTGAAGAGAAGGTTGAAAATTAGGGCTCTTGCTCTTCTTCTTTAAAACAATGGAAATCCTTTAATTTGATCTTAAAGTCTTTGCATTTCTCTTCTATCTCTCTTCAGCAGTTGGGCTTGGACACAGAGATTTTCTTTTGAAAACTTCTTGATTTCTCTCTTTTTCTTTTCATTTTCTTTCTTTTCTCTTGTTCTCTGTTTTTGAATGGACGAAGCCTCCTTTTTATAATCCTTCTTAATCCATGATTTGGTGAAAAATAGCTGTTGAAATATACTTGGATTAGTTCCTCATGCAAAGAAATAGATTCGTTGGAGGGTAGATGAAGAAATGTGACCGTTGGAATCGACTCTGATAAATTTGAAAATTTGACTCTAACAGGTTGGAGTCGGCTCCAAATTTTGGGTATCGGCTCTAAGTCGGGTTTCAAAAAATAGTAATAAAAAGTCCATCGTGGAGTCAGCTCCAAGATTCCGTGGTGTCACACATTGCGAGCTAGAAACGGCTCTAATCTCTGAGGGTGTCGGCTCTAACAATGTCCCGAAAATGTGGTCTCTGTTTCTCAGGTTAGAGTCGGCTCTAAATTTCTAGGTGTCGACTCCAAATACTGATGCAGAAAATAGTTTTCTGTATCTCAGTTAGTCGGCTCTAACTTTTAGGTGTTGACTCTAAACCGTGCCAAAAGTTTTAAACTGTTCCGATATGCTCTGGAGTCGTCTCTAATAACTGTGGGTGTCGGCTCCAACTTTTGAACTTTGACATATACTAATAAAAAACTAATTCAAACTTATTTTCTATATAAAGTTTGAATGATTTACCTTTCTAAATTCCTGAAACATATCCAATTACATTAGTAACACAAGGAATATACTCATGGCTTTTGTTAATCATCAAAATCAATAAGTGGGTCAACAATCTATCCCTTTTTGATGATGACAAAAACATTGAGTATATGCATAATCAATGAATGAATAAGTTCTCATAGTTAAGCTCCCCTTGAATGAAGTAGCTCCCCCTATGTATGTGCATACAAAGTTCATTTAAATTTCATGCGTATACATTCTTTTATTTCATGCATATTTTAATTCCATTTAATATTGATTCCACAGCTCCATGTATATAAGTACATATACTCTTTATTTTCCCTATGCATATACATATCTCTTTCTTCCCCTTTTTTGTTATCAACAAAAAGGTTAAGAAGAGGGTGCATCTATCTTAAATCAACATCAAACTATGTCACTACATCAAAATACAAACACAAGAATTGAGTAACTCAAAGTTCAAAATTTAAGTAACAAGATTAACTTCATATTGCATTCATTGAGTACAAAGTTAATACATCAAATATTCATTAAGTCATTGCAAACTACATCATTCACATTGCATCAAAATATCAAAATACATCATTAATCCTAGTCACAAACTAAAAACTAAAGAAAGCTTGAAATTGAATAGATCATCTCAAAATCCTTTTGAGTTCTTCTAATATCTGCCCTATCCCTTTCTCTGAATCTTCATGAAATCATTTAACATTTTCTCAACCAAAGCAGCTGCAACTGTAACTTTCTCTTGAAGTTCAGCATTGCATTTAGAATAGGTATCTGAGTCACCTCCTATATCCTTGAGTTTATCAAATATCATCTTTAAGTCTATCATCAGATTGCCCTTTTATCTCCCAATGGCCATTAACTTTAACAAAGCCCATACGGTGCAAAGTAGCACTATTGTAGTAGTCCGTATGTCTAAGAGTTTTCATAGGCTCATTGTCTAATATGTTCACTCCTTGATTTTGAAATGCCATTGTTAAAATCATTCCATAAGGTAATGTAGATCTTTTCTTACAACATGCCTCTGCCATGTATCCAATCATCATACTAGATAGGTTTATAGGTTAACCGGTAACAACACAGTCCATTACAACTATGTTTCTCTCGGATACATACTCAAACCTTCCAGTCTTAGGGAATAAAATTCTACTACATATATTATGCAAAAGCCCCAGTTCTAGGGGTAATTGATTTTCCCTAACTTCATCAAATTCTTCCACATCTCTACCAAGAATTCTTGACAAAGCTTCACCCCTCTCACTGTGAGAGTTAGCAATCAAACCAATAACGGTATTTCCAACAAATTTCCTAAAATCTCTGAAGTCAGATGAATTCTTGTTCCTCTAACATGACTGACAATACCTCCGTCTACTCTAGTTAAATTATGATACAAATCTTTTACAAGAGCTGGGTAGGTTGGAACATCCAAAGAACATACCTTTTTTCCAACCCGTTTCTTTAAGTTGTCTTCCTAGAGTGAAACCCTCCGCTTCAAAAAAGCCAAAATCCACTTTCCTTCCCATTGTGATAACTTTTCTGGCTAGGAGATCTATCTGGGGAGAGAATGGATACGGAATAGCGCTTGGAGTAGAGGATGATGAGGTAGAGGTCGAGCTAGGCGACGATTGTCTCGCCGGACGCCTCGCCGTTCTTCTTCCCATCATCACAGTCACTCCAAAGGTTGATCCGCAGCGCTTAGGTGCCATTTGATGCTAGGAAAGGATGAATTAGAGGGATTCTTAGTTTTGGGATGAGTGAAGAAGGTTTCGGAATAGTTTGGAGTCGATTTGAAATGAAGAGGTGTCAGACTCTGCCCTAATAAAGTCAAACTGGGACCACAAGGTGTCGGCTCCTACGAAGCTAGGTGTCAACTCCAAGTCGCTAATACAGTCAGCGCCCGAAATAGAGTCGGCTCCACAAATGCAGGTGTCGGCTCCAGAAACAGACAGAGAGCAACACAAACTAGAGTCGACTCCACCAACAATGGTGTCGGCTCCAAGATAGTTTCAGTAAAAGAATGAGAGTTTCAAAGAATCTGAAACTTGTCAAAAGTCATCAAATTTTGGATAAATCTTCCTTAAAATGTGGTGAATCAAGGGGTTCAAATATCTAGATAAATTTTTCTTAGAATCACAAAAAGTTTTTAAGAAAATAATTGAATTCTAGATAGTCATTCCTAGGAGATTTAAAATCATTCCGATGGATCACAAACTCCTAATTCTCCTTTAAGATAATAAAATCTCTCCTCACTTAATGGTTTTGTAAATATGTCAGCTAATTGTTCATCAGTACATACATAATCAAGACAAACATCATTATTAGCTACATATTCTCTAATGAAATGATGTCTTATTTCAATGTGTTTAGTTCTTGAATGTTGAATAGAATTTTTAGTTAAATTTATTGCACTAGTGTTATCACATCTAATTGGGGTTTTATCAAGTGTTATACCATAATTTTCAAGTTGTCACTTAATCCAAAGGATTTGAGCACAGCAACTTCCAGCTACAACATATTTAGCTTCTATAGTTGATAATGCAACCGAATTTTACTTTTTGCTAAACCAAGAGATTAAGTTACTACCTAAAAATTGGCATGCACCATTTATACTTTTTCTATCTAATTTACAACCAGCAAAATCAGAATCAGAATATGCAATCAAATTTAATGTTGAGTCTCTAGAATACCATAATCCTACATTTTTAGTTCCATTTAAATATCTTAGAATTCTTTTTACAGTAATTAAATGAGATTCTTTAGGTTTAAACTAATATCTAGCACATAAGCATACAGCTAACATAATATCAGGTCTACTTGTTGTTAAATAAAGTAGAGAACTAATCATACCTCTGTAATATTTTTGATCAATTTGCTTGTCATCTTTATCTTTATCAAGTTTGCATAAAGGACTCATAGGAGTTCCAAGAGGTTTAACTGATTCCATACCAAACTTCTTGAGAATTTATTTAGTATACTTTGTTTGGTTAATGAAAATCTCCTCTCTTTCTTGTTTGATTTGAAGTCCAAGGATGAAGTTAAGTTCTCCCATCATGCTCATCTCAAATTCGCCCTGCATTAACTTTGCAAATTCTTGACAAAGAAGATTGTTAGTAGCACCGAATACAATGTCATCTACTTAGATTTGTACTACCAATAAATCTTTATCTTTTCTTTTCAAAAATAGGGTTTTATCAATATTTCCTCTAGAAAAATCATTTTCAATTAGAAATTTACTTAGCCTATCATACCAAGCTTTAGGTGCTTATTTTAAACCATAAAGTGCTTTGTGTAGTTTAAAAACATGATTTGAAAATTTATGATCTTCAAAATCAGGTGATTGTTCAACAAAAACTTCTCATTTATAAATCCATTTAAAAATATACTTTTCACATCCATTTAAAATAAATTAATGTTCATATGACATGCAAATACAAGTAATAATCTAATGGCCTCTAATTTAGCCACAGGTGCAAAAGTTTCATCAAAATCAATTCCTTCCTCCTGATTATATTCTTTTGCAACTAATCTAGCTTTATTTCTAATTACAATGCCATTTTCATCTAGTTTGTTTCTAAATACCCATTTAAATCCTATAACAGAATGACCTTTGGGTCTATCTACTAGGGTCCATACTTTATTCCTAGTAAATTGATTTAATTTCTCTTGCATAGCTAATATCCAATTACTATCTTTTTTGGCTTCCTCGATAGTTCTAGGTTCTATATGAGACACAAATGCAAGATGATTATTGATATTTCTCATTGATGATCTAGTTCTTACACCTTAAAATGGATCACCTATGATTAAGTCCTTTGGGTGACCATAAGCATATCTCCAATCTCTAGGTAGATCTACATCATTACAACTAGTATCAATACCATCATCCTTAGGTGAATCATTATCCTTAGCTTCTGGTTCATGATCTGAAGATACATCTACATTCAATTTTTCAATATCTTTCAAGCAAATTTGTATCTTCCTCATCATCTACCTTTTCAGAACTTGATGCTAAAGATTCATCTAAAACTACATGAATTGACTCTTCTACAATTAAATACTTCTTATTAAATACTCTATAAGCTTTGCTAGAAGTGGAATATCCTAAGAATATACCTTCATCAGACTTTGCGTCAAACTTTCCAAGATTATCTTTACCCATTATTATGAATGAATCATCGACAACCAAATGCATGAAAATAACTAATGTTGGGTTTCCTATTATGCCATAATTCATAGGGAGTTTTCTTAAGAATTGACCTAATTAAGGCTCTATTTAGGATGTAACGTGCTGTGTTTATAGCTTCGGCCCAGAAATACTTTGGGAGTTGGCTTTCACATAGCATGGTACGGGTCATGTCTTCTAGAGTTCTATTCTTTCTTTTTACAACTCCATTTTGTTGAGGTATTCTAGGTGCAGAGAAGTTATGATGAATGTCATTTTCAATGCAAAAATTTTTAAATAAATGATTTTTAAATTCAGTTCCATGATCACTTCTAAGAGACACTATGGTGTTGTTTTTCTCATTGTGACTTTCTTGAAGAATTTCAGAAATAAGGAAAGTCTCATCTTTGTGAGCTAAAAATAATACTCAAGTGAATCTAGAATAATCATCTGCTATCACAAGACTATATTTCTTTCCTCCTAAACTAGTGGTTCTAGTAGGTCCAAGAAGGTCCATATGAAGTAGTTTGAGTGGCCTAGTGGTGGAAACAATATTTTTAGATTTGAAAGAATTCTAGTTTGCTTTCCAAATTGACATGCATCACAAATTCTATTATTTTTAAAATCTAGTTTTGGAAGTCCTTTAACTAAATCCATTCTAAGTAATTTTGAAATTAAATGTGTGCTTGCATGACCTAGTCTACGATGCCATAGCCATCCAATCTCATTTACCTTAGCATTATCAGCAATTAGGCAATGGTTACTAGTAGACAAATTGTCTAAATCAATTAAGTATACATTGTCATTTCTATTTCCAATAAATATAATGCTATTGTTAATGGGATTTGATACAGTGCAGATAGAAGCTTCAAAGGAAACTTTGAAACCTTTATCACATAGTTGG
The DNA here is from genome assembly GCA_900491605.1 of Calamus simplicifolius. Taxonomy (NCBI): domain Eukaryota; kingdom Viridiplantae; phylum Streptophyta; class Magnoliopsida; order Arecales; family Arecaceae; genus Calamus; species Calamus simplicifolius. Next base: position 977,509 of record UESW01003870.1, on the reverse strand, counting down.
CTAATGCTAATTAAATTATGCTTTAATCCATCTACATATAAACATTTTCAATAAAAGTGGATTGAATGATTTGAATTTTACCAAAGCCCATGATTTGGCCTTTGCCATTATCTCAAAAGTTACAACTCCTCCTCTTTTTGCTTCAAGTGTGATGAATTGTTCCTTGTCACCCATCATGTGTCTTGAGCAGCCACTATCAAGATACCACTTTCTTTTTAATCCTTGGCCGTAAGACACTTCTGCAAGGCAATCAAATCTTTAGTTTAGGTACCCAAGCCTTCTTGGGTCCTTCATGGTTAGTAGCAATAAATACTGTTCCTTTTGGAACCCATATTTTCTTACCTTTAAGCATTAAATTCTTATGAGACATTTTAAAATTACATTCATAAGATTTATGTCCCTTTTTGCTACAGTGGTAACATAAAATATCATTTTGATTGGTTTTTTATGAAAAAATTGTTAACATATTTTTGTTTCATATGTGGTCTATATCCTAAACCAGCTTTATCAAAAATAGCTCTTTGATTGTTCAAAAGTAGATTAAGTTTTTCTGAGCTATTTATAAATTTATCAACAATATTCTTATACTTATCAATTTCTTTCTTCAAATTAAGATTTTCATTAGAAATTGATTCTTTTTTCCTTTAGTGTCTCTTCCTTTTCAGATTTTAGATTTTTAATTTCAAGAACAAGTTCATTTTTCCTCTTGAAAAGATCTAAGTTTTCAGTTTTCAAAGTTTTATTCTTGGTTCTTAAAATCTTAAAATCACTAACTAATTCATTAAAAGCATCATATAATTCATCAAAAGTAAAATCATCATTGGGGGTTTTAGAATTTACCTCATTTTCATCATTTGCCATAAAGCATATGTTAGCATCCTCTTTTTGATCCTCTTCAGATGAAGACTCCTCGCTGTCGTTCCAAGTTGCAACATAAGCTTTCTTCTTCTTTTTGTATCCTCTCTTTAGTTGAGGATATTCAGATCTAAAATGTCCCGGTTTCTTGCATTCATAACATATCAAGGGATCCTTTTCCTTGTCCTTATCCTTTTCTTTTTCTCCTTTCATTTTAATACTAGGTTTTCTTATGGAAGGGTCTCCTTCTTTGCATGAATTTTTTAAATTTCTTTGCGAGGAGAGCAGTCTCATCATCTTCTTCATCTTCTTCGCTGCTGCTCTTTTCATTTTCTGCAGCTTTGAGTGCTGTTGTTCTTTCTTTTTCACATCTTCCTCTTGATGTTGCTTCATTGTAAGCTCATGGGTCATAAGGGATTGAAGTAGCTCCTCCAAAGGTAGAATATTCAAATCTTTGGCTTCTGAATTGCTGTCACTTTGGCTTTCCATGATCTTAGAAGAGATCTAAGAATTTTTCACACTAATTCAAAGTTAGTATAAGTATTACTAAGACTCTTTAATCCATTTACTATATCAGTAAATCTTGTATACATGCATGTAAATGATTCATTTTGTTCCATGTTGAAAAGTTCATATTTATGCACCAAAATGTTAATTTTAGATTCTTTAACTTGGTTGGTACCCTCATGAGTAACTTTCAACCTATCCCATATTTCTTTAGCTAAGATGAAAGTAGATATTCTATTGAATTTATTTGCATCCAAGGAACAGTATAAGACATTCATGGCTTTGGCATTAAGATGAGCGATTTTTCTATCATTTTCATTCCAATCCTTTCGGGCTTAGGAATAATAGATTCGTCTACTATGTGTGTGGGAGTGCTAGGACCATTGATAATGACACTCCATAATTCATAGTCTAAAGCTTGAATAAAATTCTCATTCTAGCTTTCCAATATGAATAGTTTGTGCCACTAAACAAAGGTGGTCGGTTTATGGATTGACCTTCAGAAAAAGATGATCCAGCTTGAGCTACCATTTGGATCTTTAGCTCTTGATTGTTAGATCAAGCCGAAATGAGCACAAGCTCTGATACCAACGGTTGGCCCAGATGGCAACCCAAGAGGGGGGTGAATTGGGTTCTTTTAAAATTTTACACTTAAAACCAATTTCTCAAGATAAGTATGCACAAGTGAAGTGATGCAATAATGCTAAGCACAATGTAGAGGAAGAGAGAGAGAGATAAACACGACAAACACACAAGGTTTATAGTGGTTCGGTGTTAGTCACACCTACGTCCACTCCCAAGCAACTCTTGGGTCCACACTATAATCACCCCGATTACAGCTGAGTTGTTTTATAAGATCATAACTCGAACTTGTTATTTTACATCGGGGTCACAATGAACCCAGCTGGTTTTCTTCGGTTCATCAGCACAAAACCTAACTCAAGCTAATCTTAGCTTGCTCGAGGTCAACTACCTCAACTAATTTAATCCCCCTGATTGAATTAGTAAACAAACAATTCAAATATATGTTTACAGCAAATTAAAATCTTCTCAAATAAGCAAATAAACAATATGAACAAATGAGAATAGAAAAGTCTGTTTTGAAGCAATGTTAAGTTGAGCTTTTCTTCTTTTCTTCTTTTCTCTTTTCTTCTGAATGGGCTATCAAGATTTGAACTCCGATTCTTGAACAAGGCTTGGTGAAGAGAAGGTTAAAAATTAGGGCTCTTCCTCTTCTTCTTCAAAACAATGGAAATCCTTTGAATTTGATCTTGAAAGTCTTTGGATTTCTCTTCTATCTCTCTTCAGCAGTTGGGCTTGGACACAGAGATTTTCTTCTTTGAAAACTTTTTGATTTCTCTCTTTTTCTTTTCGTTTTCTTTCTTTTCTCTTGTTCTCTATTTTTTGAACTGATAAAGCCCCCTTTTAAAATCCTTCTTAATCCATGATTTGGTGAAAATAGCCATTGAAATGTACTTGGATTAGTTCCTCACGTAAAGAAATAGATCCATTGGAGGGTAGGTGAAGAAATGTGACCGTTGGAATTGACTTTGACAGATATGAAAAATCAACTCTGACAGGTTGGAGTCGGCTCCAACTTTTCAGGTGCGGCTCTAAGTCGGGTTTCAAAAAATAGTAATAAAAGTCCATCGTGGAGTCGGCTTCGAGATTTCATGGTGTCGACACATCGTGAGCTAGAGTCGGCTCTAATCTCCGAGGGTGTCGGCTCTAACAATGTCCCGAAAATGTTGTCTCTATTTCTCAGGTTAGAGTCAGCTCTAAATTTTCAGGTGTCGGCTCCAAATACTGACGCAGAAAATAGTTCTCTGTATCTCAGGTAGAGTCGGCTCTAACTTTTCAAGTGTCAACTCTAAACCGTGCCAAAAGTTTTAAACTGTTCTGATACGCTCTGGAGTCGGCTCTAATAACTGTGGGTATCAGCTCCAACTTCTGAACTTTGACATATACTAATAAAACTGATTCAAACTTATTTTCTATATAAAGTTTGAATGATTTACCTTTCTAAATTCCTAAAACATATGTCAATTACATTAGTAACACAAGGAATATACTCATGGCTTTTGTTAATCATCAAAATAAGTGGGTCAACAGTATTCTATCCATGTGCTTTTCTTCTCTTTGGTCTTAGGACTCATGTCCTGGAGAGATTTACCCCATGAGACATTGTCAGAAATTCCTTCTTGGATTCATCCATACTAAACTGCTTTAGCATCTTATCTATGTACGTGGATTGGGTCAATCCAAACAACATCCTAGCTCTATCTCTATATATCTTTATACTTAGTTTATAGGCTGCTTCTCCTAAATCTTTATGGAGAATTTACCTAATAACCAATCCTTTACTTCTTTAAGCAAGGATACATTATTTCCTATTAATAATATATTATATATATAATATCAAGAAAATAATATCACTCCCACTAACCTTCTTGTACACACATGGATCATCCTCATTTTTATGAAATCAAACTCTTTGATTGTCACATCAAATCGGATGTTCCAACTTGTAGATGCTTGCTTAAATCAATAATAGACCTTTGTAGCTTGCAAACTTTCTTAGGATCTATGGATTCAAAATCCTCTGGTTGTATCATATACATATCCTCCTCTAAATTTTCATTAGGAAGACGGTCTTGACATCCATCTATCAGATCTTATAGTCAAAATATGCTCTATTGCAAGAAAAATCTTTATGGACTTATGCATGGCTATAGGTGAAAAGGTTTCATCAAAGTCAACACCTTGTCTTTGCTTATAACCTTTTTTAACTAACCTTGCTTTATAGGTAATCACATTACCATCCATGTCGGTCTTCTTCTTGAAAACCCATTTGCACCCAATGGATTTTACCACTTCAGATGGATCAACCAAGGTCCATACCTAGTTATCATACATGGAGTCCATTTCAGATTTCATGTCCTCAAGCCATCTCATGGAGTTAATGCCAGACATTGCCTCCTTGTAGTTGGTAGGCTCATCATTCTCTATAAGAAATGCATATCTCTTAGGGATGTGAATTGTCCTAATAGATCTACGTAGCTGGTGTATACTTGAAGCTACCTGTTACTTTACCTCTCCTGATAGAGACTCATGCAATGGCTGCCTGAATGTGAGTTGAGTCTTCAGCTCAACTCCCACTGCATTCGGCTTGTGCTCCGTTCCATCTAATTGGTCTTTATCAATTTGTATTTTTTGAGCTTTACTAAGTTCAATCTTACTCCCATTACCCTTTGAATTATCTTATTTCTAAAATGAAGCATTTCTTGAGACAAACACCTTTTGCTCGAGAGGGTGGTGAAGTAATATCCTTTGTTTTGATCAAGAAAAGGAGTTAGGCGTATCTTTCTAATAGAACATCTCTCCCCTTTTATTCATGAAGAGGAGGTTACTCCTCTTATTCATGATGATGCCAACATTATGAATGTTCCCTCCTCCATGATATGGAGATGGGTCATGTCCATCATATGACCATGGATCCATTCTTCATGTGGTACGATCTCAAACCCTCGGTTCAATTGGGTTTCCATGAATCAAATCATGCCATCATATGGACCTAATAAAATACCACATTATAATCTAATCAAATCCCAATTAATCTAAGCTATCCATCACATGGATCAAATCTAATTGGGTATCCAATTAATGGATTTATATGTACATCACATGTACAAAAGGTCTCTCCCTTGAACATAAAATTCTTTCATTTATCATGAATCCTATTCATCAATTTATGTTCTCTCATTAAGATTGAGTCAAACCCAATCCTAATTAATTGGTCATCTAATCTGAATTAGTCCAACTTAATTTCTATTTTAACTTCATCCAAAATCTCCTTAATGTATGTGACCCATTGGTCCTTGACACCTTGGCAATAATCATGTTCCTTAATTGACCCTAGGGATGACTTGATCGACACCTTTTCCAAGTTAATTCTTTAATCAAATCAACTCCTTGATTAAATCAAAGAATACATGATTATAGATCATGAGCAGCCTCTACTAAAGCATCATGACCACCCAAGTGTTAGGGTTTTGTTGACATGATCATCACACCTATCCATGAACGGTTACCGTACGATTCAATCCCTTCGTCATATATCCCGATCAATCAGTGGTATGAAATGTGTCAACCATATAATTGATCTTTGTTTACTTGATCTCAAAAAAATGACTCATATGAATTAGAACTTCGAAACATTTCTAATTCCAACTCAACTTTGCAAGGATTAACAATCAATTAATTCATCAGGTAGTCGTGAGATATAACCCTTTTTATCAAGGGAGACAAATTCTGTCTTGATCAAACACCATCTTTATGTGCTTCATGTCATACCCAACCGACACCATATTTTTCACCCATGGCTAGAGCGACGTTTGTATATCATCAAAGCATAACATTCCACNCCATTTCGAATTCCAACTCAACTTTGCAAGGATTTAACAATCAATTTAATCCATCAGGTGGTTGTGGGACATAACCCTTTCTATCAAGGGAGACAAATCCTGTCTTGATCAAACATCATCTTCATGTGCTTCATGTCATACCCAACCGACACCATATTTGCCACCCATGGCTAGAGCGACGTTTGTATATCGTCAAAGCATAACATTCCACACATGAGATACAATGAAGATCTTAAGTCAAAGGATCACTCGCACCACCATCATTAGAGATCAACCATCGATACTGTATAAAATATCCATATGAGATCTCTATGTGGGTCATCCAATGCATCGTTACAATAACAAGCATCCATACACCTATCCAAGTATCTTTATACTTCAGCTTGTGTAATCAGCTGCTCACCCCAAGGGTGAAGATATGCAATGTGTGCTAGTCTCAACGACATTCAACAGTGTCCAGTCCTGTCTACGCATTGACTAGAAAAATTTAAAGAATCAAACCATAATGTGCAATTTTAGATCTCACAATTTGCAATCTCTATTGCAAATTCCATATGCACAATTTACATTCTTTTGAACTTTATCTCAAAGGTAAAATATATCATATATATATATATATATATATATATATATATATATATATATATATATATATATAATTACACCTGGATAGATAAAGAAACTAATAAATTTGATTTGCATTCATAAAGAAATATGTACAAACTAGCATCTAATCCGATTAGATTTAAGACACACACTAACACTTAATTCACCCACCTCTAAAATCATCACCTAATCTAATTATCTTATGAATCATCGACCTTTAAAATCATCACGTAATCTAATTATCCCATACTCTTCCATGAGACTAAATATCCAAAATCACCCGCATGCAAAACTTGACTTTAGATTTAGGAACCAAAATGCCTCTCATTCATTAAAATATATGATATTATTTTCATATAATATCATATAATTTAATATTAAAAACCATATTATAATGATATCATATAATATGATATTATAATAAAATATATTATAATGCTATAATTATATTTTAATTTAATGATAATATATATATATTATAACATTATATTGTAATATAATATTATAATATTATATCATAATATAATATCATAAAAATAATATTATAATTGAATTTATATGTTATAATAATAATAATATGAAATAATGATAAATTATCATTATACTTGCAAAATATATTACATATAGTTATTTTAAGATAAAGAGGCTTACTAAGTAGGGATAATTTTGATATTTTATGACCAATGATCACCAACTCAACTCAACTCATCTAAGCCTTTTCCCAACTATATGGGATTGGCTACATGAATCTGCTTCCTTCACTCTGCTCTATTTAGGACCAAGTCGATATTCAAATTACAAATAATTATATATTTTTTAATTATTTTTATCTATATTAGTTTAAGTCTATATCTATCTCTATTCTTACCATAAATTGTTAAAAGATCACTCTTTTTAACTGGAGCATCTAAAGGTATGTGTTGTATATGTTCAAACCATTATAATCGATTTTCTCTCACTTTATCTTCAATTGGAACTACTCCTATCATTTCTCTTATATGTTTATTTTTAATTTTATATTTTAAAGTTTTACCATATATCAAACTATTATAATCGATTTTCTCTCACTTTATCTTCAATTGGAGCTACTCCTATCATTCTCTTATATGTTTATTTTTAATTTTATATTTTAAAGTTTTACCATATATCCATCTTAACAGCCAATGATCATCATAGCATAGAATTATTAGTAATGCAAGATCATCACGATACAAAATCAACATGATAATCTTATTTGGGTTACCATATACCCCTTTAGGATAAATTAAATTGGACTAAGATAAAAGATAAAAAATAATAATCTACTTTGATTGATGTCAAATCTTTTTATAAATAATTCTTGAATGGTACTCATTACAATAAAGTTTCAACCATACCCTTAACTTCTCAAGAACCTGGTGGCACTCAACGAATTCCTTGCTCAAGCATAACCGAGATTAAATTGAATAATAAAAGTTCCACATTGATGATTTAAACGGTTGAATATAATTTTTTTGCTTCAAAAATATTTACACATTAAAAATTTGATCTATGCATTAAATGAACAAAAAATAAGATAATTAAATAACATAAAATATATAGTATATGTATATATATATATAATGTAATATATAATATAAAAATAATTATTATATATTTAATATTTTGATGCATAATAAAGATTCTTCAAATCACATAATATTTGATGTATAAGTATTTTAGAGAGAATAGATAATATTTAATATTGGAGACACCAATATAAAACCTTCATGATTCAAAGCTGAACTTGTGTAGATGTACTGTTGATCAATAAACTTTAATAAGCTGTGCCATTGTTACAGTAAAGCCGAACAATGATGGGCTACCATTAAACTTGCACCTTAACCAAAAAGCAGAGTTTTGATTGGTATGAAGCACAGAGACACAAAACTCCCACACAAGTGATCAACCATGCTTTGCAGACAACTATAAAGGTATCGGATGTTCCTATTCTACATTTATCACAACAGCAAGGAAACCAGCTAAACAAGACAACATATATTTTCTACAGAAATTCAAACCATCAAAGTATCAATCCTTGGGCAGGTGCAGGCTTGGAAGAATGCTCGCTAGAAGCAGCTTTTGGGGTCTCAGAGAGATGGACCTGGGTAAATTCACCCTCCAGTCCCTTCTGCTCTTGCTCTACAACTTTCTCTTTTGTCTTTGACCCAACATCGGTCGCAGCCTTGGCGACCTTATTAAAGGCACCAGTCACCCATGAAGCCCCAGTGAATACATACCTGTTCTTCATGATTGCTGAACCTGCACTGCTAACTTTCTGCTCGGCAGCAGCAAAGACCGATTAGTCTTCTCAGAGACCTGGAATTTCTGATCCATTTCCTTGACCTTTTCATTAACAGCCGAGGTGCTCATGCTTATCTTCTCGCTAAGACCAATTTTCTTGTCAAAAGACGCAACCTTGGCACTGGCTGTGGATGTGAGTTGGTGTTTCTCATCAAAAGCTCTTGCTTTGCTGACAGCATCTTTGCCTAGGATAAAACCCTTAGCAAGCATGCCGGCGACAACATCTTCAGCCTTTTGAACAGCAGATCCAGAAGCGTCAGGGGCTTAGCATCTTCAGACTAAGAATTTGAAAAAGATTTCGTTAATTACGTTACAAAGCTGTAAGCAGGGGATTATAGGAAATATGGGTTTTATGAACAAAAATTGTGCTGCCTACCAGTGGTGGAGCTGAAGCAGCAGGAGGTAACTGGTAATCTGGGGCAGATGTAATGACGACAGACAGATCAACTATTGTTGCACCCTGTACCAACATTAAAAATGATATTTTAGAACAGAAACAAATTATCACAGCTATCACAAAAAGAACAGTATCTTTGTTCTTTAACACAGCAACATTGACTGACTTCAAAACAAGCACCCTCGTCCTTGTGTATTGATTAATCTCTTCCATTTTTCTTCAAAGAAAAGATATAGAAAAACTTTTTGTTTTCCACACAACACAAATTCAAGAAGTTGGAAAAACATCTCAAACTACCCTTAAAGTATCAGAAGCATTCAATATGTAAAGAAATATAGCAGCTAATCCATAATGAATTCAAATCGAAAAGAGAACCCAACAAACAAACAAAAAAAAAAAAAAGACAGATGAGGGGCAAAAAAATAGAAAAATCGAAACTCAAATATCTATTTATAGCATGAACTTCATATGAGTGTCAGGTAAGGAAATCAAAACAGTAAAGCCTTGAGAAGTTAATTCACTGAAAGAAGTAGTGCAGTCTCCGCTCCCTGGGAATCTTTGAAAGTGACATATGCAATTTGTGACCATTCATCCTCACTGCCAAGAGAAAAAAACTAAGTTTAGGTGCACACAACCTGAATGGCATCAGAAATAAGCTATAATGATAAATTGTAAACATGAACCTATGCATCTCGACATATTCGATGTCCCCAGAAAAGGAAAAGAACTCCTTGATATCCTGCTCAGATGCACTGAGGGAGACATTGGAGATTTTCACAGTCTTTACCTGCAATGCCGAAGCTAACTATAGCAATCAGATTGCTTTTTTCATCCCTTGAAGTTGATTAGAAGCAAAATAAAGAAAAGCCTCTAGCAAACGCTGATAAATTAAATGATGGATTAATGAAAACCCGAGTTATAAACTACTATTGTCGATGGAGATTTATAATCTACAATTGTCTATGAGAACTAACAATATGAAACCACAAATTAACAAAAGCAGCTCCACCACTCTGGCAGTAGATTAACACATTTATGAGGAAAAATAACTTTAATACACAGCTTTTGATAAGGTAATACATAGAGTTGCAATAAAATATAATATTAGGATGGAAAAATGCTATGGCATGAATTAGTTCAGAGAGAAATTTTTAAAAAATAAATAAATAGATGCAGTTGATTTCTTTGAATATATGCAAAATAAATTAACACCTAACTGCATGCTATGAAATGCACTGTTGGTTTCTCTTTTTTTCTTTATTTTTTTCAAACAATTAAACAGATACAGTTGAGCAAGTGAGAAGTGCTTGATATGCCATGTCAATACTACATACCAGATGATCAAGAAGCCAGTATTCAGAAGATAATAATCACATATCCCATCTGGGACAATCTTAAGAATTAATAGGAGTACATAACCAAAGAAGGGATACAAGAGGTTAGCAAACAAGGAATTCATGCAAAAAAACCCAAAACTAGACCCATTGTTAAGTGAGAACTGGAGTTTTCTTGGTCATGCACAATAAGCCAGAAATACCTCTTGCATACAAGGGGAAATCAGAGCTTGAGAACTACAATGGAAAAGCCACATACTCAAGTCATATAACCAAACCCATGTAGCAGCAATAAGCATCTAGTTGTCAAACAAAATAACAATCATCAAGATGTATGACAGGCAATTTTTGCTATTAGTACTATATCATATGTTTTCTTTTCTGACAATGAGGAAAATTGTTTGAAAAGAAAATTTGTATTCATTATTTCAGCAAAATTAAAGAAACCTAAAATGATTCAAAGCTAACAAATATTTTTCTTGCAGTAATGAAGGAAGATATCATAAATTCTCATCAAAGATAAGGTGGAAAGAGTCAACAAAGAATCACTAAAATTAGTAAAAGATTGGAAAGTTTGATATCTTATTCTGCTTGCACCTCATTAAAACTCAATAAGTACCAAAAAGATGGTTTTCAAATTTTTTTTTTTTTTTGAAATCCAAAAGTATACCTCACTACTGGAGCTTTATCCGACTACCATATAGTTGTAAGCCAAGATTTAATTCAAGTTTTTTCAGGAGCCAGACAGGGCTTTAAGGAAACACAAGACACCATCAATACAGTCATCAGTAGATTAAGAGACTGATTCTATTCTAGTCTGTTGGATGGAATGGATCCATTTGATTAAGGCAGAGCATTTTTCACTTCAAACTTGTACTATTGTTCATTCTCTCTTATGCTGCAACACCACTCTTCTGATATATTTTAAGACCTTGACCAGTAGTTTTCAGAACAAAAGCTAGAAGTCTTGATCATGCATATGAAAGAACAAACTTGAAAAATATCCAGGTAATCTGATAAAAATTAAGCATTATATGCAAAATTTGCCTTAGAATTAAACAATTATGTTAGCTTACATTAAATCACAATGATCTTGAGAAGCAAAACCCTAGGGTTCAAATTTTGGAATAAGACATTGAGACATAAAACGTTCTGTTTATGGTTCCAGAGCATATTTGTTCTAAATTGTCTTCCAACTACTAAAACTTGAGTAGATTGAATATCCTTAATCCTGGATTTTCGCAACCAATATAACTAACAACAGATAAATTTCAGGGAGTTAAGAATATTCACTAAAGATCAGAAAACAACCAGTTCAACCATTAAGTCCTCCTTCAAATACATCAAAGATCTCTATGTCCTGCGAAAGGAAGAAATAATAAAACAAGGGAGCATTCATGCTTTTTTCCCCCAAATAAATTGTTTTGGAATTATTGACTTCATTAACAAAGAAGAGAATCAAGAATATTGTTGATCTAGGGTTTCTTCCGATATGAATGTCCAAATTAAAATCAGTAACAGAGAGTCAAAAACACGACGAACAATACTCGTATTAGATTCAACCAGCTCAAAAACGGAACCTCATCCTCTACAAGGATGAAATTTGATCATCCAGCACCAAAGAAATAACAAAATTCCAAACATACAAATCCAATTAATCATACGAGCCACAGTAGTTTAAGGCATTTACACTAAAATATTGCCCATGATTCTAAGAACAATACACCACAAACAAAACGATCACCATTACACCACAAACAAAACGATCACCATTCATCAGCAATTAAATTAAATTTCTCTATTCTTCCAATCAGAACGAATTCTTCTACTACATTCTCAAGAGATCAAATCAAAGCCAGGTACCAGATCCAAGCCGACTCCCAATTTTCTTGGCTAAAAGGAACACCATAAATGGAACAAAAATCTCCTAAAAACGAAACATTAGCAGCAGATCGTATTGCCATAGAATCCAAAACCCTAACCAACTCCAAAAATCCATACAAAGGACGACGAAGATACAACAAGCAGCAGCACTTACAGGCATCGGAGCTTCTCTCTTTCTCCCAAACCCGAACGAAAAAGAAAAACCTTACAAGGTGGAGAGAGGATCCTTTGGGCACAATTTGGGTGTATCGACAGGGGAGGCGACGAAGAAAAAGCGTGGGGAGGACTCGATCGCCCTCGCCGGAGACTTTTCTTTGCTATAATATTTCTATTTTTCTGCCGGCTTTGGATCCCGTCACCGGGACTACTCAGGGCCTAGCCCGCATAAGATCTCTATGCGTTAGCAAAATCTAGCCGTTCAGTCCCACCTTCGATCGGATGTGAGAGCAAATCCGGCTTAGAAGTTTCCATGCGACTTTTGGTTCTCATCGCCGGGTTAGCGTGAGATCACGGAATCCGAGCCACCGTTAAATCCTGCACTGGTGACGTGGCAAGCATTCTTTGGTGATCGGTTTGGCCCGCATGGATGGCTAGGAATAAGCCGTCGTTAACGGCCTCGCGGGGCGAGACTTGGGTTGGGAGAATAATGTCAGCGTACCCCCATCAAAAAAAAAAAAAAAAAACAAAACAAAACAGGCTCGTGCTTTGAAAGAAAACACAGCTTCTCCTCTCTTCTAGGAAGAAAGAAATGTGTCACGCTGTTACCGTCGGGATCCGTCCTTCGATTTGGATGCGATCAATTTTCAAACAAAGAGGGTGGACCTGTACAAAAATCCTTGCACGAGAGGCGTTGGGGGTGGCCCTCCGCAGAAGACCCTCCGACGCTCAAGTCAGTGGAGAAGAAATCGACGATCAACAGATAACGGGGAGGTGGATCTCTTCGGGAGGCCTCTCTGGGGGCGGCCAATCGGGAGCTCTAAAAGGCAAGAGCACCGACGAGCTGCCGGCGTGAGGGCAGGAGGGTGAGAGCGCACGTATGAGTGTGCGTCCAAGAGCGTGTACCTGAGGGAATCTGTCAGTGTGGTAGTTATAGGTTGTCACCTGTGTCTTGAGCGCCTTCTGAAAGGTTCAGAGGTTGTTAGGATACGGAGGTGGATAGAATCAAGCCGTTGTGGGGCCGTTGGAATCCATATCCTGTTTGTTAGGGGATCGACGGCCAGGAGAGCTTCTTGATGACTGAGATCTGGCTAAGTAGACCTGGGGTAGTTATGATAGGTCCTAGGCCACGTTTCGACATGATTCCTTGTCTAGGATGTCATTATGGTAAGCTTGGGCTCTCCTGCGTCAGGTTCTGCGGAGTTGGGTATTGGATTGTGGGTCGCTTAACGAAGCCGGGCCATGGCAACTCGGGGGGGAAACGAGCTACGGAAGCCCGGGAAGGCCGAGCTACGGAAGCCCGGGAGGGCCGAGCTACGGAAGCCCGGAGAGGCCGAGCTACGGAAGCCCGGAGGGGCCGAGCTACGGAAGCCCGGGAGGGCCGAGCTACGGAAGCCCGGGAGGCCGAGCTATGGAAGCCCGGAGGGGCCGAGCTACGGAAGCCCGGAGGGCCGAGCTACGGAAGCCCGGAGGGGCCGAGCTACGGAAGCCCGGGAAGGCCGAGCTATGGAAGCCCGGAGGGGCCAAGCTACAGAAGCCGGAGGGGCCGAGCTACGGAAGCCCAAAAAAGACGAAGAGAGGAGGTCGGCCTTAGCCGCCTCGCATGGATATTGATGCAATGAACGAAGAGAGGAGGTCGGCCTTAGCCGCCTCGCATGGATATTGATGCAATGACGATTTTATCCCCCAACACATGCCCTCCACTCCCTAGTTCGAAGCATATGTTCGGGCATAGGGAGTATAAGTCCAAGTGGCGTGCTCCGGATGGGACGTTTTGGTTTAGACAGCTCGTGCAATGATGCCCTAATTAATACGATAGGGTCATCGTACCTTCGGGGGTAAGGGCCGCACACCAGGCCGCCTTGGACGAAGTGTCCAAGCAAAAGCGTAGAGTAGAGGAGTTGCAGGAACTCCTGGTGAAGAACGACAGTGCGTGCTTGGAGCTGGCTAGAATCGAGTCGAAACATTCCGCGGAGGTGGCTGCGATGCGGCGGGAACATAGCGAAAGTTTGGGTCGGTTGGGAAGGGAAGCTGACGATGAAAGAAGACGCTTGACAAGAATGCTTGGCGAGGTGAAGGAGAAGTTGAAGCGGCGCGATGGCGAAATTACTCACTTGAGGGAGGGCGCTAAGTGGCACCAAGGGACGATAGCTCGGGTGAGTAACGAGTTATCCCAAGCCCGGAAGGAAGTCGGAGCCAAACAGTTGATAATCAATACTCTGCAGGAGAGAGTCGAGCTGGTCGGAGCTGACAGAACAAGAGCCAGGAGTGAGGCTGAGGAGCTGGCCAAGAGGTTGGCTAGACGAGAGGAGGAGGTATAGTCTCATTTTTTCCCCTTTTAGTTTCTTCTACTGGTCTCTTGTGATGCCGATTTACTTTGGCTTTTTCAGATGGCGAAGTTAGAGTTGGAGATTCGGGCTCTCCAGGGTGAGCTTGTGTCCAACCGCAATAAGAGCTCAGAACTCTAAACGCGGGCCGACGAGTTTGAGGTGCAAAATATCATTTTGCGGGCTCAAGTTGCGGAGGCTGAGAAACAGGCTGCTGAGGCTAAGATGCAGCTCGCCATACTCAAGGGGAAGCAGGATGCTATCGGCGTTGACGCCTTCCAACTTGGAATGGAGGAATGCAAAGATAAGATATCCAACGAGCATCTAGAATGGGATCTCTCTTTTCTGGATACTGAAGCTCCCGATGACGGTGAGTCCGAAGGAGAAGAGGAGGACAAATATCGACGTCTCCGATACCGATCCTGGTGCCGCCCCGGGTCCCAGCGAAGTCGCAGCTTCTGAGGGACGGTTGCAAACTACCACTGAAGGGGCAAAGGTATTGGAGAAGGGCGAGTCTAGTCACACCTCCGCAGATGTAACCGAGAGCTCCTCCAAAACCGACATGGTTCCCGCCCTTAGAGGCCACTCCTGTACTTTGTTTCTTGAAAGTCTGACCGACGCTTCTTAATGAATGAAACCTTTATTTTCATTAAAGTGTTTTTCTTTGTATGGCCCTGTTGCCGCCCGGTTTTGCCTCAATCGTGAGCAACTTATGGCTCGCTGATGTTTTTTGGTCATTTTTGTTTCGGGATTGAGGGAGTGCATTGGCTTAACCCAAGGCGGGGCGATTGCCTTGACCGGCGAACCGACAGGTGATCCGGTTCGGCTCATGTCTTAATTAAGACTCAAGAAACGAAGCTGGACGGTTAAGACCGATTGGCAAAGTAGGTCGGCTTGGGCCGACAATCAAGATAGGTCGGCTAGGGCCGACAAGCAAGATAGATCGGCTAGGGCCGATAAGCAAGATAGGTCGGCTAGGGCCGACGAGCAAGATAGGTCGGCTAGGGCTGACAAGCAAAGATAGGTCGGCTAGGGCCGATCAGCAAAATAGGTCGGCTAGGGCCGACGGGCAAAGATAGGTCGGCTAGGGCCGACAAGCAAAACAGGTCTTCGTGCTTTCTGCTATTCTGCCCGCGCCCTGCTGTTCTGCCCGTGCCCTGCTATTCTGCAGATGACACGGTTTTTATTTTACCAAAATCGGTGGTACGGCACTGTGGAGAACATAAAGTTGCATTAAAGCTTTCCGGAAGATGCTCTTTTCCCATGCAGGTCGTTTCAACGTGCTGCGTACGCAGCCGTTTACCATTGGAGGACGTTATTTTCGAAGGACGATCTCTGAACCTGCCAATTTTCGAAGTGCTAGTGGACGATCTCCTGCATTTAATGACCGTGATTCGGGATCAGGAGGAGATCTCCGTATACGTCATAATTCAGGCGGTGGGCTCGGCGCGCAGTAGGGCGCCGCTTTCATCCTGGGAGACCACGTGGTGGCATGGGCCAGATGTTTTAATCTTGGGGCTTTCAGCTTGGGTAGCTTTCCCCGGTTCATTTCTGCCTATAAAAAGGGAAAAATAGAGGTCATTTTTGGTCATCCCCAAAGTTTCTTTCCCATTGGGGCTTCCACCATGCTTATTTCTCTGCTGTTGCGAGTGGGAGGACCGAGCCTTCCTCTTATAAGCTCCCTGCCATTGGATAGCTGGGGCGACGAAGGGGCCACCGAAGAATGGCTCACCCTTAGGGGATGAGTCCCGGAGATCATATGGAGAGTGCACATAGAGGGCACAAAGATCACACGGAGAGTGCACACTAACTCTTCCAGTGTGACCTTTGTGGTTCTCCTTCAGAGATGCATGGTAGGAAGTGCACGCGGACCTCCCATGGGTTGTGTGAATTTCGCCTCCTCCCCTGGTTTGGATTCCCGGGCTCGGCTGCTTGGGGAATTTTACCACATGGGGAGGGGGTAAAAGTGTGCCGCCCGCCGACTCCTTGTACTTGAGCCATGGCAAGGTGGGGGCTGTGGATACTCGGTTTGGGAGAGCGTTCCGACGCTAGGGTCCGCTGGCTTCCTACCTGCTCGCCGAGGGGTCCCTCGGATGGGTGGTCTGGGATGGCCATCCAGATATCTCGGTTGGATCACCGAGATATCATTATTGACTGAAGCTGGTCGCAACTATTGGTCCATGTCGCCCGGCTATTATCAGCTCGAGCTGACTGGATGCGACTTATCTGGTTCGGCGATCGGATGCCGGAGCATCACGGTTGCCTACGCCTGCTTTGGAGCAGTTGCCCGAGTTTTGTACTTGTCTTTATTTTATGCATTTCAATGCTCTTGTAACGCCTCTAAGGCATTTGTAACTGATCTTGATTGGCAATAAATAAAGAGAATTCTGTTTTGTTTCTCAATCTTTATCTTTTTGTGCCGAGTTTGCTGCTGTTGTTCTTCGTGGGGTACGAAGACGTCTCATTCATCCTTAGACGAGGATCCCGTGCTATCCGAACTAATTGAGGTTCGCAAGTGACAGTCTAGGGACCGTTCGGAGAAATGCGCTCCCTACTTCGGTCCGAAGCTTGGAATTTTCATGCTTCGTTCTTATCGGAGCTCGAATTCTCTCGGGTTGGCCTTGCCGCAGCTCAGAGAATCTGTACCTGTTCCCGTCATGGTTCAAGGCACTTGCAGCTTGGCCCAGCCGAGGTTTGGAGAATTTTCACTTGGCTCTCCCAAGGTTCGATGAATGCGTTGCTCGGCCCAGCCGAGGTTCGGAGAATTTTCACTTGGCCCTGCCAAGGTTCGGAGAATCTGTACTTGGCCCTGCCAAGGTTCGGAGAATTTTTCTCTCGGCCCAGCCGAGGTTCGGAGAATTTTTACTTGGCTCTGCCAAGGTTCGGTGAATGCGTTGCTCGGCCCAGCCGAGGTTCGGAGAATTTTCACTTGGCCCTGCCAAGGTTCGGAGAATCTATACTTGGCCCTGCCAAGGTTCGGAGAATTTTTCTCTCGGCCCAGCCGAGGTTCGGAGAATTTTTACTTGGCTCTGCCAAGGTTCGGTGAATGCGTTGCTCGGCCCAGTCGAGGTTCGGAGAATTTTCAATTGGCCCTGCCAAGGTTCGGAGAATCTGTTGCTGAGAATTTTTACTTGGCTCTGCCAAGGTTCGGTGAATGCGTTGCTCGGCCCAGCCGAGGTTTGGAGAATTTTCACTTGGCCCTGCCAAGGTTCGGAGAATCTGTTGCTCGACCCAGCGGAGGTTCGGAGAATATTTTACTTGGCCCTGCCAAGGTTCGGAGAATTTTTCTCTCGGCCCAGCCGTGGTTCGGAGAATTTTTACTTGGCCCTGCCAAGGTTCAGAGAATTTGTTGCTCGGCCCAGCCGAGGTTCAGAGAATATTTTACTTGGCCCTGCCAAGGTTCGGAGAATTTGTTGCTCGGCCCAGCCGAGGTTCGGAGAATATTTTACTTGGCCCCGCCAAGGTTCGGAGAATTTGTTGCTCGGCCCAGCCGAGGTTCGGAGAATATTTTACTTGGCCCCGCCAAGGTTCGGAGAATTTGTTGCTCGGCCTAGCCGAGGTTCGGAGAATATTTTACTTGGCCCTGCCAAGGTTCGGAGAATTTGTTGCTCGGCCCCGCCGAGGTTCGGAGAATTTTACTTGGCCCTGCCAAGGTTCGAAGAATTTGTTGCTCGGCCCAGCCGAGGTTCGAGAATTTTTACTTGGCCCTGCCAAGGTTCGGAGAATTTGTTGCTCGGCCCAGCCGAGGTTCGGAGAATATTTTACTTGGCCCTGCCAAGGTTCGGAGAATTTGTTGCTCGGCCCAGCCAAGGTTGGAGAATATTTTACTTGGCCCTGCCAAGGTTCGGAGAATTTTTACTTGGCCCTGCCAAGGTTCGAAGAATTTGTTGCTCGGCCCCGCCGAGGTTCGGAGAATATTTACTTGGCCCTACTAAGGTTCGGAGAATTTGTTGCTCGGCCCAGCCGAGGTTCGGAGAATTTTTACTTGGCCCTGCCAAGGTTCGGATAATTTGTTGCTAGGCCCAGCCAAGGTTCGGAGAATATTTTACTTGGCCCTGCCAAGGTTCGGAGAATTTGTTGCTCGGCCCAGCCGAGGTTCGAAGAATATTTTACTTGGCCCTGCCAAGGTTCGAGAATTTGTTGCTCGGCCCAGCCGAGGTTCGGAGAATATTTTACTTGGCCCTGCCAAGGTTCGGAGAATTTGTTGCTCGGCCCAGCCGAGGTTCGGAGAATATTTTACTTGGCCCTGCCAAGGTTCGGAGAATTTGTTGCTCGGCCCAGCTGAGGTTCGGAGAATATTTACTTGGCCCTGCCAAGGTTCGGAGAATTTGTTGCTCGGCCCAGCCGAGGTTCGAAGAATATTTTACTTGGCCCTGCGAAGGTTCGGAGAATTTGTTGCTCGTCCCAGCCGAGGTTCGAAGAATATTTTACTTGGCCCTGCCAAGGTTCGGAGAATTTGTTGCTCGGCCCAGCCGAGGTTCGAAGAATTTTTACTTGGCCCTGCTAAGGTTTGGAGAATTTGTTGCTCGGCCCCGCCGAGGTTCGGAGAATATTTTACTTGGCCCTGCCAAGGTTCGGAGAATTTGTTGCTCGGCCCAGCCGAGGTTCGGAGAATTTTTACTTGGCCCTGCCAAGGTTCGGAGAATTTGTTGCTCGACCCCACCGAGGTTCGGAGAATATTTTACTTGGCCCTGCCAAGGTTCGAAGAATTTGTTGCTCGGCCCAGCCGAGGTTCGGAGAATATTTTACTTGGCCCTGCCAAGGTTCGGAGAATTTGTTGCTCGGCCCATCCGAGGTTCGAAGAATTTTTACTTGGCCCTGCCAAGGTTCGGAGAATTTGTTGCTCGGCCCCGCCGAGGTTTGGAGAATATTTTACTTGGCCCTGCCAAGGTTCGGAGAATTTGTTGCTCGGCCCAGCCGAGGATCGGAGAATTTTTACTTGGCCCTGCCAAGGTTTGAGAATTCCTGTCCAGACAAGGAGCTCGGTCGTGCCGAGGATTGGTAAGCAGCATCTATATCTTTTTGAAATCTTTGGCGATGTAGTGCATAATGATTTGCATTGAGAAAATGTGCCGACAGGAAGATATAATGAGGCATATGAAAATAAATTTGGAGAGGACGTACCCTATTGATAATATTTTTGGAGATTGTCCGAATTCCACGTCCGGGGAATGAATTTCCCATCCAGATCTTGTAGCTTGTAGGTTCCCGATCCGATGATCTCCGCTACTTGGTACGGGCCCTCCCAGTTTGGCACCAACTTTCCTTGTTTCAGCGGTTTGGAAACAGAGGCCTTTCGGAGGACAAGGTCGCCAGGTAGGAAGGCCTTCCCTTTGACTCTGGAAGCATGGTAACGGGCCACCCTTTGTTGATAAGCAGCCACTCTGATCCAGGCCTTCTCTCTAATTTCCTCCACCAAGTCAAGGTTGGTGCGGAGTTGTTCGTTGCTAGCTTCCTCCGAGTAGCTTTCCACCCACAATGATGAGAGGCCGACTTCCACAGGGATAACGGCCTCTGTACCGAAAGCCATTCGGAATGGGGTTTCACCTGTCGGGATTCTCGGGGTTGTGCGGTATGCCCATAAGACATGATGCAGCTCCTCCGCCCACCT
Source organism: Calamus simplicifolius (assembly GCA_900491605.1). Taxonomy (NCBI): domain Eukaryota; kingdom Viridiplantae; phylum Streptophyta; class Magnoliopsida; order Arecales; family Arecaceae; genus Calamus; species Calamus simplicifolius. The sequence continues at coordinate 957,086 of UESW01003870.1, read as the reverse complement.
GCCTTGGGCTCTGGAGAGGCGGGCTTTGATTCCCTGAAGGAGGGTCCTGTTGGTCACCTCGGCGCTCCGTTGGCTTGTGGGTGCCCGACTGAAGTGAGGTGATGACGGATTCCATGTTCCTCACAGAACTAGTGGAATTTAGAGTTGTCAAACTGCTTGCCGTTGTCAGTGATTATGGTATGCGGGAGGCCGAATCGGCAGATGATAGACCTCCAAACAAAATCCCTGGCCCGTGCCTCGGTAATTTGTGCAACTGCTTCCGCTTCGACCCATTTGGTGAAGTAGTCGATGGCGACAAATAGAAATTTCCGCTGTCCTGTGGCAAGCGGGAATGGGCCGAGGATGTCCATCCCCCATTTGGCGAAGGGCCAAGCGGAGGATATGGAAATTAGCTCGGCGGAAGGGAGCCTTTGGATGCTCGAATGCCTCTGGCAGGGGTCGCAGGCTCAGACTAGGTTGTCTGCGTCTTTCTGCATGGTCGGCAGTAGTAGCCTTGTCGTAGCACTTCGTGGCATAGGGACCGGCTTCCCAGATGGTTGCCGCAAATCCCTTCATGAACCTCGCGCAGAGCATAATCTGCTTCGGATGGACGAAGGCATCTGAGCAGCGGCATGGAAAAAGACCGTTTGTAAAGCTGGTTGTCAATCAATACGTAGTGAGTGGCCTGCAGCTTCAGCTTTCTAGCCTCTCTCCGGTCGGACGGAAACGATCCTTCTTTGAGGTATTTGAGGATAGGGTCAAACCAGGATGGTTCGGCCTCAACTTGCATTATTTGGTCGGCTTCCGCGATGCTGGGCCTTTCCAGAGTCTCCAAGTGGAACTTTTGCTCGGCATCCATTGTCTCCGTGGTTGCCAATCGGGAGAGTAGGTCGGCGCGGGCGTTCTCGGATCTGGGAATCTGAATAATTTCAAATTCGGCAAAATGGGGAAGCAGGCTCCGTACCTCCTGGAGATACCGAATCATGTTCGGCTCCGGGCTTCAAACTCTCCCCGTACATGGCCGGCTACCAGCTGAGAGTCGGTGAAGGCATTAAGCTTCTCCACCTTCAGATTATGGGCGATTCGAGACCGGCTAACAGGGCTTCGTACTCGGCTTCGTTGTTGGAGGCCGGGAAGGAGAATCGGACGCCATATTCAAAGGCTATTCCCTCCGGACTGGTAAGAACCAGGCCCGCACCGGAGCGATGGGCATTAGATGACCCATCGACATGGAGGAGCCACCGGGCTCCAGCTTTTGGTTCTTCGGGGGAGTCTGGGGTAGAACCGTCCTCCGGGATGGTACACTCGAGGAGGAAGTCGGCTAGCACCTGGGCCTTGATGGCTGGACGAGGCTGGAAGTGTATGTCATGCTCACTTAGCTCGACGGCCCACTTGGTCATTCTTCCCGATGTCTCGGGACGGTGGAGTACCGCCCTGATGGGTTGGTCGGTCAGGACCGTCACAAAATGTGCTTGGAAATATGGCCGCAGCTTCCGAACCAAGGTGATTAAGGCCAACACCATCTTTTCAATTCTGCTATACCTTGTCTCCGCATCGCGGAGTAGCCTGCTGACATAGTAGATCGGCTTTTGGACTTTGCCTTCTTCTTTGATCAGCACCGAGCAGACTGCACCTTCCGAAACAGCAGGTACAAGAATAGGGTCTCTCCTGGGGTCGGACTGCTGAGGAGTGGGGGCGAGCCGAGGTACTTCTTGAGATCTTGAAATGACCTTTGGCATTCGGGAGTCCACTGGAAGTTTTTGGCCAATCGAAGAGTTTTGAAGAAGGGGAGGCATCTCTCGGCCGACCATGCCACGAAGCGGTTTAGGGCCGCTATTCTCCCGGTTAGGCGCTGGACCTCTTTGACAGATGCTGGGGGCGCCATTTGTTGGAGAGCTTGAATCTTCTGGGGGTTAGCCTCGATACCCCGCTGGGAGACCATGAAGCGAGAAACTTTCCGGAGTTGACGCCGAAGGCACATTTGGTCGGGTTGAGCTTCATCCCGTACTTGCGCAGCATGGCAAAGCTCTCCGTGAGGTCTCAACGTGCCGTGAAGCCTCCTTGCTTTTAACCAGCATGTCGTCCACATACACCTCCATATTTCGGCCAATTTGCTCCTTGAATACCTTGTTGACCAGCCTCTGGTAGGTGGCACCTGCATTTTTAAGACCAAAAGGCATAACGCGGTAACAGTAAGTACCTCGGTCGGTGATGAAGGCGGTCTTTTCTTCATCTTCAGGGGCCATTCGGATCTGGTTGTAGCCTGAATAGGCATCCATGAATGACAACATCTGGTGGCCTGAGGTGGCGTCCACGAGCTGTCAATCCGAGGGAGGGGGAAGCTGTCCTTCGGGCAGGCTTTGTTGAGGTCGGTGAAGTTGATGCAGATTCTCCACTTGCCGTTCGACTTTTTCACCATGACGACATTTGACGGCCAGCTCAGGTAATTAACCTCTCGGACGAAATTGGCCTTGATGAGTTTGTCTACCTCTTCTTCAATGGCCTTTTGTCATTCTGGGCTTAACTGGCCTGTGCATCTCGTCCACATTTAGATGATGGACGAGAACCTCGGGGCCGATCCCTGGCATGTCGGAGGCAGACCAGGCGAAGATGTCAGCGTTACTTCGGAGGAACCCGATCAATCTGTGCTGAGGCTCTCCTTTGAGCAGCGACCCGATTTTGATGGTTCGGTCGGGTCGAGCTTCGTCTAATGGTACCTCCTCCAATTCCTCTGCCGGTTCTCTCCTTTGTTCAGCGAAGTCCTCTGGCATTCTAGACTGAAGGCTTGTGACAAAGCACTGCCGAGCCATGGCCTGACTTCCCCGAACAACTCCAACTCCTCGTTCGGTGGGAAACTTCATGGATAGGTGCGGGATGGAGATAACTGCCTTGAGGGACATTAGATCGGGACTGCCGAATATTGTATTGTAGGGGGATCTGAGGTCGGTCACTAGGAAGTCTGTCTGAACAATGGTCACAAGGGGCCAGGTTCCCGCGCGGACCGTCAGGGTGATGACCCCTTCCGGGACGACGACGTCGCCTGTGAATCCCATCAAGGTGGAATCCACGGCTCGAAGATTTTCCATGAGTAATTTCATCCTAGCAAACACACCGAGGTACAAAACATTTACCGAACTTCCACTATCAACTAGGATTCGGCTTACATCATAGTTATTCAAATTAAGGGATACAACTAGTGCGTCATCATGGGGGAGCTGTATCCCTAGGAGATCGTCATCGGAGAAGGAGAGTTCGCCCGTCCGCACCTTCTTTGGCACTGATCCATCACTGTCGCCTCTGGGGCTCGATCCGCCGGCCTCTTCAATCATATTAATACGGCCGATCACAGGCGGATTCGGTGGAGGAGGAGGTTGTTGAAGTTCGGGCTGGCGGTCGCCTCCCTGTTGTTGTGGCTCGGGCGCCCTCCTGAACTGATTCAGTCGCCCCCGCTGGATTAGTCTCTCGATTTCGTTTTTCAGCTGCCAGCATTCTTCAGTGTCGTGGCCGTGCTCCCGGTGGTAACGACAGTACTTGGTGGGATCTCTTCGGGTTGGGTTCCCTCGGAGAGGCACTGGCCGGGGAGCTGGCGCTATATTTCCATAAGGATCTGCGCCCGGGGCACGGTCAGAGGAGTGTAGTGGTTGAATCGCCTGGGAGGACTCCGGGAGCGATTCCTTGGCGGCAGCGGGGGGACTCTCTGGCGGCGAGGCGGACTTGGTCGCCGGGCGGGACGATGCCTGTCGGGGACTTTGGGCTCCTTCTTCTTTGCCTGCTCAGCGCGGGCAACCCTCCGTGATTCTTTGACCCTAGCGTACTTGTCCGCCAGGGCCATCATATCAGAGAGGCCGGGGGGTAGCTGACCTCCATAGCTAGGTAGAAGTCGCTTTCCTTCGAAACTCCCCCTGCCAAAGCAGACATGGCCACCTCATGATTAAGGTGGTCCACTTCCAACATGGCCTTATTGAAACGGCCAAGGTAATTCCTCAAGGACTCCCCCTCTCTCTGCTTAATTTCGGAGAGGGAGTCGGACCTTCGTCGGTAGCGGCGACTGCTGACGAACTGGCCAATAAAAAGGTGGCTCAGCTCGTCGAATGAATCAACAGAACCTGGCTTCAAAGCATTGAACCAGGTTCGAGCGGATCCTCTGAGGGTGGAGGGGAAGGCGCGACAGAGGACCGCATCAGATGCTCCGTGGAACATCATGATCGATCGGAAGCTGCTGAGATGGTCATCCGGGTCAGAGAAGCCGTGATAGGGTTCGACGGCTGGTAACTTGACATGGGAGGAAATCACTTCCTCCATGATCCTCTTAGAGAAAGGGATGCCCTGCTCCGCCTTGGGCTGGGGCGGATGGGCCTGCTTGGCGGCATCCAATTCTTGTCGCATTTCCTGGATCTGACGACGGATCTCCTCTTCGTCAGCCAGGGGAGGAGCTGGGCGAGAAGATCGCAGAGACGGCGTCGAATCATAGTGGGAGGTCACCGGTGAGAGAGACCGGGCTCGCCGAGATATGGGAGGATCTCCGTTGTGGCCGCCCGCGGGACTGGCTTGTCCCCTCTAGGTCGATGTGGAGGGTCCGCGGATTTGTGTGGACTGGAGGAGGAAGTTGCTGGCGAAGAAGGAACCGCTGCTTCCTTATGAAAGTGTTGAACAGGAGGAGCTGCAAGGCGCTCCTGGACCAGATGGGTCAGAGTTTGAACTTGTTGGACCAGCGAAGCAAACTGGTCCTGGGTCACCGGGATGGCAAGCGGTGACGGGGTTTCGACTGGTGATGGTTGCGGCGCTACACCTCGTCGGATCAGGCCACTGCGAAGAGGCCTGATCTTGAGCTTCCGAGGTTGCTCTTCTCCGGTTGGCCATTAGAGAGGTTCTGCTCCGGATTTAGATCCTTATCTCCTCTTTTCAAGTTTTAATGGGACTTGAGGCCCTTCCTCTAGCGCCAATCTGTTGCCGCCGGGATCCGTCCTCCGACTTGGGCGCGGTCGATCTCCAAACAAGAGGGGGCGGACCTGCACAAAAGTCCTCGCGCGAGAGGCGTTGGGGGTGGCCCTCCACGGAAGACCCTCCGACGCTCAAGTCAGTGGAGAAGAAATCGACGATCAACCAGATAACGGAGAGGTGGATCTCTCTGGGAGGCCTCTCCGGGGGCGGCCAATCGGGAGCTCTAGAAGGCAAGAGCACCGATGAGCTACCGGCGTGAGGGCAGGAGGGTGAGAGTGCACATATGAGTGTGCGTCCAAGAGCGCGTACCTGAGGGAATCTGCCAGTGTGGTAGTTATAGGCTGTCACCTGTGTCTTGAGCACGTTCTGGAAGGTTCAGAGGTTGTTAGGATACGAGGTGGATAGAATCAGGCCGTTGTGGGGCCGTTGGAATCCATATCCTGTTTGTTAGGGGATCGATGGCCAGGAGAGCTTCTTGATGACTGAGATCTGGCTGAGTAGACCTGGGGTAGTTATGATAGGTCCTAGGCCACGTTTCGACATGATTCCTTGTCTAGGATGTCGTTATGGTAAGCTTGAGCTCTCCCGCGTCAGGTTCCGCGAAGGTGGGTATTGGATTGTGGGTCGCTTAACGAAGCCGGCCATGACAACTCGGAGGGAAACGAGCTAGGAAAGCCCGGGAAGGCCGAGCTACGGAAGCCCGGGAGGTCCGAGCTACGGAAGCCCGGAGGGGCCGAGCTACGGAAGCCCGGAGGGGCCGAGCTATGGAAGCCGGAAGGGCCAGCTACGGAAGCCCGAGAGGGCCGAGCTACGGAAGCCCGGGAGGCCGAGCTACGGAAGCCCGGGAAGGCCGAGCTACGGAAGCCCGGAAGGCCGAGCTACGGAAGCCCGGAGGAGCCGAGCTACGGAAGCCCGGAGGGGCCGAGCTACGGAAGCCCGGAGGGGCCGAGCTACGGAAGCCCGGAAGCCCGAAAGGCCGAGCTACGGAAGCCCAAGAGGGCCGAGCTACGGAAGCCCGGAGGGGCCGAGCTAAGGAAGCCTGGAGGGGCCGAGCTACGGAAGCCCGGAGGGGCCGAGCTACGGAAGCCCGAAAAGACGAAGAGAAGAGGTCGGCCTTAGCCGCCTCGCATGGATATTGATGCAATGAACGAAGAGAGGAGGTCGGCCTTAGCTGCCTTGCATGGATATTGATGCAATAACGATTTTATCCCCCAACACACGCATTGTAAACCTCGGTAATTAAGCATGAGAATACCTGGATTACAATCGATTGGTTATTTTTAGACGTTTAAGTTATCCGCATCGCGAGTGAGTTTTCGATCACTTTGATCAGAGATGCCATAAACCTTCTTTGAAGGCTTTAAAGGAGGACGTTCGTCATTGAAGGCTTTAAAGGAGGACGTTGACGAATCCTGCCCTTCATCTTCGCTTGCATCTTTAGCCGATAAACCCTTCTACCCATGCCAAAGAGAGAGAGAGAGTCAGGGACGAAAAAAGGGCCATGACAGTCCTCCTCCAGTAACGAACTTGGTTGATGCCGAGCGGCATACCCACTGCATGGGTTGAGGCTGACGGCCCCATCGGCACCCGAGCAAGGGAGAGAGGGAGGAGAGGGCCAAGGTGGCCCTTCTCCAGAGTGGGAGCCGGTTTAGGCCCGGCGACATGCCTGCCGCCTCGTCGGGACTAGAAAAAGGATGGTGCCCCCCACCGGCGCTAGGTGAGCATCCGGTGGGTCCAACCAGCCGTGCCATCACACAATAAAGGGTGTCGCAGGTTGAAGAAGAGAGAGAGAAAGAGGAAGGTTGCAGCGATGGCCGGCTCTGGGCCGATCACCGGCGGCTGAGCAATCTCGGTTAGAGGTCGGCGGTGACCCTGGCCGCCAGCACAGGCACCCTTGGTTCAAGTAAACTAGGGGAGTGGGAGAAAAATAAAAATAGGGAAGGCCCTATTTTGGGCCGAGTTGGGCTGACCAGTAGTGAGCCCATTTGAGCCAAATTTTTGGGCCCTATATTGGGCTGAGAATAGGAAAAAGAAAATATGGGTTGGATCAGTTTTAATCCTAGTTTCTGGAAGAATTTTTATTTCCCTATTTGGCTTGTTATTCTTGGAGATATTTAAACCCAAAGTTAGGCCCAAGATTAGACTAGGTAGAATTTAGGGGACACTTTGTCATTCAAATTTTAGAGATTTAATTATATAAAATAATGCTATAGGTACCCAGAAGTCCAAATAACTGATTTATATTTTGGGATTAGCGTGCTGAGGTAAGTAAGCCAATTATCATGATTTTATATATTATTTAATATAAATTTTGGAATTATAGCCGTATTAATTTATGAAATGAGAAGGAATGGAATTGTGGTATTTAATTTGACTATTTTGAAATTGTTAAATAGTACCATGAGTATGCAATTCATTATTTGGTCTGGTTATTTGTAACTGCTAATATTTTTTAAAGTAATGACTTTTATATATATGCGACTAATGAGGGATATGATTACTTTGACTTTGCAAAAATATTTGATACTATTTGATATAATTATATGCAATTGCTAATGTTCAAACCACACTATATGTGAGAAGCTTATGCTTGTAATGATGCATGATATGTTGCATGCAAGACATAAATATGATACTTGAGAATATGCTACTGTGTCACCGCGGTTCTCTATAACATGATATGATGTGATATGCCAAGAAACATGGGACCCACCTCCACAGAGAAATATATGGAGGACACACATATGTAGGGTGTGCTGTGATAGGTTATGATATATGGCATGACGCTGGTACCAAGATTCTTTCTCTTAGGGGACATTTAAGAGTGATATACTAGTGGGGTGTTTACGGATATGGTATAGGGCCATGGAACATAGATAAAAATTGATAATTATATATTAATATAGTGGGTTTGATTGCATTGCATATTTTAGAATTGTTGCATGACTATGCTTTCAAAATTATTTTATAAATAAAAATATGCTTAGATTTAGTATGTTTTTAATATGTATTTGGAGATATGAAAGCTTGACAAGTGTTTTCATATGTGAAAACTTGATTGTGTTATAAATGTGAAAATGACTATAATATTCTATTGTAGGCTTACTTAATGAGTGTGATCTCATTTAAATCTCACAATATTTTTCAGAGTCGCAGAACTGAAATGGATGAGGAAAAGAGATAGAATGAGACTCCTATCAAGGCCCAAATTTTAATGGGACTTCAGATATTGATCTTCTGTGTTTTAGCATAGGGTTTTAAATCCTATCTGATTGGGCTTATATTAAAGATGTTTTGACTTTGAATGATGTTGGGGGGTAAAATCGTCACGTGTCAATAATCGTGCATGCGGCTAAGGTTAGCCCCGACTCTTGTTCGCTGTGCGACACTCGCCAGGAGTAAGTCAGCCCCGGTAGGTCGGAGCACCTTGGCCCTTCACCAAGCCAGGGCTCCTCCAGCTGACCTGTCTCACCTCTCGGCCCCAGCCGAGCTATCAACCATCGTCTCTCGGCTCCTCCAGCCGACCTATCTTGTCTCTCGGCCCCAGCTGAGCTATCGATCACCGTCTTTCAACTCCTCCAGTCCGGGTAACATCAACCCCTCTGCGGAATCCGGCACGGGAAAGCTCAAATCCTCAAGATACGGAAATCATATCTAAAAGTGGCCTAAGGGGGGGCTAGACCCCTGGGACCTACACCCCCGCCAAATCTCAAGGCATTAGCAAGCCCTCCCAGCCGTCGATCCTCTAACTAATTGGATACGGATCCTACCAGACTTATAACAGACTGGATTCGAATCTCAACAGCCTTCGAACCCACGACGCTCCCCCTAACGACCAGGTGATCCTCTATAAATATGACAACTCCAGACTCCATGAGGTACGTGCTCTCGGACACAGTTCCCCCCTCTTTCGCATACTTGCTCACTCTTCTCTCTCTCTCTCTCTGCCTTCGATTCCGCCATTGCTGCTCTGCTCAGTGCCCTTTGGAGGAACTCTCCGGCGAGAGCCTTCTCCCTACATTTGTTGCTCGCCGACTCGAACTGACTTGAGCGTCGGAGGGTCTTCCGTGGAGGGCCACCCCCAATGCCCCTTGCGAGGACTTCTTTGCAGGTCGCCCAGGAGGAAGCCCAATCGGAGGATCGACCGCGCCCGAGTCGAAGGACGAATTCCGGCGATAATAGATTGGCGCTAGAGGAAGGGCCTTCAAGTCCCTAAAAACTTGTAATCCATGAGACAAGGATCTTAGTCCATGAGAGAACTCCTCCCATGGCCAACCGAAAGAAGGCTACCTCTGATGTTCGAGATCAGGCCGCCTCTCAAAGGCCTGATCTAGTGAGCAATGTCGCGCCTTCACCACCACCGGTCGAGACCCCTTCACCGTCGGCAGCCCCGGTGACCCAGGACCAGTTCGCTTTACTGGTCCAGCAGGTGCAGGCCCTAGCCAGCCTGATTCAGATGCGTCCAAAGGCCCCTCACCCAGCCGCTCATATCCCTCACTCCCTTAAGGAGGAGGCGGCCCCTGCACAGCCGGCGATCTCTCCTTCCGGTCCGCATGGAGTCGCGGACCCTCCTCGCTGCCCCAAGGAGGCCGATTCGGCTCCTCAGCGAGCCCACGGCAGAGATTTCCCCGGGCCTCGACGAGCTCGATCCCTCTCCCCGGCGTACTCTCACCACGATTCAATGCCACTCCAGTATCCTCCTCATCCTACCCCCCCTGCTCTTCCCGGCGAGGAGATCCGCCGCCAGCTCCAAGAGATGCGTCAGGAGCTTGACACTGCCAAGCAAGCCCATCCACTCCGGGGTAATGTGGAGCAGGCGTCCCCTTCTCAAAGAAGATTATGGAGGAAGTAATTCCGTCCTACGTCAAGCTGCCCGCCATTGAGCCCTACCATGGGGCCTCCGACCCCGATGATCACCTCAGTAGCTTCCGGTCAATAATGATGTTCCATGGAGCATCGGATGCAACCCTCTGTCGTTCCTTCCCCTCCACCCTCAGAGGGTCTGCCCGGACCTGGTTCAACGTTTTGAAGCCAGGATCCGTCAATTCTTTTGACGAACTGAGCCATCTCTTTATCATCCAGTTTGTCAGTAGCCGCCGCCACCGACGGAGGTCTGATTCCCTCTCTGAAGTTAAGCAGAGAGAGGGGGAGTCCCTGAAGAAGTACCTCGGCCGCTTCAACGCGGCCATGCTGGAGGTCGACCACCTTAATCACGAGGTGGCCATGTCCGCCCTCGCTAGCGAAATTTTGAAGGAGAGCGACTCCTACCTGGCACTGGAGGTCAGCTACCCCCCGAACCTCTCCGACATGATGGCCCTGGCTGATAAATATGCCAGAGTCGAGGAGTCACGGAGAACCGCCCGTGCCGAGCTAACGAAAAAGAAAGAGCCCAGAGGCCCCGATAGGCACCGACCTACCCGCCGGCCAAGTCCGCCTCGCCGCTCGAGGATTCCCCAGCCGCCACCAAGGGACAGTTCCCGGAGCCCGCCTAGGAGATTCCATCGGTTCACTCCGCTCACTGCTCCAAGAGTGGAGATCCTCATGGAGATCGAGCGCCAGCTCCCTCGACCTCCCCCTCTCTGAGGAAACGCTGCCCGCAGGGACCCTGCCAAATACTGCCGCTATCACCGCGACCATGGCCACGACACTAAAGAGTGCTGGCAACTCAAGAATGAGATCGAGCGGCTCATTCAACGGGGTAGGCTGGACCGCTTCAGAGGAGCTCCCGAGCCAAGGAACGGGGGCAATCGCCGACCCGAGCCCCAGCAGCAACCTCCTCCTCCTCCAAATCCACCAATTGCTGGTCACATTAATGTCATCGAGGTGGTCGGTAGTCCTTCAGGCGGGAGGGGCGAAGAAGGAGGCCCGACACTGAAGAAGGCGCAGCCTGGCGAACTCTCTTTCTCTGATGACAACTTCCAAGAGATACAGTTCCCACATGACGACGCATTAGTTGTATCTCTAAATCTGAACAACTATGATGTAAGCCAAATTTTGATCGATAGTGGAAGCTCCATCAATGTTTTGTACCTTGATATGTTTGTGAAGATGAAGCTTCTCGTAGAGAATCTCCGAGCCGTGGACTCCACCCTCATGGGGTTCACTGGCGATATCATTGTCCCGGAGGGAATCATTGCCTTGATAGTCCGTGCGGGAACCTGGCCCCGCGTGGCCACTGTGTATACAGATTTCCTGGTGACCAAGCTTCGGTCCCCCTACAACGCTATCTTGGGAAGACCCGGCCTAATGTCTCTCAAGGCCGCCATCTCCATCCCGCATCTGGTCATGAAATTCCCTACCGAGCAGGGAGTAGGTGAGGTCCGAGGAAGCCAAGCAATAGCTCGGCAATGTTTCGTCACCAGCCTACAATCTAGATTACCCGAAGTCGACGGGCTGGACGCTCTGGAGGATTTCGCCGAGCAACGAAGAGAGCCAGCCAAAGAGCTGGAGGAGGTGCCATTAGACGAAGCTTGACCTGACCGAACCGTAAGGATCAGATCGATGCTGGAAGGGGAGACTCGGCTGGAGCTGATCAGCTTTCTCCGAGGAATGCTGATATCTTCGCCTGGTCAGCCTCGGATATGCCCGGGATCAGCCCAGACATTTTTGTCCACCGCCATAGTGTGGACGAGATGTCCCGACCTATAAAGCAAAAGAAAAGAAGCTTCGCTCCCGACCGACAGAGAGCGATTGAGGAGGAGGTCGACAAGCTCATTAAGGCGGACTTCGTTCGGGAGGTAAATTACCCAAGCTTGTTATCTAATGTTGTTATGGTGAAGAAGTCGAACGGCAAATGGTGGATCTGCATTGACTTCACCAACCTAAACAAAGCCTGCCCGAAGGACAGTTTCCCTCTCCCCCGGATCGACCAGCTCGTAGATGCCACCTCCGGCCACCAGATGCTGACCTTCATGGATGCCTATTCAGGCTATAATCAAATCCGGATGGCACCCGAGGACAAAGAAAAAATAGCCTTCATAACCGACCGAGGGACCTATTGCTACCGGGTTATGCCATTTGGTCTAAAGAATGCGGGCGCCACCTACCAAAGGCTAGTAAACAAAATCTTCAAGGAACAGATTGGTCGCAATATGGAGGTTTATGTTGATGACATGCTGGTTAAGAGCAAGAGGGTCTCTCAGCATATTGAAGATCTCTCAGAGAGCTTTGCGACGCTCCAGAAGTATCGAATGAAGCTCAATCCAACGAAATGTGCTTTCAGTGTCACCTCAGGGAAATTTCTGGGCTTCATGGTCTCTCAGCGTGGCATCAAATCCAACCCGCAGAAGATTCAAGCCCTTCAGCAAATGGCGCCACCTTCATCCGTCAAGGAGGTCCAGCGCCTGACGGGTAGAATCGCGGCCCTTAACCGCTTCGTAGCCCGGTCGGCCGAAAGGGGCCTCCCTTTCTTCAAAGCACTCCGATCTGCCGAGAACTTTCAATGGACCCCCGAGTGCCAGAAATCATTCGAAGACCTCAAGAAGTATCTCGGCTCACCGCCTCTCCTCAGCAGCCCCAATCCAGGAGAAATGTTGTTTCTGTACCTGGCATTTCTGAAGGTGCAGTTAGCTCGGTCTTGGTCAGAGAGGAGAAGAAAACCCAGAAGCCGATCTATTATGTCAGCAAACTGCTCTGGGATGCTGAAACAAGGTACACCCAAGTTGAAAAGCTGGTGCTGGCCCTGATAACATCGGTTCGGAGGTTGCAGCCATATTTTCAGGTGTATTCCGTGACAGTCCTCACCGACCAGCCCATCAGGGCAGTTGTCCATCGCCCCGAGACATCAGGAAGGATGGCTAAGTGGTCTGTCGAGTTGAGCGAGCATGACATTCAGTATCAACCATGCCCGGCCATCAAAGCGCAAGTCCTAGCTGACTTCCTCCTTGAGTGCACTATCCCGGAAGATGGCTCCACTTCGAATTCCTCCGAACATCCAAGGCCAAGCGCTCGATGGCTGCTCCATGTTGATGGATCTTCCAACGCTGGCGGCTCCGGGGCCGGTCTAGTCCTAACCAGCCCGGAAGAATCGACTTTTGAGTACGGCCTCAGATTCTCCTTCCTAGCTTCCAACAACGAGGATGAGTATGAAGCTTTGCTCGCCGGGCTTCAATCGCCCGTGACCTGAAGGTGGACAAGCTGGCTGCCTTCACCGACTCTCAGTTAGTAGCCGGACATGTGCAGGGCGAATTTGAGGCCCGGGAGCCAAATATGATTTGGTATCTCCAAGAGGTACGAAATTTGCTCTCATTTTTTTGAATTTGAGATTATCCAGATTCCCAGAGCCGAAAATGCTCGTGCCGACCAATTATCCTGGCTGGCGACTTCGGAGTCGATGGACTCTGAGCGGAAATTCCCTTTGGAAATTTTGGAGAAACCCAGCATCACCGAAGCAGACCGAGTGATGCAAATCGAGGCCGAGCCATCCTGGTTCGACCCTATTTTGAAATATCTAAAAGAGGGGTCGCTTCCAGCCGACCGCAGGGAAGCGAGAAAATTGAAGCTGCAAGCTACCCGCTACATACTAATCGACGACCAGCTCTACAAGCGGTCTTTCTCTATGCCGCTACTCAGATGCCTTCACCCATCTGAGGCTGACTATGCCATCCGGGAGGTGCACGAAGGAATCTACGGCAACTATTTGGGGAGCCAGTCTCTGCGCCACAAGTGCTTCGCCAAGGGTACTATTGGCCAACTATGCAAAAGGATGCCGATGATCTTGTCCGAACCTGCGACCCCTACCAGAGGCACTCCAACATTCAGAGGCTCCCCTCCAGCATTCTGATTCCTATTTCCTTCGCTTGGCCCTTTGCTAAGTGGGGGATGGATATTCTTGGCCCCTTTTCCCTCACCATCGGACAGAGGAAGTTTCTATTCGTCGCCATTGATTACTTCACCAAGTGGGTCGAGGCCGAAGCAGTGGCTCAAATAACCGAAGCTCGAGCCAGAGATTTCGTGTGGAGATTTATCATCTGTCGCTTCGGCCTCCCACATACCATCATCACTAACAATGGCAAGCAGTTTGATAATCCAAAGTTCAAGGAGTTCTGCGAAGAGCACGACATCACCCATCGCCTCACTTTAGTGGGACATCTGCAAGCCAATGGGGAAGCCGAGGTAACGAATCGAACCCTGCTCCAAGGGATCAAAGCTCGGCTCGTCAGGGCCCGAGGCAGATGGACGGACGAGCTTCACCATATATTGTGGGCCTACCGCACCACCCCAAGTGTGCCTACGGGCGAGACCGTGTTCTGAATGGCCTTCGGCACAGAGGCCGTTATCCCCGTGGAGATAGGACTTCCTTCCCTGCGGGTGGAAAGCTATTCGGAGGAAGCCAGTGACGAGCAGCTCCGCACCAACCTCGACCTGGTAGAGGAGATCAGAGAAAAAGCCCGAATCAGGATAGCTGCCTACCAACAAAGAGTAGCCCGCTACCATGCCTCCAGAGTCAAAGGAAAATCCTTCTCGTCCGGTGACCTCGTTCTTCAGAAAGCATCTATCTCCAAACCTCTGGAGCAAGGGAAGCTCTCACCGAACTGGGAAGGTCCCTACCAAGTAGCAGAAGTCATTGGGCCCGCACCTACAAACTCCAGGAGCTGAGCGAAAAGTCCGTCCCACAGACATGGAATTCGGACAACTTCCGCATATACTATCAGTAGGGTATGCATCTTTGACCTACCCCGTTCCCAACTCTGGCATCTTATTTCTTTCATTTATGACATGATCGACTTCTTTGAGAAATCACGATAAGAAATGGATACCTCTGGCTCATTCTCGGCAACGACCGAGCTATTTGCATCGAATCTCCATACTTATGCCGGGCCGAACTATGATTCAAAATAGCGTACTATGGCCGACCTACACGGTCTCCAAAACTTAACTCGGATTTGGGCAGCTTACAAGCCCCAGCCGACCTAAGTATTAATCTAAGTTACGTTCGGATTCGGGTCGCTCACAAGCCCCGGTCGACCTACACGTCTCCAAAACATAGCTCGGATTCGGGCAGCTTACAAGCCCCGACCGACCTAAGTATTAATCTAAGTTACGTTCGGATTCAGGTTGCTCACAAGCCCCGGCCGATCTACATGGTCTCCAAAACTTAGCTCGGATTCGGGCAGCTTACAAGCCCCAGCCGACCTAAGTATTAATCTAAGTTACGTTCGGATTCGGGTCGCTCACAAGCCCCGGCCGACCAAAACGGTCTCCAAAACTTAGCTCGGATTCGGGCAGCTTACAAGCCCTGGCCGACCTAAGTATTAATCTAAGTTACGTTCGGATTCGGGTCGCTCACAAGCCCCGGCCGACCTACACGGTCTCCAAAACTTAGCTCGGATTCGGGCAGCTTACAAGCCCCGGCCGACCTAAGTATTAATCTAAGTTACGTTCGGATTCGGGTCGCTCACAAGCCCCGGCTGACCTAAGTATTAATCTAAGTTATGTTCGGATTCGGGCAGCTTACAAGCCCCGGCCGACCTAAACGATCTCCAAAACTTAGCTCGGATTCGGGCAGCTTACAAGCCCCGCCGACCTAAGTATTAACCTAAGCTTCGTTCGGATTTGGGTCGCTTATAAGCCCCGGCCGACTTACACAATCTCCTAGAGCAGCAGACAAGCCCCGATCGACATTGGCAAACATTTTCAAAATAAAAGCAAATGCGCTAGTTGCAAAGTTCTTGTCTCCATTAACTAAGAAAGAAAAGCGACAACAGGGACAAAAAGAGCCCTTACAGGGGCTTACTGTCCTCCCCGGGAACCACCAGGCCCTCCTCCAGCCGAGTAAGCTCGGTGACCTGCTGACGAAGGGATGCTATCTCCCCTTCTTGTTGGCCGATGATGCGGCGAGGAACTCGACCTCCCTGGTGGAAGCCGATAGATATCTTTTGACCACCCTCTACAGCCACTCGTGGCTTGCGAACGCCGTCGCCAAAGCCACCCCGTCGACGGCCACGAGGACCTGGCTCTCCCGAGACCCCCGCTGGCCGCCGACTCCACCGTCAGGTGCCTCCATGGATCTTCGTGCTTCGTCGGAGGCCATGTTGATGCTCAAGAATTTATCGGGACGGCCAGTGAGGATGACCAGCACGGGCACCTCTCTGGTCCGTATTTAAACTGCGCTCAGCAGACATCTCAACCAGTCAAGTCTTTAACTTCGACCCACGAAAGCCCGCCACGCGTCACCACCCTAGTCAGAACTCGCGGGACGCGAGGGGTCACGCCCCCTCCCAAGAAAAATTAGTGAGCATCCGCGAAATACTTGAGAACCCCCCCTCCTTCCCTAGGGACCGGGTTCCTTCTGTTCTGCTGGAGTAAATATTCTCGAAAAGCCGTCGAACTCCCTCAAATCAGCCGCCTTTGGGAAAAGGCGAGAGGAGTGGAAAGGCAGCCAGCAACTGGCGCTGGATCGCTTTCCTTGGAAATCCGAAATCATAAATATCGGGTGCCCCCACGCGTAGCCCCTTTTTCCTTTGATAGTCCACGCCAAACTCCGCAAAGACCGGGTGAAATATCAGAAGCCTCGGTGGCAACCAAACTATCTCTTCGAATTCTGAACTTTCGAACCTCGGCCAGGTCGGATCCTGAACAAAGTTGCCAAGCCTCGGCCGAGTCGAGCTATGAGCTCCAACTATGCACCCAGGTCGAAACTTAGCTTGGATTCGGGCCGCTCACAAGCCCCGGCCGACCTAAGCGTTCTCCAGATGATTAGCTCGGATTCGAGCCGCTCTCACAAGCCCCGACCGAAATAAGCGTTCTCCAGATGATTAGCTCGGATTCGGGCCGTTCACAAGCCCCGGCCGACCTAAGTATTCTCCATATGATTAGCTCGGATTCGGGCCGCTCACAAGCCCCGGCCGACCTAAGTATTCTTCAGATGATTAGCTCAGATTCGGGCCGCTCACAAGCCCCGGCTGACCTAAGTATTCTCCAGATGATTAGCTCGAATTCGGGCCTCCTATAAGCCCCGACCGACCTAAGCGTTCTCCGGATGATTAACTCGGATTCGGGCAGCCTACAAGCCCCGGCCGAACTAAATGATCTTCACAGCTTGACTAGGATTCTGGTAGCTCGCAAGCCCTGACCAAACTGAGCGTAATCATTGTGTCTTGGCCTCAGGAAGGACCAAGCATTGCCAAAATATGCGATAACATGAAAAGTACATCACAGAAGTAACAACCCTCCGACACAAAAGAGACAAAGGAAGAAGGAACGAGAAGTTTCTTTATTTCCTCATCGCAAGAAAAGTTACAACCTCCTGAGAGGAGTTACAAGTGCGCCAAAGCACGAAAGACAAAAATGAGTAAATAGCTCGGCCGAACTGCTCCAGTCAGCTTCGGTTAATAACGATACTTCGGCATCTGGTCCAAAAAATTAGACAAACCACGAACCAGTCAGCTCGCCCAGATAGTCAGCGAGGCCGACCTTCCACGGTCCCTCCGGATGAACTAAGAGATCCAAAAGGAGCATGACCCGTGGATGCTGATTCTGAGGACCCGGGCAAACCAACCAGCTCCCCTCAGGTGGGATGCTGGGTTGCAGACCGCTGCCCGACTGAGAGAGCTTGGGGACCATCAGTCCTGCGTTCCTCCCATCTTCTCCTACCCGTGGCAAGGATTCCCCTCAGAGAAGAGACGAGAATCCGGACAGATGGAGGAGGGAAGCTCCATGCATGCTACGGGGGTGTCGATACACTTCCTACCTTGCGCCCCCCATAGCGAGCCACAAAGGACACACAGGAAGCGCATATGTGCGCTCTCTGTATGATCTCTGCGGCCCTCCTGTGCATTCTCCATATGATCTCGGACTCATCCCCTGAGGGCGAGCCACTCTCCAACGGCTCCTCCATCACCCCAGCTATCCGGGGGAAAACGATTCACAAAAGGAAAGCTTGGTCCTCTCACTATAAACCCCAAAGAGACAGACATCATGAAAACTTTTACAGGGAAGAAAACTCTGGGATGGCCCAACACGGCCCCTTTTTCCCCTTTTTATAGGCAAAGACAAACCAGGAGCAGCTATTAGAGCAGAAAGCCTTGAGATTCGAAAAGCCTAATCCACATCGCCACGTGGCCTCCCGGGAAGAAAGCAGCATCCCTCGTTGCGCGCCAAGCGCGTCGCCTGAACTATGACGCATGCCAAAAGATCTCCTCTGATCTCGAATCATAAATTTTGAGTGCAGAAAATCGTCCGCCGATCTTACGGATACAGGCAGGCCTGGGAGATCCCCCAGGGAAAGCGACATCCTCCAATAGTGAACGAGTACTTGCATCGTACGCCAAAACAACTGTATTGGAAAAGGCCAACATAATAAGAGCCCCTCGGAAAGCACCGAAGCAGCTTTTTGCTGCCCACAGAGCCGTATCATCTACTTCGGCAAAACGAAAACCAACTCGCCTACGAAAGGACAGAGCGCTGACAGGGCAATTAAGAAGCGCCAGAACCAAATACTCCTCGATAACGACCCCTTAATATTTCCCACTCCAGCTCAACCGCCTGTGGGGACCTGGGCGTCGGCCAATCCCCCCTCGAAGACCATAGCCATTTCTATACTTTGAAACATACCGAAGTATCAATCTCCAGTCCAGCGGGATCGAACGCTAAGCGACTCAGAATGAAAGCGAACACAAAGGCTACGTAAACTACTCTTTTCATTCATCATAAAGGGAGCGACAAAAAGAAACGAAAATACATCAGCCCTCACAGGGGCTTGCCATTCTCTTCCGGAGCTGCCGAGCCTTCCCCTTGCTCCACCGACGGATTACTCACTTGTTGCTGAAGGGATGCAACACGCTTTTCTAGCCGATCGTTGACAGCACGAAGGTGCATGATCTCCCTAGCAGAGGTAATCATATACTGCTCGGTCGCTTGCTGGAATTGCTCACGACTCATGAACAGCGAGGCCAGGACTTCCCCGTCAATGACCGCCTTAGTGCGGCCCCTACGGACCCCCCAGCGAGCATTGACACCGTCGGTTGGTGCTCCGGCTGACCCTTCTCCATCCTTGGAGGCCATTCTGCTATCGTAGATTCAGATAGACCAGCGAAGGTCGGAGGAGGAGATAACTAACGATAGCCCACCACCTATCGGTATTTAAACCGCTCCAAGCAAGATCTCTACCTGCTCGAGCCATTGGCCCCGAGCCACTGACATAAAACCCTGCCACGTGTTGCCGCTTTGGTGGCCACTCACGAGAAATGGGGATTCAGCGAACCCCCCCCCCCCCCCTCCTTTCTCGAGGGCACACTCTCCCCTTTTTCATCCAAGGTGCATCCACGATTTCTACACGGGTTAGACAATCTATTTCATCCCTCGGCCTTAGCCGACCCATTTCATTCTTCAGCTCTAGCCGATCTACTCCATCTCTCGGCCTTAGCCGACCCATATCGTCTTTCAGCTTTAGCCGACCCTTTGCATCACTCGGCCCAAGCCGAGTTAGATCGCCTCTCGGTTCATCCGTCAAGGTTATCACTACACCTTGACCTTGACCAAGATGTTCCCTCAATCCCGAGATAAAAACGACCAAATGGCGCGAATAAGCCATAAGTTACTCGCGGTCGGGATAGAACTCAAGACAAGAGACCATCCGAGAGAGGCATTCAAACAGAGATGGAAAGTTCACACGTTGAAAAACTTTAAACCAAGTTACACGTCGGTAAAACAACGAACACGAAAGTATCTCTCAAAGGTCAGGGGCTGGATCAGTTCTGGTAAAGCCCTCGACTGCACTTGTAGAGGCGTGGCTCGATTCGCCCGTCTCGAACGTCCTCGCCTCCTTGACAACAGGCTGCGAGTGCCCTCCAAGAGCTGCAGCCTAGCTGGGACCCGGGGCGGTATCGAGGTCGACGTCAGATGCGTCGATGTACTCGTCTTCTTCTTCATCCTCGGAGGCGCTGGCATCAAGAGTCTCGACGTCCAAGAAAGAAAGATCCCATTCTGGATGCTCTTCAGATATCTTGTTTCGGATATCCTCCACCCCGAGTTGGAAAGCGTCAGAGCAAGTTGCGTCTTGTTCACCCTTAAGCATGGCAAGCCGCATTTCGGTTTCAGCCATTTGGCTCCGCAATAGGGCGACCTGCCCCTCAGTTTCGATGACTTGGCCCCGCAGTAGGGTAACCTGCTCCTCAGACTCACCAACCCGCATCTCGAGCTCTAAATTTCTGCCTCGACGGGATGCCAGCTCCCTTTGCAGAGCCCTTATTTGGTCCCGGCTGTCCAGCTCCAGCTTCATCATCTAAAAAAACGGAATCAGCCGACACCGCGATGAGCTAATAAAAGAAATTAAAAAGAGTAGGATCGTACCTCCTCCTCCTGCTGAGCCAACCTTTTGGTCAGCTCCTTGGCCTCATCCATAGCCCTCAACTTATCAGCTCTGACCAGCTCGACCCTATCCTTGAGATCATTAATTCTCGATTGCCTGTCGTCGACTTCACTCCGGGCTTGGGAGAGCTCGTTGCTGAGCTGAGTTATCTTCCCATGTTGCCATTGGATATTTTCGCCCATATCGGCGATGTCGCGGTCACGCCGTCGTAACTTCTCTTCCACTTCTCCGAGCATTCTACTCAGGCAGCTTCTATCCTCGGTAGCCTCTCTTCTCAGCCTGCCTAGATTCTCCCTGTGTTGTTTCTGTACAGCCTCCATTTCTTCAGCATGCTTGGATCTAACCCGGGACAGCTCCAAACATGCATCATCGCACCTCGTTATGAGCCCCTACAACTCCTCTACTTTGAACTTTTGCTTGGACGCGTCATCTCGGGCGGCGTCATACAATGCCTTCATCCTCGCCAAGCTCTCGTTGCCGGCAGCCAGGAGTTTTTCAAATGTGTCAGACGCCTCCGCTCGCGACCGAAGCTCGGCGCTGGCTCTCCTAGCCTGGACACCGGCCCCCACCGCCAAGCTTAAGCGCCAGCACAGCGCCCGGGAGATCAGAGTATTCTAACAGAATAAAAACAGGTAAGAACATGTGGTCAAGTTAGCTGGGAAGCACTCACTACTCTGAAATGTTGACTCACCCGGGAGGCGTAGGTCCTCGCCAACTTCATAAGGGTGGGATTGTCGATATCAAGGAGAAGGTGAATGCTCTCGGCCACGTTCCGCTGACCAAATGCGGCGTCGACCAATTCCAGGTCCGCAAATTTGTCTGCCGAAGGATCTACGTCCGGGTACAGTGCCGACCTCATCAAAGTGGAAAATGCCTCCTTGATGGCCGTGTCTGAACTGCTGGGCTGACCATTTCCGCCCAAAGTGCCGATCTGGGCAACCTCCGACTGGGAAGCCTTCAACTTCCCAGCCTCCTCCGACAGAATTTTGGCTTGGACTTCCTCGGACAACTCGGCCAGTCCAAGGGCCAGCCTTCCCAAAACTTTGGTGGGAGAGGTCTCAATTGCGGGACTCTCGCCTTGTCCCGTCCCCTCTCCCGGACTTCCTCCCTCAGTCACAGACGCCTCCGTCTCCTCTGCAAGCTTTGCCAAAACCTCCGTCTGCCCCTCCTCTTGAGCCTCCACCGCGGGCGGCCTATCATCGCCGCCCCCAAACTTTTCCGCGGGGGGCCCTCCAATAGGAAGCTCACCCTGAGCCTCGCCGATTACTGTTGTTCCCTCCTGTTCTCCTGCCAAGGCCAGAGATACCTCCTCACTCGGCAAAAGGGCCCCCAGGGACGGCGACCTCCGCCGGATCGGCCATCGGCTCATCCTTCAAAGGAGAGGCGACCGGATGAGCCAGTGGAGTCTCGTCCGAACTGTCTGATATTTCCACCATAGGGGGACAGGGGATCTCCGCAGTCCTCCCTAAGTCCTCCCTTGCTTCCGATGCTCCCGCCGTGATTGCTCCAACATCCGGCGAGCACCTTTTGGGAATGCGAACTTTCTTCATGGGCCTACTTTTCTTCGCACCGCTGCTCTCTCCCAGGCGCTTGCTCATCTTTTTCTTGATGCGGCCTGATAATTCAGACCTCTTGGCTACATAAGCGAAGAACATGTGGTTAAACCGAGGCACACTCACCCGAATAAAACAAGCAGAAAGAGGAAGAGGGCCTACCGTGCGGGTCCAGAGGGCTAAGCCTGGCGGCGAAAAGAGCCCCCTCCGACAACAATCATTGGCCGAGAACACCCTGCCGTTGCGAAGGACGTCCAAATCCTTTTCTCCTACTCAGATAAAACCGGATGCATTTTCACATCCCGAACAAAGTTTCCCCATCCCCGAGGAAAATCGGAACCAATGTTCCCTTCAGCGATGATAAAATCGATTCTTCCATCCCTTTATGGAGGACGGTTTGTCCACGATCGTCTTGAAGGACCTCCGAGGTCCGACATAAGGCCACTCTGATTTCCTCCCGGGTATCATGTGGTAGCAAGCGTGAAAAAGGGGAAGAGTGGCTATGACCTGAATCTGGTAACACATTGAAATGAACCCGATAATGCTCCGCCAGCTGTTGGGAGCCACCATCGTCGGGCAGATGTTGTAGGACGTCATGATCTCCTTCACCAAGGGATGAAGAGGAAACCAGAGGCCCGCCTTCAAACTATCTTCATAGAGAAAAACTCCATGCTCCAAATCTCGTGAAACTCTGTGCTCAGGTTCTGGCAATCGTAGAACAATATCCGTGGGGATGCCGTACTTATGGCGAATCCTCCCCAAATCCTCAGCGGTAATCTTCGAAGCTACGTCGTCGGGGCTTATCATTCTGCCAGCCGAAAGAGATACCAGACGAAACTACAGAGGAAGCAGAGAACAAAACTCTCCAAAGAAGGGGAACGAAAGGGCGTTGCGGATAGAAACAGCGCTACTTTCGTTTTGCTTCCCCTCGAAGGAAACCACCCCGAGAGAAGATAAAGCGTTTCACCCAAGGCGTCCGGAACCGCCTCGACAAGCACCGTAAAAATCGGGATCAGCTACGTGGCAACCCCCAACCGTCGCCCCGGTGGAGCCTTACCCATGAAGGCACGGCAGCCGCACCGCATTAAATAAGGCATCATGGTGCGGGCTGTCTAATCCAAGTCCCTCCATTTAGATCGTGCCACCTGGACTTATACTCCATATGCCCGAACCTACGCTTCGAACTAGGGAGTGGGGGGCATGTGTTGGGGGGTAAAATCATCACGTGTCAATAATCATGCATGCGGCTAAGGTTAGCCCCAACTCTTGTTCGCTGTGCGACACTCGCCAGGAGTAAGTCAGCCCCGGTAGGTCGGAGCACTTGGCCTTCACCAAGCCAGGGCTCCTCCAGCCGACCTATCTCACCTCTCGGCCCCAGCCGAGCTATCAACCATCATCTCTCGGCTCCTCCAGCTAACCTATCTTGTCTCTAGGCCCCAGCCGAGCTATCGATCACCGTCTTTCGACTCCTCCAGTCCGGGCAACATCAACCTCTCTGCGGAATCCGGTGCGGGAAAGCTCAAATCCTCAAGATACGGAAATCATATCTGAAAGTGGCCTAAGGGGGGGCTAGACCCCTGGGACCTATGCCCCCGCCAAATCTCAAGGCATTAGCAAGCCCTCTCAGCCGTCAATCCTCTAACTAACCGGATACGGATCCTACCAGACTTATAACAGACTGGATTCGAATATCAACAGCCTTCGGACCCACGACGCTCACCCTAACGACCAGGTGATCCTCTATAAATATGACAACTCCAGACTCCATGAGGTACGTGCTCTCGGACACAATTCCCCCCTCTTTCGCGTACTTGCTCACTCTTTCTCTCTCTCTCTGCCTTTGATTCCGTCATTGCCGCTCTGCTCAGAGCCCTTTGGAGGAACTCTCCGGCGAGAGCCTTCTCCCTACATTTGTTGCTCGCCAACTCGAACTGACTTGAGCGTCGGAGGGTCTTCCGTGGAGAGCCACCCCCAACGCCCCTCGTGAGGACTTCTTTGCAGGTCCATCAGGAGGAAGCCCAATCGAAGGATCGACCGCGCCCGAGTCGAAGGACGAATTCCGGCGACAACAAATGATATTGTAATTACTATATCCTTATGTTGTGATTATATTTGAATGCCTTGCATGTTTGACATATGGTGAGTTGCTATCCTTAGATCCACCTATGGGCCTGGAGCGTGACAAGCATCCCTCAAGCTCTGCTTGCATTGCATTTCAGGCATAAAGCATAAAATAAAAGCGCCATGTCCTTGCGCTCTCACAGCTGCACAAGTATGTAGTTGAAAAAAAAAAATCTCTTAAATAACTTTTTGTACACAAATAAGTTGGAAAAAATTATCTTTCCCGCACCATGATATTCTCTTTAAAGTAAAATTTATCTTACCCAAGTCCATACAGATAAAGTACAATAAACTACTTTATACTTTTCTTGAAATGTACTCTAATAATCTAACGGAGAACAAGTAAGATAAATATAAACCAATCAAATCCAAATATAATAAAAATCAATAAATTATTTAATAAAAAAATTATATAAATTCAATCCTATTTTCTTGAATGCCAAAAGGTGCACTTAAGTTCACTCATTCTTTTGTTATGCATCCTCTATTTATAGATTTGAAGAGGTGAACATGAATAGATGTTTAGGCAATCTTTCATTAAATGCATCAATTTACCACATTATCCATCCAAGTCACAAATGTTGCATCCCTTAAATGAACACATCAGGTCATCCATCCAATCCACATCATATATCTAACCGAGACGTATATCTTCATTAGGCTATGTCGAATTAGATGCATTGCACAAAGGAATGAGAATAAAAAGAAAAAATAATTAAACTTTTGCCTATTTAAAAATCCTAAGAGTTTATACAACTTAAAGTTACAAATCATATTTTAAGTTGGTATATGTTTCATTAAATATCAAATATGAAACTATTCTTAAAGCAAAAAAAAAAAAAAGAATTACTTTAATAAATTATTAACAATCCTTCACATGATTCAAAATTTTGAAAATCATATAAATATAAAACTTTAACTAGATTAAAAAGAATTAGACTAAATAAATGCATCTTGAGAGTTTGAACCTCTACTTCGTGTTGGCATATTCTATTTGCAAAGCTTATAATGAATATAATTTTAAGCACTCTTTCATATCAATTTCACATATCACATGCATAATATTAGTTATTGTCTAGTTCATTGAGGTTAGTACTTTTTGACTTTATGCTAATATCATAGTTTTATAAGTACTCTAAAGATAACCTAATTCATAGGTTGTAGCTCTATAACCACCCTTAGATGGATGAGTTTTCTAAGAATATTGTATAATTAAAATTTATATTATACAATTAGATACGAACCTATTAAAGGTTATTATCTATCCTTTCATCATTATATTTAAAAGCACTTTTCCTCGAATAAGGCTAGGAAGTAACTTTCACCAAATTATTAAGTGCCCTTCTTATCATCCTAAAATACCTTGTTAGCATCTATTGACCCTTCTTGGGATCTCCAATAGGAAGGCTATGTTGTCATTGTTAAATCATCAATTGATGGGCTTCAATTCCATTCTTCGTTAATTTTAAAACTTACTCCCTTGCAAGCTCTTTAATTAATGTATCCACTATATTCCTTGCAAAGCTTATATACTCTAATGTTGCTACATCATATTTTTGAAATTATCTTAATATTTTAAATCTCAGATATGTTTACCATCAAGAGCTATCATTTTGGCATTCATAGAAATTGTAAGATGCAAGTTTACTTATTTCAAACAATAGTAACTCCTAATATAAATACATATCTCATAGTAGTGTAGTAATAAAATTATATATATAAGAGAAATATAGCTAAATAAAAATGCTAAGATGAACGTGATAATAAAAAAAAAAATGATAAAATAAAGTAATTCATAAAATATATATGTAGCATCAATTAAGATAATTTGAGAGAAGGATAAATTAGAGGATTTGCATATCATATATATATATGTAGCATCAATTGAAGATAATTTGAGAGAAGGATAAATTAAAGTATTTGCATATTTACGATGTAGACTTGAAGATATATCGATAAAAATGAGTAATTTAATATATATATATATATATATATATATATATATATATATATATAAAAAAATGAATTAAAAAGTATATAAAAGGAAGTAATAAAGAAAGAATTAATATTTCTACATCTTATAAAAGCATAATTCTAAAGTGATGGAGGAAATTAAAAAAAAGGATAAAACTATTCAAAACTAATTTGGAATTAAAGATTAGTGATTGTTGTTTATATTGTTATCGTAAAGACTTACACCTTCTCCTTCTCTCTCTTTTAAAAAAGATGGGATCAAGGAAACCTAAAGCAAAAGCACTGCTTGCGTCATATTCCAAGCAGGAGAAATTTAATAATGATACTCCGCCTGGATATAAGAAATTTGATAACTATCTGAAGATCTAAAATCTCACAAGAAAAAAAAATCATCTTAATTTTTGATAGAATAGGATGCACACCGTTCTCTCACTTTATATGGATAATTGGGGTAAAAATAGTTTTAACACACAACAATTAAGATGGTAGAAATGTAGAATGATGGAAAAATAATCCTATTTTGACACATGGAATAATAATCCATCTCAATATCTATGGGACAACCGCAACTTGAAACCATGGTGCATCATTCTTGTAGCTGCGCAGGCATAAACAGGACTAGAATTTTTGATTTTTGTTGTCAAAGCTCTCGAGCAATTTTGCATCAGCTACCACTTATTTTGTCCCTTCAGGGTAATGATCCTATGGCTGCAACTTTTGTGTATTACAGTTCCTTGATGACCAACTCCATTGGCTGAACTCAAAAATTTACTGGTACAACTATCACGCAGCAGAGGTGAACAAATTACAGCACATTTCCATCAATACGAGAAACAAAAACAAGCACATAGATATAAGCTTTTTGCTAGGAAAGGAGCCCTAAAACATATATATTTTATTTACAAGCATACAACTGAATCACTTGCTATTCAAGACTTCCATATTTCAAGCTAATGATCCTACTCAATTATGATAGGAGCGTCTGGTCTGCTGCCACTTTCAGCAATTTCTCTTGGGATGTCTCCTCGGAGAATTTGAACTCGAAACTTCAAGTTCTTATCATCCATTAGTTCCATAACACAAGCATCTCCAATCT
The DNA here is from genome assembly GCA_900491605.1 of Calamus simplicifolius. Classification (NCBI taxonomy): domain Eukaryota; kingdom Viridiplantae; phylum Streptophyta; class Magnoliopsida; order Arecales; family Arecaceae; genus Calamus; species Calamus simplicifolius. The sequence continues at coordinate 930,112 of UESW01003870.1, read as the reverse complement.
TCAGATGATTATCGACAGCAAAATTTTTCCAGGCAGCATCAAATCTTTTAAAGCTTCGATCGCCATAAAATCTCATCTTCCAGGTCTTGTTTCGGTAGCAGAGGACCGCAGGAATGCAGACAGATGGAAGTAGCGACCAGAAATTCCTTGGAATCGACTATGCAAGAAATATGATCAGATGTTCTGAATCTTATTTGCACTCAAAAAAGCAGCCAATCAAAAAGAGTGCCAGATAAATGGGAACCATTCCCATATATGGGTTATGTCAAGTCAGATCCAGCTTCCTCAGTCAAGGATCTGACTTTGTTTGACCATTGGCAAACTTGCCGCGAGTCAATAAGTGTTGGAAGGCAAAAGTTTTAAATAATTTTGATGACAGTCGTAAAATATCAAAAGTGATTACCAGCTGAAATGGGCCCTGGACTTGAGACTTTGTCATGATGCATGCAAAGTAGGGCTTTCCTGAAAGTGGGACAATTTCATCAATTTCACCAACGGTAGCAGGATCTGGTGGATTTGAGCAGGGGGCACGATGCCCAACGTTTTTATCTCCTTTCTTGCTGTTTTTGGGTGCTGGGCATAGATCTGCATTGCCAATCTTCAGTTAATAAATGTGGAAAATAAATTCTTCAAAACATATATTACTTGAGCTGTTACAGCCAAATTAATAAGCAAGAAGATATACAAGCTCATGCGAAATTTTTAAAATATATTTACATTCTAGTAAAAGGTCTCCTTCTCAAGAAAAATAATTCCATTGGTTTCACTGGAGACACAACTAACAAATCAGAAAGTGCTGCAAGATATCAAGTGAAGATAGGGACATTTACAAGCACGATTAGTTGATTCTTGAGAGAGAGGCTGCGTGCTGGCGCAGGAGTTCTGCAATGTCTGTAACAAGCATTGGAACTGCATGCTGAATGATCTGGCTGAAAAGAATGGACGAAATGTCAAGCATTAGAAACTTGATGGTGGAAATTAATTGGCTCCTGAATATGTTAATAAAATAATATATATCACACCTCTAGATTGCCTAATAAAACTAGTTTACAAGAAACATTATGGATCACAATTTAAAATGATCCAGATGCAATGCCATAACAACAAATGATCCCAATTCGGAAAATGTTGCAGCAGAAACAATTAGCACCATGAATACAATCTCAAACATATGCTTGCTAATATTATGTTTAGTTTTTCTAATAATAAGCATTAGAAAGCATATTGGCAAATATGAAGTCCATGTCCATGTTTATATTCAAGTGTAACCTTTAAAGGGATGAATTTATATATATGCGGAAGTCACTTTTATTTAAAACAGGAATGCTAGTTTTTAAAAATTTGTCCTAATAGACTATCAGAAGTATCAGATCTCAAAATTCTGTTCTCTCTCTCTCTCTCTCTCTCTCTCATGCTCACACACAAGCACACCATCTCCATATATTCTAAACACTGCCCATTTCCTCCTTGAAATAACTCTCCCTCAATCTGACTTGCTGAGTGCATTGGAATATCTGATGGAGCTCAAAATCCAGTATAAGAGTGCTAGCATTGTTATAAAAGAAAGAAAAACATGCTAGAGTTATTTTTTTTTCTTTTTTTGGATGGGGTGTTGTAGCAGTGTTTTTTTTTTCCCAAAATGCTTTTGTTTATCAAAATGTCTGAATCATAAAATATCACATGTCAACACATAAAGATGGTTACAAATAACAAGATGAAACTAAAATCAAATGCCCCTTGTTGCCGCCAACCTTTTTTTTTACCACTTGATTATGATTTACTGGACAGCATATCACTGTAGATTTAACTTCTGATATATATGATGTAAATTGCAATATTCGATCTAAGATTCCAACAAGTCGGTTCCATGCCTATAAATCAGAGTTCCTACATTTTTGTAGTACATAGAATGCACAATATATGTGAGGCAATGTATTATATGTAGTTTCTGGAATAGTTTGATTTAGGCCTATTAAGAAATGCATATTAGCTTTAACACAGTAACAAACCAGATAGGAAGTGATCTATCAAATTCTAATTGCATTTCAAGGAGAATAATATGCTAAAAAGAAAATATTTTTGCAACTTGGTAGCAAACAAACAAAACATAAAAGAAGCATTACTAGGTAAAGGTCATTTAGAGAAATTTGACAAAGAAATTTTGAATTCTTAACATCAACAATGTAAAGTAGCTGAATATTTTTGAGCAAAGAATGTAGCAGTCAATGTTAACACTTTTCCAACACTGAAGAAATGCAGTTCTTCATCTATTGTCTCTACAATAACAACAACAAAGTCTTAATTTATTGTCTCGCTCAGAAGCAAATTGCATCTGCTGACTGGGTACATTCTGTATCCTATTATAAGATCTTTCCTCAACAGTTTGCAGCTACAATGTAAAACCCTATCCATTAGAATACTTGTACAAATTAAAAATTGCTGCTAAGAGCTTCTATAAGAAACAGCAACATTTTAATTTTTCTTCAATATAAATTAAAAATCAAAGTGTGAAAGGGGTACAAAAGGAAGTATTTAACAGAGGGGTTTCTACAACTCTGCAGAGGTGAGGAAAATTACAATTATGCATGATTGCACCAATGAGTTGTATTGCAGTTTCTGTCAAACCATGAACTGCAACAGCTATTTTTGACCAACAATAGCAGCTTTCTATGCTATCATTAACCTTCCACTTACCCACCTTACAAATAAATAAAAAGTATCTAAATAAGGACTTTGTGAAGCAAGGTTTGATTCATCGAAGTTTGAGATTGTATTATAACCAGTTCTCAACTTGAAATCAACTCTAACCCAGTGCCAACCTTGTATTTGAAGACAACTCTGGGAAGGCAAAGGAGACGCGATGAAATTTAAAGGTCATTTTGCTAATAGATAACCAATCTTACGGTTTGCACAATTTAATGTTTTGAAATTTAAAGGTCATTTTGCTAATAGCACCTACAACAGGGGACCAGCCCCAGAAGATTTCCTGTATTTGTAATGTCCAGATAAGAGAGGAAAGGCACAATATATAAGCCTAAGAATTAGACTGAGCTAGTCCCCAAATACATGCATATTAACAAAAAGATAAAGGTCAAACGATTAATCCATATAAGATAGACCTTCAATTAACTAGCAGATCCAAAATTAACTAATAGATAATAAAAACATCTGATGATTCTTTAAGAAATAAAAAAATCCCCAAGGTTTGATAAATAAATATCTCTAATATCAATGAAAACCTTTTCCTTGAGATGACTTGGCAGTCAGGTTTAGAATCTTAATTCCTGTACATATAATGCATGCTTCCATTAGAATATATACATAAATCCCTCTTCACACCTTTATAACTCAGACATAAGCCTGTGCATTTAATTTTATATGTAGAATACCCATAAAACTATCAAGGTATCTAAAGCTAATAAAAATATTGCGCTAGAAGTCACAACAAACCTTTGCGTCCTGTCTTACCACCCAAAATCAATTAGAAGAGAAATAAAGCTCTCCCATTTCCCTTCACATTCATCCTATCCCAATGGTCAAACATAGAACTAACATATCAAAAAGAAGGTCCAGCCTTAATACAACTTTGATAGTGCATTAATTAACATTAAGTTTGTTTGTAATAATTCTAAACTCGCTCAGGTGATTTTACTGAGTTGAATCTACATTTATCAGCCAGCACAGAAAATCATAAATTGACTATATTTTTTGGATCATAAATTGATCATGAGTCCAAATTTTTGATTCTGAACATCAAAATAAGACCACATCTCATCATCATTTGCACGTTTGTGCATCTGCCTCAAATTCAAAACATTAGACAACAGATTCTGTTTTAGTGATTGACTCAAATTCAAAACATTAAATAACAATTTTGTTTAGTGATTGACTCGATGAATAACCTCTAGCAACTAACATGTTTTTCTTTCCACATCAATTATAAGTCACTGAAGAGTTCTGCATGAGAATCAAATAACTTTTCTAATCCTACCTTCCGGCAAGCAATATCATACAAACAATGTCCATAAACATGAAATGACAATATCATAGTGTCTTATAGCAAGAAACCTACTAAAGCCAGAAAGCATCCCATTTGAACCAAATTAATCGGTTTAATACTTTTTATTATAACAAGACTTGAAACTATTAATTCTGTATCTGGAGTTAGGCATTGTAAAAAAGACTCTGGCATATTAACCATGATTAAAATAAAAAGTGATCCATCTTACTGTTAATGTATCATATTTCATGAATATAAGATTTTCACATGCCCTCCCCAAGCAATCAAAACAGAAATTCCATAAAATCATAAAATTCATGATTCTCAAACAGAAATGAGAAACTGAGAAATTTAAAAGTGCTCTTAGTTTTAAGTAATACTGCATGTCTATATTCAGTTTTCTAACAGAGGTGTCACTGTGCCAGGAAGTCAAGGCATGCTCCAAGACATAACTTGATTCTTTAGCCATATAGCATAAACGTATGAAAGTGTGTGAAATAAAAACCATATATTCAAGGAGGAAGAATACAATGACTTTAACTGAAATTCATATACTGTATGTTGTTATCATTTGTCAGTCATCTAAAGTCTTACTCCTTCAGGAGTCTCCCATAATTGATTGGTTGGATATATATTTGAAGAATTGGGAAGTGGGAACAACTTTCGCATTCTCTCCTAATAGATTGACGATACACTTTTGACTAGAGATAACATGAGGATGACAACATGTGACAAAGTGTTGGTTGAATTCAAGAATCAAAATGAAGAGCATAACTGCATTGGTGAAGCTTCAATTATTCTGTTAATAAAGATAATTAAAGAAAAAACAATACTTTATGTCAAGTTAATAATAAAAGAAAAGAAGATGATTTTAATATATTTTAAATGAAAAAATTCAAAGCAAGTTCATTTGCCATTGCTGAAGAACAAAATTGACTAAATCCATGTCTCAACCAAATAAAGAAACAAGTAAGAAAAACATCATCCCATATCTTCAAACCATTGGAAATTAAAAATTATAATATGTGAATTTCAACTCCAAGTTATTCCAATGAGTTCTAAGCAAGCTTTGATCTACTCAACAAACCATCAGATGACAATTTCAGCTAGAAGCAAAGAAAATTTGAACACATGTCGGAGACATATGAGTCATGTCCTTGTGTTGATAGCTTAAAAGTGAGTGAATACTTCCGTACAGATATTGACGACAGAAAGTCCACTGCTTTGATCGGCCTTATGCCTCAAATAATTGTTGTTTAAGAGATCAGAAACATGAGCATGATGCTAGATACACCATAGAAGTGGTACATATAGCAAAGAACTTGATAGCAACTTATGAAGTTTGGATTACTGAGCTAAAATATATTGGAAGGGAGACATAAGTTGCATACTGTCATATCTAAGTTCTAGCACAAAAGCATGAAGGAATCATGGACAAATTCTTAACTTCAACTCTTCTTTGGGGCACTAATTTTAGCTTTAATGCATCCAAGATTTTTCAAATCCAGGTTTCAAGTCGGTCCAACCACTGCGTCAAAAATTGGGTTTAACAAAACATATAACGAGAAAAAAAAAAAAAAAACTGTACCACAACATCATCTATACCCCACACACAAAAAAAAAAAACGCAATATAAAAATAAATAAATAAAAGCTTTCCCTAACCCTCGTGTGCTATTGGAAATAAATAAACAAGAAGATCGAACGATTCACATGACAACACGAAACAACGACAAGAAATTAACGTGAATATGATAATAAATAAATAAAAGGTGTGGAAGATTCGTTAGAAGAAGAACTCACCATTGGGATTGAGGAAGAAGCACGGCGCCCCATATTGTGCGTCCGGGTTTGACGCTGCAAGAGAACAAAGGTTCCGCGTCGTATCGGCAGAGGGATTTGTCGCTTTAGACCCGACGGGTTTTATAAGGTGAAATTTGGACCGGGTCCGATGCTTCTCTCGGGTTCGATACGGCCCTCCACAAATCGGATCCGACCTTTAGAAGGACGAGGAGTTTATAATATTCACCTCGATCACTATTTACCACGTGTGGATAACGTAGCAGCCAGCAGAAGCGCCTCAGGCGTTTCTATGTTCGCTGGGTCAGGTTCAGGTCCCACCTTTGTCCTCTCATTGGAGCTGGCTGCATCAATCCTCAGAAAAAAAATTTTACTATACCATCCTTTGATACAGTAAACATGCGTCAGATAAGTGGATTATTCTTACACTTATACCATCACATATATCAAAGTTCAATAAATTTTGGCATGCATGGCATGCACAATGATTCGAATGTATGATTAATTTATGCATCTAATGCATATTTATTACATCGAAAGATGATACAGTAAAACTTTTTTCAATCCCTAGTTCAATTGATCTTTGCTAGAATCAATTGGGACAAACCAAAATGGCATGGTTTAATACATCAACCCATCGATGAAATGGGTTAGATTCGATTTATGTCAAACCATTTAGACCCATTAATAGTTGGATTAAGTTAACTAGTATATTTACAACCTTTTTATGATTCATTTGCCCATCTCCAATTAGATTATCAGGTCACAATAGACTTGACCTTATTTAATCTATATTCTTTCTCTTTTTTTTTTTGTGTAAAAGTGAATGATCTTATTGGTCTAGTATAAGTCAACCATGATATATTAGAAACAGTGTTTCTTTAGTACAATGAGACAAAAATTTCTCTATTTTCAAATCTAAAAATCGAAGTAATAGACCACAAAGACCGCCATCCAATCCGCCGCAGCATTAGCTTTCCGATAAATATATCTGTATTCTTAAAATAAGTTGCATGTTCAAATTTCATTTTATGACCTATTTAATAAATAAATAAAGTCCAATTGGAGCAATGGTTTTTGAGGCAAAGCTGATGCATCTCCGTTGATGTTTGGTCAATCTATACATGATGAAGGACACAAATGGGTTGAGCGACTTATTTACATTACTGTTTTGTCTCATTCAAATATGAATGAATTGGTTGTTGTTGTATAGCTGAAAAATATCTTCATCATGTAGGCTTGGTGGAGATGAAACGACAACATTATCATTGAATAATCTTTGTGTGCTATTTTTTTCACCTTTTTTGGTCATAATTCTTTCCTAAGGTTCAACTAATGAAGGCTCATCTTTAACATTACAGATATTAAGAATCGTGCGCGAGGTTCCCTGGTTCGCTCGCAGTGATTGCTTTTAGATTCGTGCGCGAGCTTTCGTCTTGCTTGATCTCCGGTGATCTCCGCCGGCTGGGTGAGAGCTTCTCCTCCGTTGGTTGTTTCGACTCCCCTCTCCTAGTCATGGCTCCGGATTTGACTGAGAAGGACCGTCTGCCCCGACGAGCTGCTCCGGCTTCCGGCTTCAGATGGGTTTCCTCTTCTCCTTCTTCGTCTGAGGTGGAGAAGATGGAGTCAATCTTTCCAGAGGTTGTCCAGATCCCGATCCCTCAGCTGGAAGCGGAGGCGGCTGGATGGAAGCAGAATGCTGTGATGGCCCGTTCCTTCTCTCGGTGGGTGCCGGCTGAAGCATATATTCGTGAATTTAGGCGAGCTGGGATCGCTGGAGGAATCGTCCCAGTCTCCTTGGCTTTCCGGTGTCATCTTTTTCGTTTTGAAGACTCTCAGGCAGTTGAGTTAATCCTTAATCGGCCGTGGGTGATTAATGGCCAAATTATTGGTACAGAAGCATGGCGCCCGGATTTCTTCCCGAACGAGCAATCCATCTCCTCTGCTCTGGTTTAGATGAGATTGCCGAGCCTGCCTATGGAGTTCTGGAAGGAGGATTTCCTCAGGTCCATCTCGGAGCAAGCGGGTTCCTTCTGCTTTGTTGATGCTGCGACGGCGTCAAGGAACAGGGGAGGGTTTGCTAGGGTGGCTCTGCGTGTTAACCTCCGTCGTCCCCTCCGCCCTGGGACTAGGGTTCAGGGCTTGAGTGGTCCCTTTTGGCAGCCGTTCGTCTTCGAATCCTTGGAAGGATTCTGCCCGAAGTGTGGGTCTTTGCATCTGGAGGGACCCTGTGCGTCGGAGGCCAAGGTTGATTCGGAGGACTCCGCCAGCAGCTTCGTCTTCGGATCGTGGATGGCTGCAGTTCGTCAACGAAGGCAAGTTGAGGATCCCCTGCGTCAAGCTCAGCATGGTGCCTCAGGTCCCCGATCTTCTCCTCTGCCTGGTTCTTCGGAGCCGAGAGTGAAGGATGGATGGAAGACCCCGGTGAAGCTGGGACGACGATTTCTTCATGGCTCAGGGAATTCTGGTTCTGATTGCAGCAAGCCGGGAGAGTCTTCGGATTGCCCTGCTTCAGCTTCAGAGGCTTTGTCAATTCCCTTGGCGGCTGATGAATCTATTGTTAAGTCTCAGAGGAAGAAGAAAGAGGCTAAGGGAAGGAAGCTCAATTCTTTGCCTCTGGTGGCCGTGCCGGTTACCAACCAGCGTGCCGTTTCAGCTGATTCTGTGAAAGGAAAAAACAAATGAATCACAGTGGCCTCTCTGAAACTTTTTCATCCCAATCCCTAATATCAGTTAATCCATTTGCTTCCTTGGCTTTGGATCCTAAAGTTGATGGCCAGATGGAAATTAGGGTGAAGGGTTCGGGGCCTCTTAAGCGGGCACGTACTGTTGAAGGAATGCCCCCCAGATCCATTTCCAAACTGGAAAAGAAAAAAGGGAAAGATAAGGGAAATTTGGCCAAAATTCTAATGGATATCAATCCTTGCCTACAAAAACTGGCTCAGTCTCTTTGTTGCTTGGAACCGATTCAGGTGCTGAATCATAATAATCCTGAAAGGCCTGTAGACCAGGAGGGTCAGGTTAATGATGTAAACCTTAGGGGCCAGGGTTCAAGTCTCAATGAGGCAGATTCTGGTGCCATGCAGGACAGCTCTCCTCAGAATGCTGACAGTGAGATGGTAGAGGACCAGGAGGTGGTCCAAGTTAATTCCAGTTAATCTATGAAGATTTTAATTTGGAATGTTAGAGGAGCTAATAAGCCTTCTTTCCGTTCCTCTTTTAGTAGATTGATTCAGAAACATAACTTTGATATATGTGTTCTTTTAGAAACAAGGCTGTCTGGTGAAAGTCTGGTTCGTTTTCAGAGGCAGATTGTCCGGTCCTGGTCTTCATATGCGGTGGAGGCTGTGGGGCAGTCTGGAGGTATTTTGGCTATTTGGCGTGACTCAGCTGTCACAATTGAAGCTTTCCATCAAAGTAGTCAACAAATAAATCTTGCTGTCTCTGAAGGGAACTCTGATCCCTGGATCATATCGGCAGTCTATGCCAGTACGGATTACCGAGAGCGTCGTACTCTCTGGTCCGATTTGACTGCCCTTATAGCTCAAGGAATTCCTTCCATTATTGCTGGTGATTTCAACTGTATTACCGAAGCTAATGAGAAGAGAGGGGGTAGGCCAGTTACCAATTCAGCTGATATTAATGAATTTAGATCATTCATTGGATCCACTGGGCTGATGGATTTGGGGTACTCGGGACCTCAATTTACTTGGTGCAATAACCGTCAGGGGACAGCTCGCGTTTGGGAGAGAATTGACAGAGCTCTGGCAACCCCTCAGTGGCTCCAAAAATTCCCAGCTGCTACTGTCACTCACCTTTCGAGGATTGCCTCGGATCACTGCCCTATTCTGATTTCCCTGGAGGATGTTCTTCATCAGAGGAAACAGTTTCATTTTGAACGATTCTGGACGGTCCACTCTTCTGCTCGGACGATCATTTCCCAGATCTGGCACCTTCCCATCAGGGGTAATGCAGCCTATCGGATTTCACGTCGTCTTATTTTGGCCAGTCGAAGACTTTCCAGATGGAATAGACTGGAGGTTGGGGATCTAGTCAGGCAAGTGGAGAAGGCTGAATCCGTTATCAGCGCCATTCAGACGAAGGAGGACCTCGATGGATTTCTTTTGCCCTCTGATCTCTCCTTGCTGCGAGAGAATCTTGCTCGTCATCACTTCCTCCTTCGACAGCAAGAGTTATATTGGAGGCAACGATCTAGAGTCCAATGGATACGTGAAGGGGATCGTAATACCAGATTTTTCCATCAGGCTACTCTGAAGAGGCGGGCAGCCAACAGAATTCGCGGTTAGTGGATGCTGAGGGAAATTATCAGGAGGATATTCACCATATCCGTTCTCAGCTTCTTCATTTCTTCCATTCAAGATGGTCTGAAAGTTTGGGCAACGGGTTCCGGTTACCCCGGTTTCTGATACCCGGAAGGTATCCTCTTCGGATAACGCCCTTCTTATTAGGCCTGTTTATGCGGAGGAGGTCCGTCAGGCTCTTTGGGATCTCGGTCCGGATAAGGCTCCTGGACCGGATGGATTTTCGCCTTTCTTTTTCCGTCATTACTGGGATATTGTTGGTCAGGAAATGGTTCAGGCTATCCAAAATGTATTCCAATCTAAGCAGATTCCTGAGGATTGGAATCGCACTCTTATTACCCTTGTGCCTAAACGCCCAGATGCTTCTCTTCCTCAGCACTACAGACCGATTAGCTTATGTACTACTATGTACAAGATCTGCGCTCGTCTCTTAGCTTCTCGTCTCCGGGCGGTGATCCCCCGTATTATTTCAGAGGAACAAGGGCGTTTATCAGAGGTCGTTCTATCTCGGATAATGTTCTTATCACTCAGGAGTTTATGCACGACCTTCATAGAGCCCCTGTTAGAAGGTGTCTTATGGCCATTAAGCTTGATATGGAAAGGGCTTATGATAGACTGAGTTGGAACTTCTTATATCGCTCTCTTCAGGGTTTTGGTTTTGATGAGAGGTTTACTGAATGGGTTATGGCTTGTATCCAGAGGCCTTCTTTTTCTTTGATTATCAATGGGAGCCCGACTGAGTTTTTTCAATCTTCGGTTGGATTACGTCAGGGATGCCCGTTATCTCCCCTTCTGTTCATCATGGCTGCGGATGATCTCTCTCGTGCTCTCCATTTAGCTCAGTACAACCAGAGGATTGTCCCTTTCAAAATGGGGGATGCGGGTTTTTCCATCTCCCATCTTTTGTTTGCGGATGACTGTATTCTTCTGGGTCAGGCCTCTACTGAAAATGCGGCTTCCTTTGATTCCATTATTCAGTGCTATTGTCAGGCTTCGGGTCAGAAGGTCAATCTTCAGAAGTCTTCTATTTGTTTTAGTCCGAAGACATCCAGACTTACTAGTGAAGCTATCATTGATCGGCTGGGCATCACTACTCAGACTGATCGTTTTATGTATTTGGGGATCCCCATGACTGGTAGACGCCCTCGATGCTCTGATTTTGAGGACCTTGAGAGGCGGGTTCGTCAGCGTATTGACGGCTGGCAAGTCACTGATCTTTCTATGATGGCTCGGATCACCATTATTCGGTCCGTTCTATCTTCCCTTCCGCTCTTTATGTTATCAAATACGGCCATCCCGACTACTTGTTTGAGGAGGTTTGAGAGATGGATCAGAGATTTTTTATGGGCATCTATGCAAAATGGGCATGGTATTCATCTTCTTTCTTGGGACAAGATATGCATGCCTATTCATGAAGGTGGTCTCGGGATCCAATCCTTGGTGGTTAGACGCCAAGCTTTACTGGCCAGACATGCTTCTCGTTTCCTTTTAGAGCCGCACTGTCTCTGGAGCTCGGTCATGCGGGCTAGATATGGTGATTGGAAGCCAGAAGAGCTCATTTCGTCGCCCAGGGGCAGCTCATTCTTTTGGAAGGAGGTGTGCCAGGTTGCCGACACCATTCGGATGAATATCTCTTGGATGATTGGAGATGGTCATTCTATAGATGCCATTCAGGATTCATGGATTTCAGAGCTTCCACTGTCTCGATGGCCCTCATTCTTTAGCACTGATATTCCAACTGATACGAGGGTTAAGGATCTGATTTCATCTGTCCCCCCCTCCTGGAACACCCCCATGGTGACCAGTCTTTTTGGCAAGGATCTTTCTCAGAGGATTCTATCGATCCCTCTTATCTCATGCCCCTCCGTGATATTAGGCTTTGGCAGAGATCCTCCCTCACTAGGGCCCCTCTCAGGGATCTTGTCAGGATATTCAGGCCTCCGGTCCAGAGTACAAAGGATGCTGCGTGGATATGGAAGCTTCCCACTCTTCCTAGGGTTCAGCTCTTTATCTGAAAGCTTCTGTGGGATTGCCTACCGACGAGTGCTATGCTCTACCGTAGGGGTCTCCCTATCCAGCCGACCTGCCCCTTATGCGGTACGGAGGACGAGACTACTGATCATGCTATATTCAAATGCCTTAGAGCTAGAAGGATTTGGTATCTCATGGGTTATGTGCTCAGAGTGGATGTCTACGGTTCTCCTCGTCCTATCTTTCTCCAGGATCTCCGGACGGCTCCTCAGCACAATCGAGGCCTTTGGACGATTACTGCTTACCAGATATGGCTATCAAGGAACCAGATTATCTTTTCGGAGGATTGTATCTCTTCTCATCAGCTAATAAGAAAAATTAGATCAATGTCCGTGGATTGTGCCCATGCCCTTCATTCTGTTGGTTTTGATACATCTGGCCTCTGGGGTTCCCCTGCTGCTACGGCAGCGAACCGGCGTACGGTTTTTATTTCTTGGGAGCCCCCTCCTCCAGGTTTTGTCAAAATCAACTTTGATGGGAGTGTTCGCGGCAGACTTGCTGGTTCGGCCTTCATCATTCGTGGTCCACAGGGTAATATGATAGCGGCGGGTGGATTTGGGTCTCTGGACTTCTCTGTTCCCATGGCTGAGCTTTGTGCTGCATGGGCAGGTATTTCTTATGCGGTGCAGACTCTTCGAGCCCAGAGGCTTATTATTGAGGGAAACTCTATGACTGTCATTCAGTGGATACGGAAAGAGAAAGCTCCTGATGTATCCACCAATCCGATCTTAATAGATATATGGACTATGCTTCAGAACGTGGATTCTGCCCAGATTTATCATGTTTTCCGTGAAGCCAACACGGCTGCTGACTGGGCAGCGACGGCCGTGGCTCAGCATGTAGGATATAGGATATGGACAATGGGTGAACCATGTCCTCCTGTGTTATTTCAAATTCTGCAATCTGATGTATCTGGGCTGACTCATACTAGACTTGTATGATCGCCCGTCTTTATCAAAAAAACTAATGAATTTGTTGTTTTCAAGTCATTAGAAGCGATTCAACTCTAGTTTTTCCTCCATTTGAAATGTAATCCTCTACGGTCTTCATTTCCTATTTGATGATATCATATAGTTGATTTCATTTGCACATGGTTGGAATGAGCTAACAAAATTGATAATTACTTCAAATACTAAACAAAAATCAGGTGAAGCTTTAGAGCATAGAAATGGATGTAGATTATGAATATATAACACAATATGATAAATTTTAAAAATAAAATTTCATGTGTATACATACATACATATGTATGTATGTATGTATGGATGGTGTATGTATGTATATTAATTTTTATTTTAAAATTTGGATGATACACATGAAGACTTTTAATATTTTTTATAAATTATGAATAATATTTTAAAAAAATCAAAAAGCACAATGGATAGTGAAATGAGCTTCTCGTAATGGTTTTCATATTAAAAAATAAACTAAAAATCAGAAATTTGAGATGCGGAAAAAGCCTAAAGCTTATTGTTTTGGGCTTATTTTTAAGAGACCATTGATCTGATGTTGGATCATTTCTTTTGGATATGTTTAAATATGACATTATATATTAATTAATGCCTTAAATTTTTTACTTGTGACATATTTTATCAGGATCAACCTGCCTTTTTCTTTGGGGGTAAAAGAGTAATTTACCAACATTTAAACGTTTGAATACTTATGTTATGATTTTCCATCCATGTCGTGACATTGACTGGCATGTATCCTTGTTAGGCTGGACGCTGCTTTCTTGCGGGTCCATAATTTAATATAATAATAAAATTAAGTAATTCGTAAAAAAGAATGAAAGAAATAAAAGTATAAAGAAAAAAGCGGCTAAAAGAATTAAAAAAATTATAATCAATTTATTTTTTATTAAAATGTCATACAATCTTCGATCAAGATAAAATTTTAAAGAATAATTATTGTAAAGTATTTTTTATATCCAATAATTTGGTATTGATTTTATTTCTTATTTTTTAATCCTAATTTGAGTTTTTTTAATTTTTTTCTAAAAAATTCATCTATGTTGAGCGAACAAGTAATTTTTTTATGATTTTTGATATTGTTAAAAAATTTTTATAATTTTATTATTGATTTAAATAGTAAAAAAAATTTATCCAACTTTTGAAGGATTTCAACGTGTTTATTTTTTTTTTAATTTTATGTATTAATTTTTTTGACTGCACATACAAATAAAGAAATATTAAAAAAATTTATTAATAAAATAAATGGCGTCGCCCGGACTTGAACCGGACCTTCAGTGTGTTACCTTGCTCGCAGTTTCTCTTAATATAACTAATAAAATTTAATATCTCCCTCTAAATCCCGCCACCCCAACACACACAGATAATGGATATTGCCTTCATAAATCAAATGCTTAGATGAACATGATTTTATTTAGCAATAGGTTCCCAAGCAATATAATAGGATTTAAAGATATATATATATATATATAACATGAGAATAAAGCAACAAAGGACTAATTTAGTTTCTAAGTAAAGGTCATATCAAATAACCATTCTCTAGGATTTTATGAGTGAAAAAGAATGAAAGAAATCAAGGTCTAGGGTTTTGAGACTTAACTTACAGTTGGATTTCAATAGTTCACACACACATAAAATTCAAATAGATAGCAAGAAATTCAAATTTTAAGACAATCAAATAGTAAAGAAATAAGTATTCAAATCCTTGTTAATACTAAAACAAAGATCTTAATTTGTTAAATGCAAAAAGCAAATAAATATTGAAATGCAATACAATGTAAACAATAACGAAATTTTCTTATTTTTATTTTTTGGTACAAAACATAAAAAAAATATAAATATCAACTAAAACAAGCTAAATACCCTCTATTGATAACTAATCTTAATTTAGGGTTATATCTTGGCCATCCAACATGCCGTTTGCCATAATTTTCTCATAGATTATGCCAGGAGGATGTAGACTCAAACCATATCATTTGCTTCCATTATGTGTCTCGTTTTTGATATCTTCTTGTTGACTTATGACTTATATCATCATGCTCAACCATTTGATCTTCAAGATTTGATAATTAAAAATAATGTAGCTCAAATTTTCTTGCAATCACCCATCAATAGGTTCTTCTAGGATAATTTGAGCAATGGCCATAGTTTTTTTATCATCCAATTGATGGCAACATTGATGAATGTCCAAAATCAATCAGACATAGATCTTCCAAGTGATTTGATATAATTGCATCCCTTGATTGATGGCCTTCCATACTGTTGAGGGGTAAAATCACTATGCTTCAATAATTGTGTACGTGGCTAAGGCTAGCCCTGATTCCTGCTCGTTGTGTGACACCCGCCAGGGATAAGTCAGCCTCGGTAGGTCGGGGCGCCTTAGCCCCCTCACCGTGCCAAGGATTCTCAAGGCGCGGACCGCGTTTCACATCCCCATCCGAGCCACCATCTTCGGTCCCAGCCAAGCTTCCATCTCTCGGTTTCAGCCGAGCTATCATCTCTCGGTCCGAGCCGAACTATCATCTCTCGGCCCTAGCCAAGCCCTCGTTTCTCGATCCCAGCCGAGCTACCGTCTCTTGGCCCCTCGGTCGAACTATCGTCTACCGTCTCTTGGCTTCGGCCGAGCTGTCGTCCCTTGGCTCTAACCGAACTATCCCACCACCCAGCTTTTCTAGCTGGTTCCTTCCTATCACTCGGCCTAGCCCGAGTGATCCCCATACCTCTGCGGAATCCGGCGTGGGAAAGCTTAAATCCTTAAGATTCAAAACATGAATCATATCTGAGAGTGGCCTAGGCCCCTGGGGCCTATGCCCCCACCACATCTCGAGACATCAACAAGCTCTCCCAGTCGTTGATCCTTTAACTAACCGGATACGAATCCTACCGATCTTATAACAAACAGATTCGAATCTCAACGGCTTTTGGACCCACGACGCTCCCAAACAACCAGGTGATCTTCTATAATACCACAGCTTTAGACCCCCTCAGGTACGTGATCCCCCGTGCGCACACTTTCTCACTGGCTCTCTCTCTCTGCCCTTGCTTCCGCCATTAGCACTCCGCTCGGAGCCTCTGGAGGAACTCTTCAGCGAGAGCCTTCTCCTCATTTCTGTTGATGACTTGAGCGTCGGAGGGTCTTCCGCAGAGGGCCACCCCCAATGCCTCTCGTGAGGACTGTCTTGTAGGTCCGCCCAGGAGGAAGCCCGTCTCGAAGCCCCGTTGCGTCCGAGTCGGAGGACGGATTTCAGTAGCAACAAATTGGCGCTAGAGGAAGGGCTCTCAAGTCCCTAAAAACTTGTGATCCAGGAACAAGGATCTCAGTCTGCAAGAGGATTCCTCCATGGCCAACCGAAGAAAGGCCACCTCCAAAGTCCGAAATCAGGTCGCCTCTCAAAGGCCTATCCAGTGAGCAATGTCGCACCGCCACCGCCGCCAGTCGAGACTCCGTCACCGCCGGCAGCCCCGGTGACTCAGGACTAATTCGCCTTATTGGCCCAGTAGGTTCAGGCTCTGGCCCACCTGATTCAGGGGTGCTCCGAAGCCCCCCGTCCGACGCTCATGCTCCTCACCCTCCTGAGGAGGATGTGGCCCCCGCTCATCCGGCGATCTCTTCTTTTAGTCCGCACGGGGTTGCGGACCCCCTCGCCGTCCAGGAAAGCTGAGCTAGCTCCCCAGCGAGCCCGCGGCAAAGATCTCCCTAGATCTCGGTGGGCCCGATCTCTCTCCCCGGTGTATTCTCACCATGATTCGACACAGTCTCAGTATCCTCCTCGTCCTCCCCTCTTGCTCTTCCTGACGAGGAGATCCGCCGCCAACTCCAAAAAAATGCGTCAAGAGCTTGACACCACCAAGCAAGCCCATCCACTTTCAGAATAAAGCAGAGCAGGGCGCCCCCTTCTCTAAGAAGATCATGGAGGAAGTGATTCCCTCCCACATCAAGCTGCCTGCCATCGAGCCTTATCATGGCTCCTCCGACCCTGACGATCATCTTAGCAGCTTCCGATCAATAATGATGTTCTATGGAGCATCAGACGCGGTCCTCTGCTGCGCTTTCCCTTCCACCCTCAGGGGATCTGCCCGAACCTGATTCAATGCTTTGAAACCAGGTTCCGTTAATTCTTTTGATGAGCTGAGCCGCCTATTCATCAGCTAGTTCGTCAGTAGCCACCACCACCGATGAAGATCCGACTCCCTCTCTGAAGTTAAGCAGAGAGAGGGGGAGTCCTTGCTAGATGTGGACCACCTTAATCATGAGGTGGCCATGTCCGCCCTAGCGGGCGGAGTATTGAAGGAGAGCGACTTCTATCTGGCGTTGGAGGTCAGTTACCCTCCAAACCTCTCTGACATGATGGTCCTGGCTGACAAATATGCCAGAGTCAAGGAGTCGCGGAGAGCCGCTCGAGCTGAGCTAACGAAGAAGGAGCCCAAGGGCTCCGATAGGCACCGACCTGCCCGCCGGCCAAGTCCGCCTCGCCACCAATGGATTCCCCAGCCGCCGCCGAGGAACCGCTCTCGGAGCTCGCCTAGGAGGTTCCACCGGTTCACTCCACTCACTGCCCCAAGAGAGGAGATCCTCATGGAGATCGAGCGCCAGCTCCCTCGACCTCCTCCTCTCAGAGGGAATGCGGCCCGAAGAGATCCCACCAAATATTGCCGCTACCACCGCGACCATGGCCACGACACCGAAGAGTGCTGGAAACTTAAGAATGAGATTGAAAGGCTCATCCAGCGGGGTAGACTAGATCGGTTTAAGGGAGCCCCCGAGCCAAGGAATGGGGGAGATCACCGGCCTGAGCCCCAGCAGCAACCTCCTCCCCCTCCAAATCTTTTAGTTGCTGGCCACATTAATGTGATTGAGGTGGTTGGTGGTCCCACAGGCGGGAGGGACGATCAAGAAGGTCCGGTGCCGAAGAAGGCACGCCCCGATGAGCTTTCTTTCTCCAATGATGACTTCCAAGGGATACAATTCCCACATGATGATGCGTTAGTTGTATCTCTAAATTTAAACAACTATGATGTAAGCCGGATTCTTATTGATAGTGGAAGCTACCTCGACATGTTTGTGAAGATGAAGCTTCTTATAGAGAATCTCTGAGCCGTGGACTCCATCCTAATGGGGTTCACCGGCGATGTTGTTGTCCCGGAGGGGATCGTCACCTTGACGTCCGTGCGGGGACCTAGCCCCCTGTGGCCACGGTGTATGTAGATTTCCTGGTGACCAAGCTTCGGTTGCCCTACAATGCTATCCTGGGAGACCCGGCCTAATGTCTCTCAGAGCCGCCGTCTCCATCCTGCATCTTGTTATGAAGTTCCCTACCGAGCGATGGATAGGTGAAGTTCGGGGAAGCCAAGCAATAGCTCGGCAGTGTTTCGTCACCAGCCTGCAATTCAGACTGCCCGAGGTTGATGGACTAGATGCTCGGGAGGATTTCACCAAACAGCAAGGAGAACCAGTCGAAGAGATGGAGGAAGTGCCCTTGGATGAAGCTCGGCCTGACCGAACCATAAGGATTAGATCGTTGCTGAAGGGGGAGATTCGGCTAGAGCTGATTAATTTTCTTCGAAGGAATGCTAATGTCTTCGCCTGGTCAGCCTCAGACATGCCTGGGATCAGTCCGAACGTCCTTGTCCACCGTATTAATGTGGACGAGATGTCCCGACCTATGAAGCAGAAGAAGAGAAGCTTCGCTCCTGACCGGCAGAGAGAAATTGAAGAAGAGGTGGACAAACTCATTAAGGCAAACTTCATTCGGAAGGTAAATTATCCGAGCTGGCTATCCAATGTCGTCATGGTGAAAAAGTCAAATGGTAAGTGGAGAATCTGCATCGACTTTACCGACCTTAATAAAGCATGCCCAAAAGATAATTTTCCTCTCCCACAGATCGACCAACTCGTGGATGCCACCTCCGGCCATCAGATGCTGACCTTCATGGACGCCTACTCAGGCTATAACCAAATTCAGATGGCACCCGAAGATGAAGAAAAAATAGCCTTCATAACCGACCGAGGTACCTATTGCTACCGAGTCATGCCATTTGGTCTAAAGAATGCCGGTGCCACCTACCAAAGGCTAGTAAACAAGGTCTTCAAGGAGCAAATCGGTCGGAACATGGAAATATACATGGATGACATGCTGGTTAAAAGCAAAGAAGCTTTCCAGCATATTGAAGACCTCTCAGAAAGCTTTGCGACACTCCGAAAGTATCGGATGAAGCTCAATCCAGCAAAGTGTGCCTTCGGCATCACCTCAAGAAAATTTCTGGGCTTTATGGTTTCTCAGCGAGGCATCGAAGCTAACCCGCAGAAGATTCAAGCCCTTCAGCAAATGGTGCCACCTTCGTCTATTAAAGAAGTCCAGCACCTGACGGGGAGGATTGCGGCCCTCAACCGCTTCGTGGCTCGATCGACCGAGAGGAGCCTCCCTTTCTTCAAAGCTCTCCGATCCGCCAAGAACTTTCAATGGACTCCTGAGTGCCAAAAATCATTCGAAGACCTCAAGAAGTATCTCGGTTCTCCGCCTCTCCTCAGCAGCCCCGATCCGGGAAAAATGCTGTTTCTATATCTGACAGTTTTGGAAGGCGCAATTAGCTCGGTTTTGGTCAGAGAAGAGAAAAAGTTATCCAGATTCCCAGATCGGAAAATGCCCATGCCGATCTATTATCCCGGCTAGCAATTGCGGAGTCGATGGACTCTGAGTGGAAGTTCCCCTTGGAAATTCTGGAAAAGCCCAGCATCGTGGAGGCAGACTGAGTGATGCAGATTGAGGTCAAACCATTCTGGTTTGACCCTATATTGAAGTATCTTAAAGAAGGGTCGCTCCCAGCCGACCGCAGAGAAGCAAGAAAGTTGAAGTTGCAAGCTACCCACTATGTGCTAATCGATGACCAGCTCTATAAGCGGTCCTTCTTCATGCTGCTTCTCAGATGCCTCCACCCATTTGAGGCTGACTATGCACTTCAGGAGGTGCATGAAGGAATTTGTGGCAGTCATATAGGAAGTCGATCTTTATGCCACAAGGTGCTTCACCAGGGATATTACTGGCCAACCATGCAAAAGGATACCGACGATCTTGTCCGAGCCTGTGACCCCTGTCAGAGGCACTCCAACATTCAGAGGCTCCCCTCTGCTAGTCTGATCCCCATTTCCTCCACTTGGCCCTTTGCTAAGTGGGGGATTGATATTCTTGGCCCTTTTCCCTCACCACCGGACAGAGGAAGTTTTTATTCATCACCATTGATTACTTCACTAAATGGTCGAGGCTGAGGCAGTCGTCTAAATCACCGAAGCTCGGGCCAGGGATTTCGTGTGGAAATCCATCATCTGTCTCTTCGGCCTCCCGCATACCATCATCACTGACAATGGCAAGCAGTTCAATAATCCCAAGTTCTGGGAGTTCTGCGAAGATCACGGCATTAGCCATCGCCTCACCTCAGTAGGGCATCCGCAAGCCAACGGAGAAGCCGAGGTAACATATCGAACCCTGCTTCAAGGGATTAAAGCTCGGTTCATCAGAGCCCGAGGCAGATGGGCGGACGAACTTCACCATGTTCTATGGGCCTACCACACCACCCGAAGGATCCCCACCGGCAAGACCCCATTCCGGATGGCTTTTGGCACGGAAGCCGTCATCCTAGTGGAGATAGGCCTTCCCTCTCCTCGAGTTGAAAGCTACTTAAAAGAAGTCAACGACGAGCAGCTCCGCACCAATCTCGACTTGGTAGAAGAGGTTAGGGAAAAAGCTCGAATCAGAATGGCCGCGTACCAGCAGAGAGTGGCCCGTTATCACGCCTCCAGAGTCAAAGGGAAATCCTTCTCACATGGCGATCTTGTTCTTCGAAAAGCATCCGTCTCTAAGCCGCTGGAGCAAGGAAAGCTCTCGCCGAACTGGGAAGGCCCCTACCAAGTAGCGAAAGTCATCGGACCTGTCACCTACAAGCTCCAGGATCTAAGCGGGAAATTCATTCCCGGACATGGAACTCAGACAATCTCCGCGTATACTATTAGTAGGGTATGCCTCTTTGACCTGCCCCTTTTATAACTCTGGCATCTTATTCCTGTTATTTACGACATGATCGACTCTCTGGAAAAATTGCGATGAGAAATGGATACCTCTAACTCACTATCGGCACAACCGAGCCATTTCCCCGAGCTTTGAATTGAATCTCCGAACCTTGGCTAAGTCGAGTCCCACTTGGTAAAAGCTCAGTATGACCGAGCGCTCCTAGCATGGTCGAGAACCGAACAATGCCCAAGACTTAGCTCAGATTCGGGCAGCTTACAAGCCCCGGCCGACCTAAGTATTCTCCTAAACTATGTTCGGATTCGGGCCGCTTACAAGCCTCGGCCGACCTAAGTATTCTCCTAAACCATGTTCTAATTCGGGCCGCTTACAAGCCCCAGCCGACCTAAGTATTCTCCTAAACCATGTTCGGATTTGGGCCGCTTACAAGCCCCGGCCGACCTAAACATCCTTCTAAACTTAGCTCGTATTCGGGCAGCTTACAAGCCCCGGCCGACCTAAGTATTCTCCTAAACTATGTTTGGATTCGGGCAGCTTACAAGCCCTGACCGACCTAAGTATTCTCCTAAACTATGTTCGGATTCGGGCCGCTTACAAGCCCCGGCCGACCTAAACGTTCTTCAAAACTTAGCTTGGATTCGGGCAGCTTACAAGCCCCCGGCCAACCTAAGTATTATCTTAAACCATGTTCGGATTCGGGCCGCTTACAAACCCCGGCCGAACTAAACATTCTTCAAAGCTTAGCTCGGATTCGGGTAGCTTACAAGCCTCGGCCGACCTAAGTATTCTCCTAAACCATGTTCGGATTCGGGCCTCTTACAAGCCCCGGCCGACCTAAACGTCCTTCTAAACTTAGCTCGGATTCGGGCAGCTTACAAGCCCCGGCCGATCTAAGTATTCTCCTAAACTATGTTCGGATTCGGGCAGCTTACAAGCCCCGGCCGACCTAAACATTCTTCAAACTTAGCTCGGATTCGAGCAGCTTACAAGCCCCGGCCGACCTAGGTATTCTCCTAAACTATGTTCGGATTCGGGCAGCTTACAAGCCCCGGTCGACCTAAGTATTCTCCTAAACTATGTTCGGATTCGGGCAGCTTACAAGCCCCAACCGACCTATGTATTCTCCTAAACTATGTTCGGATTTGGGCCGCTTACAAGCCCCGACTAACCTAAACGTTCTTCAAAACTTAGCTCGGATTTGGGCAACTTACAAGCCCCGACCGACCTAAGTATTCTCCTAAATGATATTCGGATTTGGGCCGCTTACAAGCCCCGGCCGACCTAAACGTCCTTCTAAACTTAGCTCAGATTCGGACAGCTTACAAGCCCCGGCCGACCTAAGTATTCTCCTAAATTATGTTCGGATTAGGGCAGCTTACAAGCCCCGGCCGACCTAAGTATTCTCCTAAACTATATTTGGATTCGGGCCGCTTACAAGCCCTGGCCGACCTAAATGTTCTTCAAAACTTGGCTCGAATTCGGGCAGCTTAAAAGCCCCGACCGACCTATGTATTCTCCTAAACCATGTTCAGATTCAGACCGCTTACAAGCCCCAGCCGACCTAAACGTTCTTCAAAGCTTAGCTCGGATTCGGGCAGCTTACAAGCCCGGCCGACCTAAGTATTCTCCTAAACCATGTTCAGATTCGGGCCGCTTACAAGCCCCGACCGACCTAAACGTTCTTCTAAACTTAGCTCGGATTCGGGCAGCTTACAAGCCCCGGTCGACCTAAGTATTCTCCTAAACTATGTTCGGATTGGGGCAGCTTACAAGCCCCGACCGACCTATGTATTCTCCTAAACTATATTCGGATTTGGGCAGCTTACAAGCCCCGACCGACCTAAACGTTCTTCAAAACTTAGCTCGGATTTGGGCAGCTTGCAAGCCCCGGCCGACCTAAGTATTCTCCTAAACCATGTTCGGATTCGGGCCGCTTACAAGCCCCGGCCGACCTAAACATTCTTCAAAGCTTAGCTCAGATTCGGGCAGCTTACAAGCCCCAGCCGACTTAAGTATTCTCCTAAACCATGTTCGGATTTGGGCCACTTACAAGGCCCGGTCGACCTAAACGTCCTTCTAAACTTAGCTCGGATTCGGGCAGCTTACAAGCCCCGGCCGACCTAAGTATCTCCTAAACTATGTTCGGATTCGGGAAGCTTACAAGCCCCGACCGACCTAAGTATTCTCCTAAACTATGTTCGGATTCGAGCCACTTACAAGCTCCGGCCAACCTAAACATTCTTCAAAACTTAGCTCGAATTCGGGCAGCTTACAAGCCCCAGCCGACCTATGTATTCTCCTAAACCATGTTCGGATTCGGGCCGCTTACAAGCCCCGGCTGACCTAAACGTTCTTCAAAGCTTAGCTCGGATTCGGGCAGCTTACAAGCCCCGGCCGACCTAAGTATTCTCCTAAACCATGTTCGGATTCGGGCCGCTTACAAGCCCCGGCTGACCTAAACATCCTTCTAAACTTAGCTCGGATTCGGGCAACTTACAAGCCCCGACCGACCTAAGTATTCTTCTAAACTATGTTCGGATTCGGGCCGCTCACAAGCCTCGGCCGATCTATGTATTCTCCTAAACTATGTTCGGATTCGGGCCGCTTACAAGCCCCGGCCGACCTAGTTGGTCTCCAAAACGCGAAATGTTGTTCGAGAGGGACAAACATCTTGGGGATGGCAGCGAAAACAAAAGTTGCCAAAAAAAAAAACCCATTTCTACTTATTATAGTGAAAACGACAAAGAGGAAATGAAAAGACAAAAATAGCCTTCACAGAGGCTTCACATCTTCTCCGGGAGCCGCCGAACTCTCCCCACACTGAACTAACTCGGCAATCTTCTAGCGAAGGGACGATATTTCCCCTTCTTGCTGGCTGATAACACGGCAGAGGGACTCGACCTCCCTCGTCGAGACGACCAGATATTGCTCGGCCGCCCTCTGTAGCTGCTTATAGCTTGCGAACGCCGACGCCAAGGCCACTCCATCAACGGTCACTACGATGCGACTCTCCCAGGAGTCCCTGTGGCCGTCGGCACTGCCGTTCGGCCCTTGAGTTGATCGTCTTTCGCCGCCGGAGGCCATATCCACCTCAAGAGCCGCTGGGAAACTGGCTGAAAGTATGACCGGCATAGGCATCCCTCTAGTCCATATTTAAACCACTCCTGGTGAGTGTTTCGATCGGTTGAGTCATTAATCTCGACCTGTGAAAACTCGGCACGCGTCACCACTCCGATGGGCGCTCGCAGGAGGCGAGGGGTCGCGCCCCCTCCCGAGGAGGATCGTTTCGCATCAACGAGGCGCTCGGGAACATCCCTCCTTCTCTATGGACCAGGTTCCCTCCGGTTTGTCAAACCCCTCTAAGATAAATGTCCTCGAAAATCTGCCAGGCGCCCTCGAAAAGGCACGAAGAAATGTAATGCATTGGCACGCCTTCCTCGAATGTAACCAAGTCGTAAACTTCGGGTGCCCCATGCGTCAGTCGGGTGACCCTTATCCTCTCTGATAGTCTATACCAGAGGCCGAATAAAATAATCCTCGATGACGATCGAGCCTGAGCTAAATCTCCATGCCTCGGTTGGTCCGAGCTATGAGTCAAAATAGCATATCACAGCATGATCAAGTGGTCCCCAAAGTTTCGTTCAGATTCGGGCAGCTTACAAGCCCCGGCTGACCTACGCAATCTCCAAAGTTTCGCTCGGATTCGGGTAGCTTACAAGCTCCGGCCGACCTACGCAATCTCCAAAGTTTCGTTCGGATTCAGGCAGCTTACAAGCCCCGGCCGGACTGAGCAATATCTCCATATCTTGTTCTTAGCAAGGACTAAGCTGCGATAGCGCTGCCAAAATATGCTGCAACATAAAAGGCGCAATATAGGAGTAACAACTCCCCAGCACAAAAGAGGCAGAAGCTAAAGAAAGAAGGAATGAAAATTTTCTTTATTTCCTCACCAAAAGAAAAGTTACAACCTCCTGAGAGGAGTTACAAGTGCATCAAAGCACAAAAAATAAAAACGAGTAAATAGCTCGGCCGAACTGCTCCAGTCAGCTTCGGTTAATGATGATACTTCGGCGTTTGACCCAAGAAATCAGACAAACCAGTCAGCTCGCCCTGATAAGTGGCAAAGTCGGCCTCCCACGGTCCCTTCGGATGAATTAAGAGATCCAAAAGGAGGCATAACCCGTGGATGCTGATTCTGAGGAATCAGGCAAACTAACCAGTTTTCCCCTGGGTGGGATGCTGGGCTACAGGCCGCTGCCCGATTGAGAGAGCTAGGGGACCATTAGCCCCACGCTGCTCTTAGCTCCCCCTTCCCGTGGCAAGGATTCCCCTCAGAGAAGAGACGAGAATCCAGCCCGATGGAGAAGGAGGGCTCCATGCATGCTATGGGGGTGCTTATGCACTTCCTACCCTGCGTCCCTCATAGCAGGCCATAAAGGACACACAGGAAGCACATATGTGCGCTCTCCGTGTGATCTCTGCGGCCCTCCTATGCGCTCTCCATATGATCTTCGAAACTCATCCCTTGAGGACGAGCTGCTCTTCAGCGGCTCCTTCATCACCCCTGCTATCCGAAGGAAGACGACTTGCAAAGGAAAAACTTGGTCCCTCCACTCTCAGCCTCCGGAACACAGCCATCATAAAAATTTTTCTACAAACACAGAGAAGAAAGTTTTGGGGATGGCCTAACACGGCCCCTTCCTCCCCTTTTTATAAGCAGAATGGATCAGGAGCAACTATCAAGGCAGAAAGCCTTGATATTCAAAATGCCTAATCCACGCTGCCACATAGCCTGCCAGGATGAAAAGAGCACCCTTCTATGCACACCAAGTGCATTGCTCAGTCCATGACGTATGCTAGAGGATCTCCTCTAATCTCGGATCATGGGTCATAATTGCAGAAAATCGCCCGCTGATCTCAAAGATACGGACAGACCTGGGAAATCACCCGATGAAAACGACACCCTCCAATGGCAAGCGAGCGCCTGCGTTGTACGTTGAAACGACCCGTGTTGGAAAAGATCGACGAGATAAATGCCCCTGGAAACTACTGAGGTAACATTTTGCTGGCTACAAAGCCGTATTATCTACTTCGGCAAAATGAAGGCCGACTTGCCTTGGAAAAGACAAGGCACTGATAGAGCAATAAAGAAGCGCAAAGGCCAAGTACTCCTCGATAAGGACGCTTCAACATTCTCCACTCCGACCCAGTTGACTGTTATCCCTCAGCATAAACCGAGACATTGCCTTGCACTCTAACTCAAGGCCAAAGCTGCCTCTACACTTCGGACTAAACCGAAGAGCCTCCTTTCAGTTTGACATAACCGAATGTTATCTTGTACTCCGGCCCAGTTTAAGGTAACTACTTCAATGGTAACGAGACACGTTGTAAGCCCCGGCCTACACCGGGAGTGCATGAGCCCCGGTCAGGGTCGGAGTGCACATCTGATGAATGTAAACCCCGACCTATGCCCAGAATGCGTAAGCATCAGATAAGGTTGGAGTGCACGTCCTGGGGATATAAGCCCCGTCTAAGACTGGAGTGCGTCTTTTGTCGAGAACCTTGACGAAAACCGAGCGATATGCAATGTAAGACTTGCACGGTGAAAGCGAGCATTTCAAAAACAACGGCAAACACAAAAGCTGCAGAAAATTTTCTCTTCATTTATTATAGAAAAGGTGACAGAAAAGAAAAATACATCGGCCCTCACAGGGGCTTGTTATTTCCTCCAAACGCCGCTGAGCTCTCCCCCTGCCGTGGAGCCTGCTCACCTAACTGTTGTTGGAGGGACGCCACCTGCCTCTCCAGCCGACTATTGGCTTCACGAAGAAGCTCGATCTCCCTTGTAGAAACGGCCAGATACTGCTTGGTCGCCTTCATAATCTGTTCACGACATGCGAACAGCGAACCCATGACCTCTCCATCAATTGTTACCATGGTGCGACTCCAGCGCAACCCCCTGCGGCCGTTAGCACCGCTGCTTGGCCTTCCAGTTGATCATTCCCCACTTTCGGAAGCCATTTCAGTGTTGAAAGCCTTGGAAGGTCAGCTGAGGATATGGCTAATGATAGCACTCCTCCGCCCTTTTTAAAAGTCCCCCCGGTGGGCATACCGATCGCCAAGGCTGCTAACCCGAACGTTACGACTGCGGGACATGCTGCATGTCACCACCTTAGTGGGCATTCGCGGGAGATGAAGAGTTTTGCTCCCCAATCGAGGAGACTCATTAATAATCCCATGGCGCTCAAGGCACGCCCACATCTTTGCCCTTGATAAGTCGGACTACCTCGGTTCTGGCCAAGATGTTTCGGTAATTCCTGGTCCTTTCCAGTCAACCTACAGCATCTCTTGTTTCCAGCCGAGTTATCGCATCTTGCGACTTCAGCCAAGCTAGATCTCTCATAGCCCCCTTAATCGAGCTATGTTGTATCTCGGCTCCTTCATCAGGGCTATCCCTATACCTTGGCCTCGACCAAAATGTTCACTCAAATCCGAGCTAAACCAACCAAACGGCTCAAATAAGCCATAGGTTGCTGTGGTCGAGAAAAAACTCGAGAGAAGAGATCATCCGAAAAAGGCCATCGAATAGAGGCGAAAGGCTCATTCATTAAAGAATCCAACCGAGTTACAAGTTTGAAATACAAAAACAAAAGCATACTGATAACCCTTAAGAATCAGGGTTAGGAACGGCCCCAGCGGCCTCGGCAGCTTCCTCGGTGACATTCGGGGGAGCTTGACTTGTCTCGCCCTTTTCAAACACTATTGTTTCCCCGGTGATATGACAAGGATACCCTTCAGGGGCCGCGGCCTCACTGGCACCCAGAGCAACGTCAGGATCGGCATCTGAAATATCGTGATACTCGTCCTCTTCATCCCCTGGGGAGCAAGCTTCGAAGGTTCCAACATCCAAGAAGGAGAGGTCCCATTCCGGATGCTCCTTAGATATCTTACTTCGAGTGTCCTCCACACCAAGCTGGAAGGCATCGGCGCAAGTTGCATCTTGTTCGCCCCTAAACAAAGCGAACCGCATTTCAGTTTCAGCCACTTGGCTCCGTAGTGAGGCAACCTACCTCTCAGCTTCAGTAGCTCGATTCCGCAGTAGAGCAACCTGCTCCTCGGACTCGCGGACCCGCCTCTCGAGCTCCGAGTTCCTCCCTCGACTAGAGGCCAATTCCCCATGCAGGGTCCGCGTCCAGTTTTGATTCTCCAGCTCCACCTTTTTCATATGTAAAAACAGAGTTAGCCAATGCCACGAT
This sequence comes from Calamus simplicifolius, assembly GCA_900491605.1. Lineage (NCBI taxonomy): Eukaryota > Viridiplantae > Streptophyta > Magnoliopsida > Arecales > Arecaceae > Calamus > Calamus simplicifolius. Next base: position 901,715 of record UESW01003870.1, on the reverse strand, counting down.
GAGCCAGTAAAGGGGGGGGGGGGGTAGGACCATACCTCCTCCTCCTGCCAAGCTAGCTTCTTAGTTAGCTCTTCGACCTCATCAATGGCCCTCAATTTATCAGCCCTAATCAGCTCGATTTTTCTCTTGAGGTCACTGATCCTTGACTGCCTATCATTAGCTTCTCTCCAGGCTTGGGAGAGCTTGTTGTCGAGCAGGGTTATCTTTTCCTGGTGCCATTTGATATTGTCATCCCTGTCGGCAATGTCACGGTCGTGCCGCCGTACCTTCTCCTCCACTTCGCCAAGCATTCTACTCAAGCGATTTCTCTCTTCGGCGGCCTCTCTCCTCTGCCTGCTTAGATTTTCGTTAAACTATTTCTTAACAGTTTTCATTTCTTCGGAATGCCTGGATTTGATCTGTGATAGCTCCGAGCATGCGTCGTCACACTTCGCAGGAGCCCACGTAGCTCCTTCACTTCAAGCTGTAGCTTGGACACGTTACCTTGGGCAGCCTGATGCAATACCTTCATCCTCGCCAGATTCTCATTACTGGTACCCAGAAGTTGCTCAAATGTGTCAGACGCCTCCGCCGCGATTGAAGCTTGGCGCTAACTCTCCTAGCCTGGATGCTGGCCCCTGTTGCCAGGCTCAAGCGCCAGCACAACGCCCTGGTAACCAAAGCACTCGAAAAATGAAACCCAAATGAGGAAAGCACGACCGAGCTAACCAGGAAGCATTCGCTACTCGGGAATAGTAACTTACCCGGAGACGTAAGACCTGGCTAGCCCCATGAGGGTGGAATTGTTGATCTCAGGAAGAAGGTGGATATCCTTCACCACGTTCTGCTCCGAATGCGGCATCGACAAGGTCCAGGTCCGCGAACTTATCCCGAGGGATCCACACCCGGGTAAAGTACCGACCTCATTAGGGCAGCAAACACCACTTCGATGGCCAAGTCCGGGCTACTGGGCTGACCATCCCTGCCGAAGGATCGATCCGGGCAACCTCCGATTGAGAAGCCTTTGACCTCTTGGCCTCCTCCAGCAGAATTCTAACCTGGCCTTCCTCGGATAACTCGGCCAGCCCAAGCGTCAGTTTTCCGAAGCTTTTGTGGAAGAGGCTCCGACTGCAAGATTCTCGCCTTGCCCTATCCCCTCATCCGGATTTCTTCCCTCGGTCGTAGGCACCCGCTCTTCCCCTGCGGGCTCCGCCAAGTCTTCAGTCTGTTCGTCAGTTGCCCCAACCTCGCAAGAAGAGGCTCTCCAATCATAAGCTCCTCGCAAGTCTCTGCTGCAACGACCCAGCGTCACCGCCTCTAAATCCCTCTGAGGGGGGCCCTCCAATAGAGAGCTCTTCTTGAGCTTCGGCGGTTGCGGTCGCCCCTTCCTGTCCTCCTGCCAGGGCTAGGGATATTTCTTCGTTCGGAGGAGAGCCCTCAGGGGCACCGACCTCCGCCGAGCCAGCCATTGGCTCATCTTCCAGAGGAGGGGCATCCGGACAAGCCGACGGAGTCTCGTCCAAGCTGTCTACTATTTCCACCACTGGGGGACAAGGACCTCAGCAGTCCTCTTTGGCTCCTCCTCCGTTTTCAGTGCCCCCGCCGTGGTTACCCCAACCTCCGGCAAGCGCTCTTCGAGAAGCGAGCCCTCTTCTCGGGCTGCGTTTCTCTCCACCGCTGCTCTCACTTAGGCGCTTGCTTGTCCCTTTCTTTATGCGGCCGATAGCTCAGACTTCTTGGCTGCGAAAATAGAGAACAAGCGGTCAGACCGAGATACCTTTACTCGAGTAAAACCAACGGAAAATAAAAAGACCCACCATGCGGGTCGAGGGGGCTAAGCCCGGCGAAGAGAGCCTCCTCAGACAACAAATCATTGGCCGAGAACGTCCTGCCATCGCGGAAGGCTTCTAGATCCTCCTTCTCCTGCTCAGATAAAGCCGGATGTGCTTCCACATCCGACAAAGTTTCCCCATCCTCGGAGAAAATCGGAACCAATATTCCCTTCAGCGATAAAGAATCGGATCTTCCATCCCTTTATGGATGACGGTTTATCCATGATTGTCTTGAATGACCTCCGGGGACCGATGTAAGGCCACTCTGATTTCCTCCAGGTATCAGGTGGTAGCAAGTGCGGAATAAGGGCAGAGTTGCTGTTACCTTCACTTGGCTACACATCGAGATAAACCCGATGATGCTCCGCCAGCTGTTGGGGGCTACCATCGTCGGACAGATGTTGTAGAACCTCATGATCTCCTTCACCAAAGGATGGAGAGGAAACTGGAGGCCCACCTTCAAACTATCTTGTAAAGAAAGACGCCATGCTCAGTTCTTACGAAACCCTAAGCTCGGGCCCCGGCACTCGCAGGAGGATATCGAGGGAATGCCATATTTCAGGCAAAGTTTCCCCAGATCCTCAGCAGTGATTTCTGAAACCATGTCGTCGGGGCTCATGCTCGCCGGAAGGAGCACGAGCAAGATTGCAGAGAATATGGGGAAACAAATCCCTCCAGAAGAAACGAAGGAACACTGCGAAGGGGAATGGTATCGTTTCGACTTTGCTTTCTCCCTAAGGAAACCGCCTCAAGAGAAGATAAGGCATCTCGCCCGAGGCGCCCGGAACCGCCTCCATAAACGCCATAAAAAAAAATTTGCTACGTGGCGATTCCCTAACCGTCGCCCCAAAGGAGCCTTACCCATAAAGGCAGCGGCGCGCGGCATTAAATAGGACATCATTGCGCGGGCCGTCTAATCCGGATCCTTCCGTTCAAATCGCGCCACCTGGACTTATACTCCCTATGCCCGAACCTACGCTTCAAACTAGGGAGTGGGGGGCATGTGTTGAGGGTAAAATCACTATGCTTCAATAATCGTGTACGTGGCTAAGGCTAGCCCTGATTCTGCTCGCTGTGCGACACCCGCTAGGGATAAGTCAGCCTCGGTAGGTCGGGGCGCCTTAGCCCCCTCACCGTGCCAAGGATTCTCAAGGCGCGGACCGCATTTCGCACCCCCATCGAGCCACCATCTCTCGGTCCCAGCCGAGCTTCCATCTCTTGGTTCCACCGAGCTATCATCTCTCGGTCCCAGCCGAGTTATCATCTCTCGTCCCAGCCGAGCTATCTCTCGATCCCAGCCGAGCTCTCATCTCTCGGCCCTAGCCGAGCCCTCGTTTCTGGTCCCAGCGAGCTACCGTCTCTTGGCCCCTCGATCGAACTATCGTCTACATCTCTCGGCTCCGGTTGAGCTGTCGTCCCTTGGCTCTAACCGAACTATCCCACCACCCGGCTTTTCTAGCTGGTTCCTTCCTATCACTCGGCCTAGCCCGAGTGATCCCCATACCTCTGCGGAATCCGGCATGGGAAAGCTTAAATCCTTAATATTCAAAACAGGAATCATATCTGAGAGTGGCCTAGGTCCCTGGGGCCTATGCCCCCACCACATCTCGAGACATCAACAAGCTCTCCCAGCCGTTGATCCTCTAACTAACCGGATACGAATCCTACCGATCTTATAACAAACAGATTCGAATCTCAACGGCTTTTGACCCACGACGCTCCAAACAACCAGGTGATCTTCTATAAATACACAGCTTCATATCCCCTCAGGTACACGATCCTCCGTGCGCACACTTGCTCACTGTCTCTCTCTCTCTGCCCTTGCTTCCGCCATTAGCGCTCCGCTCGAGCCTCTGGAGGAACTCTTCAGCGAGAGCCTTCTCCTCATTTCTTTGATTGTCGATCTCCACTGACTTGAGCATCGAGGTCTTCCGCAGAGGGCCACCCCCAATGCCTCTCGCGTGAGGACTGTCTTGCAGGTCCGCCCAGGAGGAAGCCCATCTCGAAGCCCCGTCATGCCCGAGTCGAGGATGGATTTCAGCAGCAATACATACCATCATAGTTTTAGAAATGATTCAAAATTCGGTCTTTGAGACCTTCACTTTTCTTAATTGGGTCATGCAACTGCAATTCATCTCTATTGCTCCTGACTTGAAGAGTCTTTACTTATAGGAGTTTACATGGACTAATCTTTGATCATAAGACTTCTCTTAGATGGATCTTTGTTTGCAACACTTTTAATTGATGCTTCTTTATTTTGCATTAGTGGTTGCTCTAGAAGAATTTGTAAAAAGCTTGTTAAATATCAAATGTTAGAGGTGACAAAACTATATTAATGAACTATCCAATATCATGGTCTATTGCAAGTGCTTCTATAGTTGTATCATCTCTTTTATTAATTCAAGATCATTTTGATAGATGTCATATCAATTCATATTATCACACATCTTTCCAAAACACCTTCTTATATTGATATGCCAATGGAAGGTATCAATCCTAAAACCAAACTTTTCATTTGGAAACATGATGATGAGAGGAAAGTAAAATGAAAGAATGAAGATTAAGAGAAAAGAAGAAACAACAAGGACCTTTTAAATCTAACAAAACTATATTAATGAATTATCCAATATCATGGACTATTGCAAGTGCTTGTATAGTTATATCATAGCTTTTATTAATTCAAGATCATTTTGATAGATGTCATATCAATTCATATCATCACACTTCTTTCTAAACACCTTATATTGATATGCTAATGGAATGTATTAATCCTAAAACCTAACTTTCATTTGGAAACATGGTGATGAAAGGAAAGTAAAATGAAAGAAAGAAGATTAAGAGAAAGGAAGAAACAGCAAGGACCCTTTAGATCTGATACCAAACTAATTTAAGACTAAATTGGGATGGCCTCGGTTATGTGAGAGGACCCTAGGAAAAGGATAGTTTAACATTTTAAGGCCCTATTTGGTGGAACTATTGACAGCAGAACTTTTAGAAGTAGAACTTATAAAAAACTAACTTTATTGGTAACTGTATTTTTAAAGTATGATGATAATTTAATATCTATTTGATAATAAAATTAAAAAAAAATACTTTAAAATAAAAGTGATAAAAGATATTATAACACTTTCAACTATCTAACTATTTGTATGATCAAAACCATTATTATAAAATATTTTTATTTATAAATTATTGTACATTGTTATAGTATAATAATATCATAGTATAATACAATTAAAATATATCATATTATAATATTATAATATAGTATAAGAATATTTAATAATTACAATGTAATTTTGTAGTATTATTATATAATATTTTATTAGTATGCAATAATTATATAATAATATATTATTAAAGTTATAATAATTATCATCTAATAATGTATTATGATATTTTATAATAATATTACTAAATTATAATATAATATATGATAATATTATATTAGTATAATAATTAGGATCTTACCTAAAAAGGCTAGTTGGAAGGTATCATTTAGATTTCTTAATTTCGTACAAGTACATAAAATTTTCTCAATACATAACTGAAGTGAGACTAAACACTTGCTAACATAGGCTCTCATATATTTTATTTATTCAAAACCCAACGCCTATGCCAAACTAAGGAACATATCAGAATCCACATTGAAATCCAATCAAATTTAATTATAAATACGTAGCACCCATTTGCAATGTTTCCTATTCCATATGGGTCAAGGGTTGGGTTCACTCTATTATCATTTGAAATGACTCAAGATCTCACCCAATACATGCTAATGTAGGATTAAACACCATAATTAGTATATTGTATTATACTATTATGTAACATTATAATATTATAATATTATCTCATTTTCTATTACATAATTAATATAATTATAATATATTATATTATTATTACAATATGATATTGTTAGGAACTAGCCATCATTAACAACTATTCTTTCAGCTTCTTTGTGTGTTGTGCAGTGTGGTTTTGCTCAAAAGTAAAAATGTCAAAAAAACCAAAAATCAATTTTATAACATAAATTTGCCTGACTTAGTATGGCAACCACAACCAATGTGTGAATATAGATCACAAGTCTTGTATGTGTGATGCATGTCTCTTATGCCATGTGGATGAATAAAACTATGATAGTGTGTGCATGTGAGTGTATAATCACAATTTATGTTATGGCTTCAAAGGGGTTAGGTCAAACAAAAGTATACTTGATGCCAATCCAACCAAATTTCTATTATGAGATTTGATTTTAGGACAAAAACCAACTAATTAGTTGATCAAGTTTGGTAATTGGATTAGATCTAAGAAAAGATTTAGACTTAATGATTCATTTAGATTTGAATAGGGTCAAAATTAAAATCACTAAATATTTTTAAATACAACTAAAAAAATATCAACCTAACACTAGTGTTTATTTTTTATTTTAATATAAGAAATTGATCTTTCTTAAGTGTTGACTTCACATAGATTTTGATGATTATAAAATAATTAAATAAGTTATTAATGAGTTTTATGTAAATTTTAATGCAATGCACGTATATATTAGTTACTAAGATGAAGAAGATGGAATTCAAGCTCCTAATTAAGAAGGTCTTTAGTTCAAGAATAAAAGTTTTGAAAAGGAACAAGACCAAAGAAGGTTGTTTCAAACTTGAATTGATTGAATTCTAGGTACTCGGAGAATATTTGATGAAGAAATATCAAGACATAAGAGCTAGCATACTTAAATTCATCAAAAACAAGAAGTTGTCACAAGTTTGGAATGAGTTTTTGTGTTTTGAAGCCATTAGCCAACTCTCATGCCAGCTACTGATGGTCAAAATTAAGTAAACAAGCCATTAACAAACTCCTACGCCAACTACTGATGTTCAAAGGATAAAAATATAAAGTTTTCCAACAATAGTCCACATGGTAGCCGACTACTAGGCATGTAGTCGGCATGGTAGCTAGCTTCTATGGATCTAATAAAGAGCATTTCAAAAGTAGTCAGTATGGTAGACAGCTACTGGCCCATTAGCCAGCATGGTAGCCAGCTAACCACTGGTCTGAGCACTGAGCACAGTAACAACTAGTTCTGATACATTTTAGCCAATGCAATCTTTAATATAACCATTCCAAACGGTCATAAATGGCTAGTTAACATTTGTAATCCTTTAAAAGACTATAAATACAAGTTCAAATAAAGGATTAAAGAAAGGCTTTTGAAGAAATTTAAGTTGAAAAGAGAGAAAACTCAAGAGAGAATTTAACCTTCTTTATTTTAAGGAGCTGTTGTGCACCAAAGCATTAAAGGCCATTAAAGCTTATTCAAGGCTTCATCCAACAACTTCAGAAGCTTCTCCAAGTGCTCAAGATCCAGAATTTCAAGGAATAGAAGCTTATTAAGGAAGACACCTACCAAATCTGTAAAGTGCCTTATTTGTTTCATTTGCTCATATAGGAGCTGTTTTATTGTGAAACTTGTATTGTTGTTCATTTGTTTGAGTTTCAACTTGGTTGAAACTTGTGTTGAGTGTGCTAAATCTGGAATTGATGATTTGTAAGGCTCCTTTGTGCCTGATAAACAAGAAGCTAGTTGCGTAAGCTAGGATTGTAATCATTAAAAAATGATTAGTAGATAAAATTTTAAGAGGTTCTTGGAAAGTAGACATAGGTGCAAGGATTGGCACCGAACTACAATAAATCTTTGTGTTTGTGTGTGACTCTTCTTTTGTGCTTGATTGCTTACTTTTCTTCTCACTTCACTCCATACTTACATAACTTTAATTATTTTTAAAATAGCACATACTTGCTAAAATTTTTAAAAGAACTTAATTCACACCCCTCTCTTGGGTTGCTTAGCTGGGCAACATTAAGATATTGGTTTACAAATATTAATATGCTTGAGAACATTACAAATAAGAAATGGGAGAAACATATAATAAATGCTTAACTATAATTGAAGTTGGGGAGAGGAAGTAGGATTGTACTATTACGCAATTAGTTAAATAGTTCACTTCTTGGTTATGAGGATGAGGTTTAATTTTGTATTGTATATTCTCTCACTTCCATTCATAGTAGAAAGGAGGGATAAGTTCTTAATTATAGGCAATAATTTCATCTTATAAAGCAAGAATCCATCCCGTCTCACCCCATTTGGGATGGGTTGGGATAAGATTTTTTTCTTTTTGGTTCCTACTGGTAAGGATGGGGGAAGATGAGAATTAATATATTTATGTCCTACCGTAGCCTACCTTATCTTTATCCTATTGGCTCCATACTTAAATACTATAATACCATATATACTATTTAAATATAACCCTTAAATATAAATTTAAGAGGTCAATGTTAAATTTATTAATACACTTAGTGAGAGTTTATTTTATATATATTATTAATTATATATTTTTATTGAAAAATTATATATGTTGTTAAAGGTAGGGTGGGGACAGGAATATAATAAGGATGGGATCGGGATGAAAATTTATCATTATCCATGAGATAGGGATGGGAATGAAAAAAGTTTTTGGGACAATGAGATGAACATTATTTTCTTTAGTGGGGATAGTTCGTAGCCCTGCCTTATCGCCATCCCTATTTTTAATTTTAAAAATAAAAGAAAAGGAGGAAGTGGGTTTATTCAGATGAAGAGAAATTATTTAAGCGAGAGCTTGTTTAACAAACTAAAAACTACTTTAGGGAGAAGAAAAAAGGGGTTTGTTTAATTTGGGTTTTTTGATAAGGTTGGATTCAATTTGTGATGATTTAGGCTTTGTTTTTTTGGTAGCTGACATATATTAAACCCAAGCAATATATGAATTGGATTCATTAAAATATTGTGAAACCTAGATATGATTTGATTTTTAAATATATTCCAATTTTTGACCATAACCCAATCCATGCATCTTCAAAAATGGATTGGTTTGAGTGATTGAATTAACAACAAGCTAGGTCATAGGTTAAGTTGGCTTCTTTGTAGCCTTAGTTTGCATGCTAGTATGCTCACCACTAATAGCAAGACAAATCATCATTTTGTAGTGATATAATAAATCTTAATAGAAATTTCAAATGAACCACGTCTTAAGAACATTGGATCATAGTTGTCAAACCCGGCCCGAATATCGGTCCGACCAAGGGCTCGGTCACCGGATCACTAGTTCAACCGTTGGGTCATCGGTTGAACCATCAGTTCAATTATTTTAATATAAAATATATTAATATTAATAAAAATTAATTTTTAATAAAAAAATTAAGATCAACATGATAATAAACTTTAACATCTAATGCCATAAAAATCGGTTCGGACTGGGTTGATCGATTCACGGATGAACTGGACGGATTGACCGATAATTCCGATTCTCTTACACATCTAGTTTTATGTTAGAACCGGACCAGCTTGACCTTTGGGTCCTAGTTCAATCGATCCAACCGGCCGATTCGATCCGATTCTGATAACTATGCATTGGATGTACACAAAATAATAATAATAAAGTCTTAATCTCAAACTAGTGTGACTTGACTGCATGAATCATTTTTCTCTATTCTGTTAAGTTTTAAGGAATATTGGATATATAATAAAGCAAAATTTATGTCCAAGTACTCGCACTTGTAGAAAAATTTGCAAACATGCCTTCGTAGCCTAATTTGTTTAAGAGTTCAACCAAACCATGGTACTAAGACTGTAGATGATTCTTTTTGTGAGAGTAAATAGTATTTAAAATCACCTATGTTTCACTTACATCATGCCTTATTTGAATCCCCCAAACAAGTTAGTTGTCCATTCATAATTATCAACCATAGATGGTATGTGTTAGGTTGTGGTCTTAGATCCCTATACCACACCTCTTAATCTCTTGATTCAAACTCATGTCTAGACTTAATCAAACACCTTCATATTATTCCCGAATCAAACAAACTTCTAAACCACATCATGTGCCATTAAGCTAGATGTCTACTTACCTGTTTTCATAGTACACAATCCATTAGATTATATCTTTTAAGTATCTCATCTCTAAAACATGATACAGAAATACATCTACCCATGTCATTTTGTTCATTTGGGAGCCTCAAACACTAAGTTTAGGAGCTAGGAGGGAAAGAAAATTAAGGAAAAGCTTTTAAAGTAAAAGAAGGCAAAGGAAAGGAAGGTAAAAGTAGGGATAAAACCTCTTCATTATTTAAAGTCCTATAAAATATAGAAGAAAAAGAAGGATTTTCTACTGCACTTTAATTTGGTTAAATAAATAAAAGTAAGTTAAAACATTGCAGATTCTATGATTTTCTTCTTTTTTTCTTGTGGGCTGGGGGGGGGGGGGGGGAGAGAGTTAAAAATTATTGTTGCTGGGAGTTTGGGAAGGTATTGAGAAGCCTCCAAAACTTTTCTTTTCCCACTTAAAAAACTCTTAAATAGGAGTATCCCAATATCTTTCCTTTACTTTCTCTTTCGTTCCTTTCCTACTCCCTCTTCTAATAGGCCCTAACTTTCTCAAGATTAACGTCAATGTTAGTTTGATAGGGAATGGCAAAGAATGGTGCAAGATATATCATCTACACCTCACCTTAGCTCTATTTGTAGTAGGTGGCACTCACCTATATGATGTTATTGTGCCAATAGCTAAGTTGAAAGTAGCATGAGTAGGCCTTATATATATATCAAACTACTAATATTGTGAGGAAAGATATTGATACTTTTTTATGGCCTTCACATCAACAGACGAAATTTCTCTTCATTGTTGATCCAATATTAATTTTGATGAATAAAAAAAACTAATGAGTATATTCCTTTCGTTACTAATGATTTTTATTAAGTGATTCAGGAATTTAAATAACTAATCAATCAAAATTCAAAGAAAATCGAGCTTGGTCTTGTGTCTTGTTCTAAGTGTCAATTTCAACTCTTAGAGTTGACTCACATAGTTGAGGAGCCGACTTTGGCACGTTTCGGCATGATCTGATACTTTCGGCACAATCTCGAGTTGACTAACATAGTAGCTCAAGTCGACTCACACAAAAAGACAGAGAGTTACAATTTTGGCCCCGAGCTCGAGTCGACTCACACAATAGCTTGGTAGACTCACATAAAGAAATAGAGATTTGTAATTTTGGCATCCTGCTCGAGTGACTCTTACACAAGTTCGAGCTGACTCCCACACAAATTTGAGCCAACCCCTGAATAGCAAGTGTCGACCTCTCTAAGGGCAGATAAAGTACTTTTTGGATAACCCATGTTCGAGCTGACTCAAAGTCTATTTGAGCCGACTCGACCCTATCAAGAGTGAACTCCAAAACTATCAGAGATGGTTCTAGATGCTGACATCTTTCCAACGAACTCCAACAGCTCCTTCCTTATTTGTGTTAAACACTCTTTCAACCACTATTAATGGCTAGTTTTCACCTAAAAGTGGATTAGAAAGATGATTATAAGTAAGAGTCCTGGATGGATTCAAAGACAGAGAAAAGAGGAGAGAAAAGTTCAGTATTCAAAAGCCCTATAGTGAAAATAGAGATTAAGAAAAATTCCATTGCTTCAAGTCTATCTTGAGGAAGATCGAAAGAAGATCAGAGGAAAAGCAGAAAAGAAGAAAAGCCTAATTTCAAAAATTTCTAATCGAGCTTCTTTTATTTCTATTTGATTATATTGTTATATTTGCTCATATTTGGAGCTTTATTTCTTGTACATAGACTTATATTGTTTTAGTTAGTTGATTCAATCAGGGATTGAATCAAAGGGGTAGTTTGGCCTTGTGCAAACTAAGGAGGCTTGTGAGAGGTTTTGTGCTAGTGATCCTATGAAAATCAGCTGGGTTCGTTGTGATCCTGGAGTAAAACAACAAGTTTGAGTTGTGAGCTTGTAAAACAACTCGCTATAATTAAGGTGGTTATAGTATGGCCCAAGAATTTCTTGGGAGTGGACATAGGTGTAGCTAACACCAACCACTATAAAATCTTTGTGTTTTTCGTGCTTGTTTCTTCTCTCTCTACTCTATCTTCTACATTCTACTTGGCATACTTTGCATTGCACTCATACCCTTTCATAGCATTTTACTTATGCATTATTTTAAAAAATAATTTTAAATTTTTGAATAACCTAATTCACCCCTCTTTTTGGGTTGCATTTTGGCCAACAACAAGCATAATAGAGCACCTTTCCATCTGTTTACTTAATCTTTCTTACCTACTTTCCTATGAGTGTTAGGGTACCTCGAAGTTCTTCTTTAAGGAAAATCCTTTGATGCTCAAGTCAGCTATGGATGGTCAAGAAAGAAATCTTAGAGCCTTGAATTAAGGCACCTAGAGCCTATGCAAAGAGAGAGAACTTACTTTGCCTATGGATCTTGTGCCGCTATTATAAACATTTGGAGGAATTATAGAGGAACTTGGAGTGTTTAATCAGATGATTAATCTAATCCTAATCCTAAAGAAGACCATATCTTAAAAGAATAAGTTAATCCTTTTCCTTATAACATTAAACTTATCATGTATACATAAAATCTCGATTTGATTTAAATAGAGTGCTATTATAAAGGAAAGCCCTTATCCCTAGTAAGAGTTTCTTCTCATCATACTAGAGTCTAATATTATCGCATGTCATCATAGGGTCGATTTACTAGATCAACCCTCATTATTTACCATCCACTCTAAGAATTAAGTTTAATTCAATGCTTGAGTCATGAAAATAGCTTTGCTCTAAATAGGGATTGTTGACCTAATTATTGATTTTGATTAATAACAAAAACCACATGAGTATATTCCTTGTGTTACTAATGATTTTGATTAAATGTTTCAGGAACTTAAATGTTTAATCAATCAAAATTAAAGAAAAATTGAGTTTGACCCTATGTCTAGTGTCAAGTGTCAAGTTTCAGCATTTAGAGCTGACTCCAGAAGGCTGAAAGCCGACTCCAAAGCGTATCGGAATAGTTTAACACTTTTGGCATATGGTAGAGCTGACTTCTAGAGTCCGAAGTTGACTCAATCAGAAAGACAGAAAGTCCTCAATTTTACATTGAGCTGGAGATGACTCCTGTAGAGATTAGAGCCGACTTCATCGGTTATACAGAAAGTTATTTTTTGGGGCTTTAGTAGAGCCGGCTCCCGCATTTACTAGAGCTGACTCCTGTACAAAAAGTATCGACTCCTCGAAAAGTTAGAGTCAACTCCATATGAGCAAAAGTTCATGTTTACACATCCCGTGTTAGAGTTGACTTCAAGTTTGCTAGAGCCGACTCTAATCTGTCAAGGGCGAACTTCAGAGGTGTTTGAGATGATTTCAAACTCTAATATTTTTCAACGGATTTCAACGGCTTTTTTCTCTTTCGTGCTAAACTCATTCTCAAGCATTTTCAACGACTAGTTTTCATCTAAAAAAGGATTTAAAGGAGATTACAGAAGAGGGCCAAGAGACCGTCTCAAAAAGAGAACATAAGAAAAAAAGAAAGAAAATAGAGTTCAAATTTGAAAGCCCTTTTGTTTGAAATAGAGTTTAGAGAAATCCAAAGTATTCGAAAGTCAATCTTGAAGGATTTTCATCAAATCAAAAGGAGAAGAAGAGAGCCTAGTTCTTCAAAAGCCTCTACATCAAAGATTCTTCCAAAGCTTCAGGCTCAACTCAAGGAAGATCATTTCTAAGAAAAAGAAGAAAACAAAAGTCCAACTTTAGAAATCTTCTAATCAGGCTCTTCTATTTCTATCTTGATTACATTGTCTTATTTTCTCACTTAAGGAGCTTTATTTCTATTGTAACCATTTCTTTATTATATTTGCTTATTGATTCAATCAGAAAATTAAATCAAAGGAGGTAATTTAACCTTGTTCAGGCTAAAAGGCTTGTGATAGGTTTTGTGCTAGTGAACCTGTGAAAACCAGTTGGTTCATTGTGATCCCATTGTAACATAATAAGTTTGAGTTATGAGCTTGTAAAATAACTCTGTTATAATCAGGATGATTATAGTGTAGGCCCAAGAGTTTCTTGAGAGTGGATATAGGTATAGCTAACACCAAACCACTATAAATTCCTTGTGTTTGTCGTGCTTGTCTCTCTTTCTCTCTACTCCATCCTTTATACTCTGCTTTGCATTTTTAGCATCACTCATAGCATATATCCTTATGCATTATATTTAAGAAATAGTTTTAAGTGTTAAAATTTTTAAGAACCCAATTCATCCCCCTCTTGGGTTGCCATCTGGGCCAACAGGGCTGATCTAAATTGGGCTTATAAACTTTCTTTTACAAGTTTGAGTTGATGAATAGCTAATCTTTAGGTTTACATCTCAAGATCATTAAGATTTGTCAATACCCATCAAATCAACATTCACCAGGTCGATACTTGCCAGGTCAATATCAAGCTGAAGTGAGCTCATTACCATACTAGTTTCAATCATAGGGTGAATCAAGTTAGGCTAGTTGGTTGGTCTCAAAGGTTCACCCAATCCCAATTTGATTAATTTACCTCGATTTTCAAAAAATAACATTCAGTAACTAGCACACATATTAAGAATTTATCTAGAAGATTTTACGATGCCATTCCATGTTTTGGGACATATAAATGATCATTGTTAGCTATAAAACATCATTATTAGACATATTATTAAATCACCTTTGAACTCATGCCGGCAGCTTAGTTATTTAGTGGAATGAGTAGAGTATTTAATGAGGCAGTTTATCATTAATAACCACCTTGCCCATGTGGCAACTTTGAACAAATTAGTGTGGGCACAAAGTTTCCTGCCCAAATGCCTCACTGCTATCTATAAAATGTTGAGAAAAAGTCATTTTCTTCTCTTGAGTTTTTTGGTTAGTCCGTGTTCCCTTGCCCTGCTTGGCCTAAGTCCTTGACTTTTTTAGTTTAATCTTTCAACTAACTCTTCTCTCTTTTTTTAGCTCAATAGGTTGGAATAGTCTTAGGAAACTAGTTAGGTAGATTAGATTATAGCCTGACCAGACCATGTCCCCCTCTTCAACTGAGTCCTTGGCCTCATCTTTTTTGCCTCATCTTCTTTGGCCCCAAGCCTAGTAGTTTTTCAGGCCAAAGATCTTTCTATTCTAACCCCTAGTGATATGTCCTACATTAGACGAACCTATCTCATATTCAAGGAGTTCCTCCTCACTATCCCAAATGAGTCAGACCAAACTTCTAACTCCTCAAAGGAGTGACATTTTGTATAAGGATGCCCTTAAAGTCAAACTTAGATTCTTATTTTTCTTTTCATTTGTCATCTTTTATGAATGTAAAATATTGTACTAATTGAACTTTTTCCTAACTCGAAGAGAATTGTGGTCAATTTCTTTTTTTAATCTAGAATGCCCTTGGTAGGAGTCCCCACATCTAGTATTTTTTAAGATAATTTTTTAACCCTTAAAGAAGCACCCCACTGTGATTAGATTGCGGTACTCTTTCTACTCAATAGGGTGAAAAGATCCTAATAGGTAGTCCTTCCATTATTTTCTTAGTCCATAGGATTTGACCATTCAGGGTTGAGTGGCTACAACTAAACCTACACCTGAACTCGACACTTTTACTTTTCTCTAACAAAGAGGACACTATTGACAAGCTCAAATAAACCCCCTCATAAACTCAATGACCTCTTGTTCGAGGAGGTGTTAATTTGGCAAAGCTTAGCTTAGTTAACCATTGAACTAACCTTGAGGTTTCTCTTTGCATAGTTGTTGAATATAGCCAGTTGTAAAGGTTGGTGAAGAAGAGGAAGGCCGTGGGTTCCTTTTCAGCTCTGAAGCTTGCTATCAAAAGTTGCTATAATCTTCACCTCGATCATGGCTACCCAATGTTGAGGTGCATCGTCCAAAGAAGGCCATGAGAAAGTGTCACGCCCCAGACCCAAATATTGGGCTAGAGTGACAACCCGCCGCGTGTCGGGCACGCAAGGCGTCACAAAATTTTTCACACATAACACTATTATATATATAACCAAGTCAAATTCATCACTGAATACTAAAAGTTTTGGGTTACAAACCCTTACACATCACAATAATAAAGTTTGGACATTAAGCCCTACACATAAGTAAAACTGAGGTTACAACAAAATAATGAGTCTTGATTTATTTAATAGAAGATCCATCACCCCAACCATCCATCTTCAATCTCGTGGCTCTGACAAAAACATTGTAAGATTTTTATGAGCTTACACTCAATAAGTAAGCCACGTTATACAGTCAAATCATAGCATAACAATCTATAAGTACATAAATGATTTGCATGCTTAAACATTCACAAATACTCAAACATGCAATGTAAGTAAACCCACTGTTTATATCCTCAATGGTAGCTGCAAATGTGACCCACGGCCCTGCAATATCTCAATGGTGTACCAACAAGCATCCTCCTACTGAAAGGGTCCAGATACCAGGGTCACTCCATATCATAATCCACCAGAACACATACTCTATATGTGTGATGCCACCTCGAACCAAGCAGAACACATCATTTAGATGTGTGATGCCACCTCAAAGTAACTCAGAACACATCCTCTAGATGCGTGATGCCATCTCGAACCAAGCAGAACACATCCTCTAGACGTGTGAATGGCATAAATAAATAGAACATATCCTCTAGACGTGTATGTGGCATAAATCATCAGAACACATCCTCTAGATCACTACAAGAAAAATAAAATATTGCGACACCCAAATGCGTCGCAATTGCATCGCTAAACATGCTATTGCGACGCAATAGCGATGCAATGACGGTGTCGCTCAGATGTCCGTCGCAATACCTATTTGTCACAATTGCGTCGCAATATTGCGACGCTCTGCGACGCAACATTGCGTCGCAATATTGCGACGCATCCAAATGCGTCGCTAAATTTAAAATTAATTTTTAATATTTAAAATTATTATTAAATATTGCGACGCACTAAATTGCGTTGCAATATTGCGATGCATCTAGCTGCATCGCAATATTTAATAATAATATTTTTGGTATAATAGCAATGCAATTTGAGTCGCTAATGCGTCGCAAATAAAAATTTTTTTAAAATATTGTGACGCAAGGTTATTGCGTCGCAATATTTATTAAAATATTTTAGATATAATAGCGACGCAATTTTAGTCGCTAATGTGTCACTATTAAATTTATTTTTAAATTATTGCGATGCCAGGTCATTGCATCGCAATATTTAATAATAATATTTTGAAAATATTAGCGATGCAATTTCAGTCGCTAATGCATCGCAAATTAAATTTTTTAAAAAATATAAAGATTAAAAATTAAAACGGTTAATACAATTTCGTTAAATCTAAATATTGATAGAAACATTTTTCACTCAATCCAAACAATAATAAATTTTCAAAAATAATTTATATATTAAAATTTTGAAGTTTTTACAACATAAAAAAAGAAAAGAAAAATACATCAAGAATCTGGGCGATCACGTGGAGGCTGTGGAGGCTGAAGACTCTGCGACAAGCGGCTAACCATATCCTGCAAATAATGCATCTCATCTCGCATGTCTGCAATCTCCTGATCCCGGCCTCGCATACGATCCTCGAAATCCTGCTTGACCTCCTGGCGAACCTCCTCTGCAATAGATCTGCGAAGGTCGTGTAAACGCTCGGGAGGAATATCACCAGAAACTCGCAAGCTGGAGGCCTGATGGGGAAATATATATATAGAAGCTCTAGTGCCCAGACCATAGACCCTGCGGTCTCGTGGCTGGGCACCAACAGCCTCCAAAAACACACGCCGACTCTCCTCTGCTGAGAGTTCGACGGGCGTCTCCCCATCAATAGAGTCGACCTGCGATGCCTGGGAGCGAAGCTCCTCGACTCGTGTCTTGAAATTATGAAATCAACAATAAATGAGTTAATAAATTTCTCAAAATAAAATTTTAGAAATTAAACAGATACTACATAAATCTAATTTCCTACCGCAACCTCCCGTGATCGCGTGTCGACCCAGGAACCGTCCCTCCTGGTGTGTCGCCCTGAATAGACGAAACTCACCAGGATCTCCGCCCTCCTGCTCAGACTATAACAAAAAAAAAATATTAATACAAATATTTGTAAATAACTAAAATAGTAATTAAAATATTTATGTTTTCTTACCATACATCGTCTGTGCTCCTGAATCGAAATGGAGCCCGAAGTATGACGGGAGAGACCCATGCCAGCATCGCCCTTCTCAGATCGGCGGTTCGTGCTGGCTGATGCGGACCTCCTGCGCCATCCATCGAACTGCCAGGCCTGCTGCCACTCGTGCCAAATACCCTCTGGCACGTGCGCAGGACGCTGACCCGATGACCTCCAATGATGAAGCATGTTGGAGTATCGGCATCCCGTTAGAGCCTCCCATGTTGCCCTAATGGCATCATGGCTGGCAGGATCCCACGTAAACTTTTTCTGCATTAAAATAAACAGTTAGTTTCTGAATTTATTAAGTTTAAGAAATTTTATATCACTAATAAATTGTATTTAATAAGTTTACCTGAAACTCAGAAAAATAAAACTCCCTCGAGGCTGGAGATACGTGGCGCCAATCGTAGCCACTGGGATCTGCACGCCTCTGAAATACGGCGCTGATGTGGCTGGATACATGATGCTGCTCAATGAATCTGTTAAAAAAATGCATGTTTATAAGTAATTGACTTAAAAACATAAACATATTTTTAATTAGTATATACTTACATCCCCTGAGCATCAAGTCGAAGTACAGTGCGGTCGATGGTGGAAGAACTCTCGGAGGTATGTGCCGATCGGCTGGATGGTAATACTGCTGGAGAGATCGAAGGCTGTGCCACTGTTGGAGATCCAAACTCTCCATCTCCGACGCTCATGTGATCTGATGTAGCAGGGCTACGTCCCTGCTCACTCCGTCTGTCGTCGGTAGATCTACCTCTGCCCATCATACTGAAAATACTACAGATTCACACAATTAAATTACGATTAATGATTGACTATGTAAGAATTTAACACTTATAAAAAAAAGTTAAATTTTAAAAACCTCTATGTTTAATCGGTGTCATTTGTTTCGTGAAATGTTGGTTCAACATCCGAAGCCGTATCGGATTGCGAATCAGTTTCATTATCATCGGAAGGAAACCGAACATTTGCATCCGTAATTTCTTGGACATCACCATTTGGATCTCTAAGTGATGTTTCAGGAGCCCTTCTTGTCCGGAGAAGAAAAAAAAAAGAAGGGGGGGTGGGGGGGTATCCCCTGTTACGAATATTTTTTTTTTTGTGATAGTGGCCTGGCCACCATGGCCAGGCCACTGCCGGCCGCGACCACGGCCGTGGCCGGAGAAGAAAAAAAAAGGCCCCCCCCCCCTCCTCCCCCTGTTACCAAAGAAAAAAAAGGAGGACAGGGGGTTCCCCGCCCCCCTGTCCTTCTTCCATTATTTTCTTAGTCCATAGGATTTGACCATTCAGGGTTGAGTGGCTACAACTAAACCTACACCTGAACTCGACACTTTTACTTTTCTCTAACAAAGAGGACACTATTGACAAGCTCAAATAAACCCCCTCATAAACTCAATGACCTCTTGTTCGAGGAGGTGTTAATTTGGCAAAGCTTAGCTTAGTTAACCATTGAACTAACCTTGAGGTTTCTCTTTGCATAGTTGTTGAATATAGCCAGTTGTAAAGGTTGGTGAAGAAGAGGAAGGCCGTGGGTTCCTTTTCAGCTCCGAAGCTTGCTATCAAAAGTTGCTATAATCTTCACCTCGATCATGGCTACCCAATGTTGAGGTGCATCGTCCAAAGAAGGCCATGAGAAAGTGACCAGAGGAATCAAGTTTGCATGCACATCGATCCTCAAAAGATGACATCAATGGCCTCTAGCCGTCCCTCCTCCCCATCGAGCATCGAAGAATCATGGGGATGAAGATATCATTAAGGTCCCCTTAGATATTGGTATCGAAATCCCCTAAGGGACATGTATCAAAGTGCCCTTGAAGGTCCCTATGGGTGAGTTTGGGATGCCTTTTTTCACAATAGCATAAGCTAGAGCTCCATTTACCATTAATGCCAGCCTTAGAAAATAGACTATTGAGGCTGCTCCATCAACAATAGCAATAAAAGGGCCGTAGGCTGCGATAGCTTTTAACCCCAAACCTAAGTTATCCATGTTACGAGGGATCTACATCTTTCAATGGGATGTATGGTCTTGGGATTCAATTTTGTTTAGATTGAATGGTTGAAAGGTGGTTGAGGGCATGTGCTTGTCTCAGGACACCTATTTTTTAGGATTATCAGATGATGACCTCACCAACAACTTATGTCTCCATTTTACCATGGAAAATTTTTACTTTTGTTTTTTCTTAAGGTATTCATCTCAAACATTTGTCACTTACCATTTGATATTTTTATGAGGACTACATTAGCCAACTAGTCAGAGTAATGTGCTTTCTTGATGAATTTGACTTCTACAATTTATCAACCTCTTTTTTGATGGTGCGATATTGCTAAGGAGTGAAGTTCCTCTTCTTCTACAAAATTAACCTATAGCTTTACTTTTAGTTGATGGACTATGACCTTGAGGTTGATCCCTTGTATGTCTACAGTTGTCCATGCAATTACACTCAAGTTGTCATGTAAGAACTTGATGAGCTTGGCCAAAACTTGTGAAGGGAGGAGTGAGCCAACCTAAGCACTTTAGAGTTATCATCTCCAAATAGAACAGTGTCTAGCTCTTCTACTAGTTTTGGCCGTTGTCCTTTTGCTTATCCCTAAAATCTAAGTTGTCAATGATCATGGTTTCTATGGACTTTTCTCTTGGGGAATGTTCTGATGATTTTATGCTTCTCTTTAAGGTAGTGATTAGCATTGCCATGTGGCCACATGATCTCTTCTTAGTCTGCCTACACCTTGATTGATAAGAAACTTCATAAAGAAATGATAAGTGAAAATGATGGATTTAAGAGCATTCAGACATAGTCGACCTAGGATGCCAATATAGGCCATTGGTACTTTCACAACTATGAAATCCACCATCATGGTCTTGGAGGTTGATTCTTTTCCAATAGTAAGTAATAGGGTTACAATTCCCTCTACTCAAGTAGACATGCCAGTGAAGCTGACTAAAGGTGCATTCATTGGTAATAGCTTATTTGCACTTATTCTCTTTTCTAAAATACTTTGTAAAAGAGAATATTGACTGAACACCTATTACTGGGCAATATTCCTTTCACTTGATAATTGACAATTAGTGGCTATGATGACCAGAGCATCATCATGCTGGAGCCTCATGCCTTGCAGATCTTTGCTTAAGAAAGTAATGTTCAGATCCTCAATCTTTGATCTTTTCATACTTGGATTTATCAAGCGTATATCTTCCTTCCTAAGGAGGCTTCCTTGCTAGCTACTGGCCCACCATGGGTCACATAATAGTTCCAATGGTTCGCCGATTATCTATCTTTACTTCTGGCCGAGGCCTTTGCTTATTTTCATGATGAGAAGGAGCTCAATTCCAAACATATCGGCGAGGTAGCGCCTCTAAATGAGGTCTTCAATCTTGTTCTTCAAATGCTAGTACTCCTCGGTATCATGGCCATAATGTTGATTGTTGCCCAGATGTAGTAACCCAAGAGGGGAGTGAATTGGGTTATTTAAAATTTAATTTAATAGCTATGCAGATATATGTGCTTTTAACCCTAATTTGATTTGCAGAGGTGAAGTGGAGTGCATAGAATAATAATAACAGAAAAGCAAACAACCACAAATACATAGAAGTTTATAGTGGTTCGGTGCCAAACTCAGCACCTACATCCACTCCCCAACACTTTTGGGAATTCCACTAATCGTATCATAACGATTACAACCTTTAGCCGAACCAGGCTAGCCCTCTTGTTTATACGGCACAAGGCAGCCAAAAACCCCTAGCCAAACCTAGGCTAGTTCTCTTGCTTCACAGCATAAGGAAGTCAAAAGCCCCTAGCCAAACCTAGGCTAGTCCTCTTATTTAAATGGCACAAGGAAGCCAAAAGCCTCTAGCCAAACCTAGGCTAGTCCTCTTGTTTAAATGGCACAAGGAAGCCAACAACAAACCAGGGTTTACTAACCCTTTTATAAGATAATCAGAGTATGTAAAGGAGAAGCTCCTACAATGAGCAGATATTCGGAAAATACTTTACAACTTTTGAAGCAATAAACTCGGCAATAAATGAACTAGGTTGAAGCAGCTGAAGTTTTAAATGCTTGAAAAGCTTCAATGATTCGGACGACCTTTCGGAGCAAGGAATGAAATTGAATGCCCTGCAACCACTCAACAAATATGCAATGAAGGCTCTTTTCTTCAATTTTTCTCTCTTTGAAATTTCTTTTTAAAAATCGTCAAGGTGTGCTTCTAATCCCAGCTATTTATAACCATCTAACAAGAAGATATCCGTTAGGTACATAAGAAATAAATGGAAATAATAACGGGAAGAAAATATAACCGTTAAACAAGTTTTCCTTAAGCATTGAATGCAGATCTCCAATTGAGGAAGGATGAGCACTGTAAAATTTAAAAATCAAAAGTTAAATATAGCTTGAAATAGTAATAGAGAAAGAGAGAGAGAAGAAAGAGCTCTCTTAAAAGCTTAGCCGGCGGTGGACTAAAAAAATTGCTCGAGGTAGCTGAGGATATGAATGCCATCGTCCAAGAGTAAAGCAACAAACCCCAGCTAGCTAATCAGTTAGCTTACCAGAGAGGTCAATACAAAAAAAATCATCCTAAGCTAGCACACCAGTTAGCTTGGCAGCTAACTAGGCGAAACCCAGTTAGCTCTTTAGCTAACTACTAGAGAAAAAGTAACAGCAGAAGGAAAAAGTTTCATGCATTCATAGTTAGCTCTCCAACTAACTAAATTTGAATCCCTCTCGGCTATAGGAGAAAAGTAAAACAGTTTGTTAGCTGAATAGCTAACTGAAGAATGGCCAGTTAGCTCACGAGCTAACTAGAAGCAAAAGCAACAGGTTGTCCGGCCAGCTTAGTTAGCTCACCAGCTAACTGAGCAAAAATCAGTTAGCTGAGCAGTTAGCTCCAGGATGAAATAGTTAGCTAAGCAGTTAACTAAAAGGAACGTCAGCTAGCTAGAAGGAGTTGCAGTTAGCTAACAAGACATCCAGTCAGCTAGCTAAATTGGAGGGTGTTCGGCCAATGCACTGTGACGAGCGAATTAGTTAGCTGAAGGAATTCCAGCTAGCTAACAAGCTAGCTCACCAGTTAACTAAAAGAAAAGGATGTTCGGCCAGGCACCTGAGACAAGTTTCTTAGTTAGCTGAAAGAGCTCCAGCTAGCTAATAAACTAACTCACCAGCTAGCTAAAAAAAGGAGGACGTTCGGCCATCTTACTGAGACGAGCATTTTAGTTAGCTAAAGAAACTGCAGCTAGCTAACAAGCTAGCTAAACAGCTAGCTAAATTGCAAGATCGTTCGGCCCAATCACTGTGAAAGTTTCCCAGCTAGCTGAAAGTCGTGCCAGTTAGCTAAATGGAATAACAAGCTAGCTAACCAGTTAACTCCCAGGCTAATAATCATATTCAAAGCAAATTAAATGAAGTACTTTCTTACCAGTCAATTTTGCATGAAGATACTTACTTGCAAGGCGACCGAACTTCCTGTATCAATCTTAGAATTGCTTAATTTGTTTTGTAATCATCAAAATCAATCTCGGGTCAACAATCTCCTCTTTTTGATGATGACAAAACCTTTAAGCATATAAGAGCAAGTGTATATATGGAAGTTTAATAAGTAAATAGGAGTAATCAGAAAACATTAATTTCTTCCCTGTCAAAATAAATAAGTGAAATCTTTTTCTTTTCTCCCCTGAATATATGGAGTTACTATTTTACTCCATTTCTTAATGTATGCAAGCAACATTCTTCTCCCCTTTTTGTCATTAATCAAAAAGAAGTTTGAAGAGTCTTGCAATAATTTTAAGCATAATAGATCAAGGAGATGTTAACATTCATTGCATAATTAAAATAGTCATGCAGATCAGTACAAGACAATAGATATTACATGTCATTGTTTCAAGTCATAGAGCATAAACATAAACAAGCATAACAAGTTTGTTCAAATACTACAAAGCATATAAGTTAAGTACAATCATTTGTCGTCATCAGATGAAGAAATATGCACTGAAGAAACATTTGGCTTGCTTGAAGATTCAGGCTTGATGGAGGAAGGCCGTGACGGTGGAGTGAAAAGGTATGGATGAGAGAAAAAGCATCAGGCGCAGGCGGCAGAACGAGTGATGAGAGTCTCCATGAGTTGACTCAGCCTAGAGAGGGTTGCAGTCCAATGATCAACAGCGTTTGCTGCATCCCGGGTCTGGGTCTGGCTCGATCTATTTGATATTCTACCCACTCTGCCTTAGTCTCAAAGTTTTCAAGCTTGTTTTTAAGTAAATTTACCTCCTTCAGGATCCGTTCCATGACAGATTCATTGTGGTGAAAAACTCTCCATTAAGAATGTTTACATCATGAACAAGCCTTTCAAGAATGAGTTTAAAATCAGACATGTTTTCAAAAATAGAAGAAATATATGGTACAAGAGTCTGATCATTGACGGAAGAAGCACTGTCACCAGAGCTTCGACTAGAAGTGGCAAGGGTCAATTCATTGATAATATGACGAGTTGATCATCACATAATCTAACAGTTGGAAGAGGAGCAGGAGCAGGGTTGTCATTGCGAAAAGATGATCCAAAAACATTGATTTCAGGTGGATCAGGAAGAAAAGGGTTTTGGTCAGCTGTCATAGCAGCAAGATACGGATTAGGTTGGTTGAAGTCATAAGTGAAAAAGTTTTGAGAGGAACAGGCAGGTTGATTCACAGTAGGCGGTGGCATACTAGATTGTCCTGTTCTAGATCTAACTTTTAACCAAATACCATCCCTTTTAGCAAAATCCATACGGTGCAGTGAATGAGCATTAAAAACGTCAGAGTGACGTAATGCCACTGCAGTTTCTCCTTTAAGTTTAATATTGAAAAATTCAAATACATAAGTGAGAAACATTCCGTAGGGCAAAGCAGCCTTAGCTCTGGACAAAGATTCTCTCATAACGGTTATCATTAATTCAGGTAAATCAACAGGGTCTTCCATTAAGATATCATACATTAAGCAAATGTCCCTATCGTTTACCACATTAAATGATCCAGCACGAGGGGCGAGAATCTTAGCAATGATACTATGGAAAAGCCGATTTTCAACAGATAACATATTTGCATCTAACGTTTCAATCTTACTAGCTTCAGTATCATCTATATTAAGGATTAGGCCAATCTTATATCCGCGTTCACTAGGAAGAATTTCTAAGAAACCTTCAGATGGAATTTTCAAAGCAGATCCTAATGTTTTACCGTCTAGGTCTATTTTAGTCATTTTCACAATGGAAGAGATAGTTCCATTACCAAAAGAAATGTTTTCATAAAATTCCCTAATAAGTTCAGGATAAATAGGTCTCTTGGTAGAAAGAAGCTTATCCCAACCTTGTTTAACTAACAGATTACCGATTTTAAAACCTTCTTGTTCTAAAAAGTTAAAGTCTACTAACCTCCCATGAACAAAGGATTTTGAAGCAAGTAGGGAGTTGATTTGAGTAGAAGACGTGGAAGACTTCCGGCGAAGATCGGCACAATCGTCATCTCTAGCGACTGCCTTCTTCTTGGGAGCCATCAACTTCTTCTAGATAGATTAATAGGTTGAATGGAAGGAAGGATTAATGGAAGGAATGAAAGAAAGGATTGAAAGAGGAAGAGAGGACGCTCGGTGAAGACGACGGTTGAGGGAGACGATCGTGGAATGAAGGATTGATTTGGTAAAAAGTTATATAGGGAGATGGCTTGATGGTTAGCTGGCCAGGTGACTGTTTGGTTGCCTGGTCAGTTAACTGCCATGAATAAAATCAAAAAGGCTTTAAACGTCCGGTGGTGGATGGATTTAAAAAGTATAGCAGTTTTCATAAAGATGAAAAGACTTAAAGCATACACATACAAGCAATTAATTTGACATGAATTCCCTTTAATTGATTTGATTTAAAGATGTCACATCAATTTGATATCATATCAATTCATTAATTGATTCATTAAATGGTTGGATCAAACATTCCCAATTCTCTTCTGATTTCATAAAATTTGGTTTCATCAAGTGGCTTAGTGAAAATATCAGCAATTTTTTTCAGTATTTAAAAATTCAATAACAACATTTCCATTGTTAACATGATCTCTAATGAAATGATGTCTAATTTCAATATGTTTAGTTCTGGAATGTTGAATAGGATTTTTAGTTAAACTAATTGCACTTGTATTATCACATTTTATAGGTATGGCTTTTTGTTTAATACCATAATCTTCTAGTTGTTGCTTAATCCATAAGATTTGAGCACAGCAACTCCCAGCTGCAACATACTCGGCCTCGGCCGTAGATAGTGCTACTGAAGTTTGCTTTTTGCTAAACCATGAAATTAAGTTAACACCTAGAAACTGGCAAGTTCCAGTGGTTGATTTCCTATCTAATTTACATCCAGCAAAGTCAGAATCAGTGTATCCTATTAATCAATGCTAGATTGTTTATCATACCATATACCCAAATTTATTGTTCCATTTAAATATTTAAATATTCTTTTAACAGCAAGCAAGTGTGATTCTTTAGGATTGGCTTGATATCTTGCACACATGCAAACACTAAATAAAATATCTGGCCTACTAGCAGTTAAATATAATAATGATCCAATCATGCCTCTATATAATTTTAAATCAACAGATTTTTCAGAATTATAAGTTTCAAGTCTACATGATGAGCTCATAGGGGTACCGATACTCTTGGATGTCTCCATGCCAAACTTCTTGATCATTTCTTTTGTATATTTGGATTGGCTTATGAAGATCCCATCTTTGCTTTGTTTAATTTGAAGTCCGAGGAAGTAGGTCAGCTCACCCATCATACTCATCTCGAACTCTCCCTGCATAAGCTTAGCAAAGTCTTTGCACAAAGATTCATTAGTGGCACCAAATATGATATCATCAACATAGATTTGAATAACTAATATATCTTTATTTTGCCTTTTAATAAATAAAGTTGTATCCACAGTTCCTCGAATAAAATTATTACTAATCAAGAATTTGCTTAATCTTTCATACCATGCCCGGGGCGCTTGTTTCAAACCATACAAAGCTTTGTTTAATTTGAAAACGTGATTTGGAAACAATGATTTTCAAATCCGGGTGGTTGTTCCACAAAAACTTGTTCAGCAATATATCCATTCAAGAAAGCGCTTTTAACATCCATTTGATATAATTTAAAATTCATATAACAAGCATAAGCAAGAAGTAATCTAATAGCTTCTAATCTAGCAACAGGGGCATAAGTTTCATCAAAATCAATTCCCTCTTCTTGATTATAACCTTTAGCTACTAATCTTGCCTTATTTCTAATTATATTACCATGTTCATCTAATTTGTTTCTATAAACCCATTTAGTTCCAATAATTTGATGATCATGAGGTCTTTCAATAAGAGTCCAAACATTATTTCTTTCAAATTGGTTAAGTTCCTCATGCATGGCATTAATCCAATCAACATCATTTTTAGCATCATCATAACATTTAGGTTCAATTTTAGATACAAATGCTAAATTATTACAAGCATCTCTAAATGATGATCTAGTTCTCACTCCTTGAGAAGGATCACCAATAATTAGATCTTTAGGGTGACTAAGAACATACCTCCATCCTCTTTCTAATTCATCATTACCTTGTGAGGCTTCAGGTAGGTCAGCGTTCTCTTCTTCACTTACCTCTTGTGTATCGTTCTTGTCCTTTAATGTGATGTCCTTGAATTGATCTTCAATGTCATCTGCATCATTTATACCTTTTCCCTTCCTTGATGGAAGATCATTAGATTCATCAAAGATAACATGAATTGATTCTTCAACTACTAAAGTCTTTTTGTTGAATATTCTAAAAGCTCTACTATGTAAAGAATATCCGAGAAAAATTCCTTCATCAGACTTAGCGTCAAATTTATCAAGGTTTGATTTTCCATTATTTAATACAAAACATCGACATCCAAAAACATGAAAGTAACTTATATTAGGTTTTCTTCCTTTCCAAAGTTCATATGGAGTCTTTTTCAAAACAGGTCTGATTAATGCACGATTTAAAACATAACATGCAGTGTTAATAGCTTCTGCCCAAAAATATTTAGGAAGATTGCTTTCACACAACATGGTACGCGCCATTTCCTCTAATGTTCTATTCTTTCTTTCAACTACTCCATTTTGTTGTGGTGTTCTTGGTGCAGAAAAATTATGTTCAATTCCATTTTCATTACAAAATTCTTCAAAAGATTTATTTTCAAATTCTTTTCCATGATCACTTCGTATTGATAAAACAGAAGAATTCTTTTCATTTGTAATTCTTTTAAATAATTTTTGAAATGCGAAAATGCTTCGTCTTTACTAGCTAGAAATAAAACCCATGTAAAGCGAGAGAAATCATCAATAATAACGAAACCGTATCTTTTACCTCCTAGACTAGTGGTTCTTGTAGGACCGAATAAATCCATATGCAAGAGCTCCAATGGTCTAGTGGTTGAAACAAAATTCTTTGATTTAAAAGAAACTCGGGTTTGTTTTCCAAATTGACAAGCATTGCAAATCTTATCTTTTTCAAAAACAAGTTTTGGCAAACCATGTACTAAATCCTTTTTAATTAATTTAGATAGTAAATCCATGCTTGCATGAGCTAGCCTACGATGCCATAACCAACTATTATCAGTTTTATTATTTGTAGCAACTAGGCAATCAACATTTTGATCATGCAAATCATTTAAATTAACAATGTATACATTACCATGCCTTTGACCAACAAATCTCATGTTTTCATTAGCAGGATTTTTAACAATGCATAAGGATGATTCAAATGTAACATTAAATCCTTTGTCACATAATTGACTAATGCTAAGTAAATTGTGTTTCAGTCCTTTCACAAGCAAAACATTATCAATATAAGCATGAGGTGTGATACCTATTTTTCCAATGCCAATTATTTTTCCTTGGCCATTATCACCGAAAGTAACAACACCTCCATCTTTTGCTTCCAAAGTGATGAATTGTGATTCATCACCGGTCATGTGTCTTGAGCACCCGCTGTCCAAGTACCATTGTCTTTTAATTGCTCGGGTTGCAAGACACACCTGCATACACAATTTCAACTTTTGTTCTTAGGTACCCAAGCTTTCTTGGGTCCTTTAGGGTTAGTCAAAATGGTTCCTTTTGGGATCCATATTTTCCTTATCTTTTGTGTTTGGCAAATATAAGCTTTGTGTCCAATTTTTCACATTTAAAACATGTAATTTTAGTAGAATCATCAGCATGCTCATAAATATTTTTTAGAAATTTTTGTCTTTCAAAGGATTGTATCCAAGACCAGCTCTATTGTAAACAGCTCTTTGACTATTTAAAATCATTTCTAATTTTTCTGAGCTTAGACTAAATCTATCAACAATTGGTTTTAATTTATCACTTCATTTTTCAAATCTTGGTTTTCCTTTAACAATGATTCATTATCCTTTGAAATTCTTTCTTTTTCAAGGTAAGATTTTTGATTTCATTTTTCAATTCTTTGCTTTTTGAACTTAAATTTGCAAAATCATCAATAAGTTCATAAAATGCACCATGCAATTCATCAAAGTAAATCATCTAAAAGTTAGGGCTTACCTCATCATTATCAGCCATGAAGCAAACATTAGCAACTTCAGTTTTCTCTTCATTTTCTGAACTTGTAGCTTCACTGTCGCTCCAAGTGGCCATCATTGCCTTTTTCTTTATTTTCTAGATGCCTTCTTTAATAGTGGACAATCTGGTCTGATGTGTCCAGGCTTCTTACACTCATAGCATGTTGGAGGTTCACTCTTTTCCTTATCTTTGCTATGATCTCCTTTGACAAAATGCTTTCTTTTTCCAAATCTCTTTTTCTTCATGAACTTTTTAAATTTCTTGAATAAGTGCCATATCATCATCTTTCTCACTATCACTTGTGGTTTCTTCACTCTCATCTTCTTGAGTTGCACTCTTCAATGCCATGGTCCTTCTCTTCTTTGAATCATCTTCATCAATATGTTGTCGTTGCTGAAGTTCGTGAGTCATCAAAGAACCAACCAACTCTTCAAGTGATAATTGTTGAGATCTTTTGCTTCTTGTATAGCAGTCACTTTTGCTTCCCATGATCTAGGTAAAGATCTTAAAATTTTTCTAACTAGATCACTGTTAGCATAAGATTTTCCCAAACTTTTCAAACCATTAATGATATCAGTAAATCTAGTAAACATATCAGTGATATTTTCAGCAGGGTCCATCTTAAATAATTCATACTTATGAACAAGCATATTTATTTTGGATTCCTTGACTTGATTTGTACCCTCATGGGTGACTTCAAGTCTATCCCATATTTCCTTAGCAGACATACATGTAGATATGCGATTAAACTCATTTGCATCAAGCGAGCAATAAAGAACATTCATAGCCTTAGCATTTAATTGAGCTAATTTCTTATCTTGCTCATCCCATTCAGATTCAGGTTTTGCAATATTGACATTTTCAATCATAATAGTGGGTGTGTGAGGTCCATTAATTATGATTCCCCATAAATCATAATCTAGTGCTTGAATGAAGATTTTCATTCGTGCTTTCCAATATGTGTAGTTTGTTCCATTGAACAAAGGTGGTCTATTAGTTGATTGTCCCTCAATCAACATGGAATTCATTGGGATTACTATTGATCTTTGGCTCCAAGCTAATCAAAGCTATAGAAATCAAGAGCACGCTGCTCTGATACCACTTGTTGCCCAGATGTAGTAACCCAAGAGGGGGGTGAATTGGGTTATTTAAAAAATTTAATAGCTATGCAGATAATGTGCTTTTAACCCTAATTTGATTTGCAGCGGTGAAGTGGAGTGCACAGAATAATAACAACAGAAAAGCAAACAACCACAAACACACAGAAGTTTATAGTGGTTCGGTGCCAAACTCAGCACCTACATCCACTCCCCAAAACCTTTGGGAATTCCACTAATCGTATCACAACGATTACAACCTCTAGCCGAACCAGGCTAGCCCTCTTGTTTATACGGCACAAGGCAGCCAAAAACCCCTAGCCAAACCTAGGCTAGTCCTCTTGTTTCACGGCACAAGGAAGCCAAAACCCCTAGCCAAACCTAGGCTAGTCCTCTTGTTTAAATGGCACAAGGAAGCCAACAAACCAGGGTTCACTAACCCTTTTACAAGATAATCAGAGTATGTAAAGAAGAAGCTCCTACAAGAGCAAATATTCAGAATATACTTTACAACTTTTGAAGCAATAAACTCAGCAATAAATGAACTAGGTTGAAGCAGCTGAAGTCTTGAATGCTTGAAAAGCTTCAATGATTCGGACGACCTTTCGGAGCAAGGAATGAACTTGAATGCACAGCAACCACTCAACAAATATGCAATGAAGGCTCTTTTCTTGGATTTTTCTCTCTTTGAAATTTCTTTTCAAAAATCGTCAGGTGTGCTTCTAATCCCAGCTATTTATAACCATCTAACAAGAAAATATCCGTTAGATACATAAGAAATAAATGGAAATAATAACGGGAAGAAAATATAACCGTTAAACATGTTTCCCTTAAGCATTGAATGCAGATCTCCATTTGAGGAAGGATGAGCACTGTAAAAATTCAAAAATCAAAAGTTAAATATAGCTTGAAATAGCAATAGAGAGAGAGAGAGAGAAGAAAGAGCTCTCTAAAAGCTTAGGCGGCGGTGGACTGAAAAAAAGCTCCAGGTAGCTGAGGAATGAATGCCATCGTCCAAGAGTAAAGCAAAAACCCCAGCTAGCTAATCAGTTAGCTAACCAGAGACAATACAAAAAAAAGCAGCAGTTAGCTTGGCAGCTAACTCAGTTAGCTCTTTAGCTAACTCCAACGGCAGAAGGATCAGCATAGTTAGCTCTCCAGCTAACTAAATTTGAATCCTCTCGGCTGCAGGAGAAAAGCTAGTTAGCTGAATAGCTAACTGAAGAATGGCCAGTTAGCTCACGAGCTAACTAGAAGCAAAAGCAACATCCGTCCAGCTTAGTTAGCTCTCCAGCTAACTGAGCTAAAAATCAGTTAGCTAAGCAGTTAGCTCCAGGATGAAATAGTTAGCTAAGCAGTTAACTAAAAGAAACGTCAGCTAGCTAGAAGGAGTTACAGTTACTAACAAGACATCCAGCCAGCTAGCTAAAATTGGAGGGTGTTCGGCCAATGCACTGTGACAGCGAATTAGTTAGCTGAAGGAATTCCAGCTAGCTAACAGCTAGCTCACCAGTTAACTAAAGAAAAGGACGTTCGGCCAGGCACCTGAGACAAGTTTTTAGTTAGCTGAAAGGCTCCAGCTAGCTAACAAACTAACTCACCAGCTAGCTAAAAAAAGGAGGACGTTCGGCCATCTTACTGAGACGAGCATTTTAGTTAGCTGAAGAAACTGCAGCTAGCTAACAAGCTAGCTAAACAGCTAGCTAAAATGCAAGATCGTTCGGCCCAATCACTGTGAAAGTTTCCCAGCTAGCTGAAAGTCGTGCCAGTTAGCTAAATGGAATAACAAGCTAGCTAACCAGTTAACTCCCAGGCTAATAATCATATTCAAAGCAAATTAAATGAAGTACTTTCTTACCAGTCAATTTTGCATGAAGATACTTACTTGCAAGGCGACCGAACTTCCCTGTATCAATCTTAGAATTGCTTAATTTGTTTTGTAATCATCAAAATCAATCTGGGGTCAACAATGATGAAGTTGATAGCGTTTACTTTGGTTTTGCTTCTCCATTCTTGACCTCAGATTATTGGACGCTACTTGAGGTACACTCTTAACTAATTTGTATTAGGATTTGGGCCCAAAAAGTCTTAAGAGGCATATATCTTTTGAATCTAAGGAGGAGTCCTGTCCTCTTTGAAGCTTGTTTTAAAAGTCTCTTGTCTTTTTGTCATCCTTCTCTCCTTGCTTTTTTGAGCGTCAGGCTCCATCTTCTTGATAAGTACCAAGAGTCTCTTTAGCATTGATATAATTTTCAACCTCAGCTGAGTTCAATAAGGTCCTTCAAGGGACTTTAGTTAGAAAAAATTGAATATAAAATTCCTTAAGCAGCTCATGAGGGCTCCAGTGGCCATTGAGGTGTCTGAATCTCTAGCTTCTAATGCCTTAGAGTTGAAATGTGCAAATAATCTCTTAATAATTCTCTTTCTTTTACTTGATGGTCTTAGTGATGCAAAAGTCTTCCGGTAATCTTTCTACTACTGACAAAGTGGCTGATAGATAATTTGCTGAATTAGTAGAAAGAACTAATTGAAGCCGATTAGAGGTTGGAGTATCATGTCTGAGTAACCTTCTTTAAGGTTGTAGGAAAAGCTTGGTATATTATTGCATTTGGAGCACCATGTACTAGTATTTGAAGCTTTTCAAGTAGTTGACAAGGTCAAAATTTCCATCGTAGCACTCCAATTGCAGCATCTTGAATCTAAGAGGTAGGGGCTTAGCTAGTACATCTCTAGTTAAGGGCAGCTTGGATGGAAGATCTAGAATATTGAATGATTCTGCCCTTTGTCTTCGAACTTGATGCATCATCTCGCTAACTTTCTAATCAATTTCTTCAACCTCAATTCTTAAGTTCTAGGGCCAATACTTAGGTGCATCTAGGAGTTGGCTTGTTTTGGACTCTTGATGGTCTCTTCGATCCACTTCAGCTTGGGCTCTAGTCTTAGCTTACTGAGAGACTAGGGATGGCATAATGCTTGCTAGCACATCCATACTTTGGTTTAGATTTCAAATTTTGTCATGCACGGAAGCCATAATTGGCCTAGGGGAGTCTGACAACAAAGTAGGGCTGGTCAGAACTACGGTGAAATCTTGAGAGCCTACCGAAGCTTGACTTGTTCCTACTTGAATAGTGCTAAGCTTTAATCTTTTTTCTTGGGCAGCATAATTAGGTATTAGTAGTGCTTTTATTTGGATTCCTACATATGGCATCAATTTATTGATGGCTTTTCCTAATCTTTACATCAACGAATGAGATTTCTCTTTGCAGTCACAATAGCGTATCTTTCCGACTATTTGCTTCATCATTTTGGCTTATTTTGTGCACAAAGAAAAGGGTGTTAGGAGATTTTAGAGTTTTTTATTAAAAAATCCTTCGATACTCAAGTGAGATTTGGATGGTCAAGGAGGAAATCTTAGAGCCTTGAATTGAGGTACCCAAGGCTAAAGCAAAAAGAGAGAGAACTTACTTTACCTACGGATCCTAAGCTACTTTTATAGACATCTCTAGAAATTATAGAAGAACTTTGAGTTTTTAACAAGATGGCTTATGTTTAATACTAATCTTGAAAGGGACCGTATCTTAAAAAGAATAAGTTAACCTTTTTATCCTTGTAGAATTAGGCTTATCATGTAAAGGTAGAGTCCTAATTAGACTTGAACAAAATAACTATTTCAAAGGGAAGCCTTTATTCTTGCTTAGGATTCCTTCTTACCATGCTAGAGTCTACCTCCATCATGTGCCATCATAGAATTTGTTTGTTAAATCAGCCTACATCAGGAAGGGAATTCTAGCATGGTGATTTGGTAGATTGCAAATCCAATGACCTTCTTATAGAAGTATCCACACCCTCCTCTTAAATATTGAGACTTGGATAAGTCTTGATTAATTTTGAAGCAGTTTATATTTATATTGATTAATTTTGAAGAAGTTCATATTTATAGGAACCTGAATTCTAAGTTGATTGGACCACTTCTTGTACACCTAATATGTAGGCTGGCTAATTGGAATATGCAACAAAAGCTAATGCGGCAAAAAAAAAAAGATTAGGAGAGAAATAGAGCAAGATAAAAAGACTAGCTATCACATCTAGGAAAAGACTTTATACATCACATCCGATGCAGCAAGTCCTACGTTGGTTGTACCGCCCCTTCTTATTGATTCACATGCATACGATACACATTAAAAAATGTTAAAACAGCTTTACGACATCCTGATGAAAAAAATTACGATACCCCAGTTTTAAAATTACGATATCATAGTTATAAAATTACGACACCCGTTCAGAAAGCCAAAAAATATTACGCTACCTCAATTGTAAATTTACGACACCATAGTTATAAAATTACGACACCCATTTAGAAAACATGTATACAAATTTTTTTAAAAAAGTTGAATGGGTATTAATGCACATCATATCAAAATTTAAGATGATACCTCATTGTAAACTTACGTAGTTATAAAATTAAGACACCCATTAAGAAAGTTAAAAAAATTATGACATCCTAGTTGTAAATTTATTACGATACGATACCCATTTAGAAAATATGTCTATACAAATTCTAAAAAAAAGCTGAATGGGTATTAATACACGTTACATCAAAATTTAAGATGACACCCCAATTGTAAACTTATGACACTGTAGTAATAAAATTAAGACATCCATTTAGAAAGTCAAAAAAAAATTATGACATCTCAGTTGTAAATTTACAATACTGTAGTTATAAAATTACGACATCCATTCAAAAATGTGCACTATAGCCTGTACACAAATTCAAAAAAAAAATCTGAATATGTATTAATGCATGTCACATCAAAATTTAAGATGGTATCTCTGCCCCATCATATCAAGCCATGTAGGATTCATGTGGACCAATAAGGAGGAATGGTGCAGCCCACGTAGAACTTGCTGCATCAAAAGCGATGTATAAAGACTTTTCCATCACATCTAACATTGTACTCCTTTACTTATGCTTAGGCTCATTTGAAATAGCAGCATAGATGCAAGTTTTAGGATTGGAATCCTTTATGGTCCATGACAGAATGTAATGCACATTCTAATCTCTTATTCATTAGTGATTCAATATTTTATTTTAATTTTTTGAGAGGGTTGGAAGACAACCTGATCGCTGTCGTTGGCTATCAAAATAAAACTTACTCACTACTATAGCTAGTGGTGAATCGAAATCATATCCTTGAGGATTAAGGTAATTATTTTATAAAAATAAATAAAATAAAATTATTTGTAGATGATTATATTTAAAATAGTAGTTATTAAAAGATAACAACTAATTAATTAACAAAATTAAGACAGCAAAAGAAGCAACCCAAGAATCTGAATCCACCATGCAAACAGATTTTATCTTTTTTTTAATGTTGCAATAGTAATCATTTTTGTAAATTTTAAATTAGAATAATTTATCTCTTGTCAGGCATGTACCATATCATAAGATTATGACACACCCTCTTAGAGCATAAACTATCTAATTATTTGCAAAGTTAGAGGTCTAAACTATCATACTGATTATCTCTCTCTTAGGCACGTATCCTATCCTGTGATTACGGCACGTCGATAGAGGGTACAGGCCGTGTATGCCAGATCAAATCTTGATTAGAAAAATAACTTAAAAGATATATGAAAGAAGACATATTTTATTGCATAAAAATTAAGAACAAAAAGAAAGATAAAACCTGGTTACATGCTTCATCATCATCCCAGTTGAAGAAATCTAGCCGTGCATTGCTGCTGCCAGCATCCCCTCCATAATTTTTCTCTTTTAGGCCTAAATATAATAATCTAAATAAAAGAAGAATAAAAAGAGTTTTGTAGAAACTCCTCTCCCACTACTGCCTGAGGTCCTCCTTTTATAGAGCTTGTCTAGGGTTTTTTCCTAGTCAAAGTTGGAGTCAATCGGGCACTCAAGATCATTCAGATATCATGAGAAAATTTTTTAGCCATCCGTTCAACATCACCTGCCTTAGTTTGCACCGAGAATCAAGCAAAATCATCTTTTCTTTCTTTTTGGGCAAACCGAGTCCTGATTTGAGTGCCATCATTGGACTCCAAAAATTAAGCTCTTTCTATCTATAGGCTCCTTTACTGCAAATATACATAAAAAGTATCAGTTCTTAATAAATTCAAAGTAATTAATATTTATTTTAATAGTTAAATTAGGATAATAAAAGACTTATCATACCCTCTAACTTAATCATTGCTAGTCGCTTAGCAATGTAATTAAAATAAAACCATATGTCACTAAAATTCTCTTTTGCAAAATTAAATCTAGGCTTAAGGTTGAAAGAGGCTAGCTAGTATTACTAACTAAGTATTAATTTTTTGAAGTAAATTTTGTAGTCAAAATTATCAAAAACTTTCTTAGAGTTCATCTATAGATATACATCACTTATATTTGTGATGACTGATTTAGCATTTTGGTACTAGCTTGTAAGAAACAATGGTATTTGCTTATCACTTACTTTGATTAATTTTTTATATCCTTAAATTAAGCACATGACTAAGGTAGCTTTCATATGCCTGATATATATTATTTATTTATTTATTTATTTTATTTTTAATTTTTTTAGTGATATCTTCACATTACCCACTTTTTGACGCGAACAACAATGCTTACTTAGGCGAAGGTGCCTGATTACTCAATGAAAAACCAATGTTTAGACTTATTTTTCTATATATATATATATTATTTTTTTATCAGACATGTAGTTCTTTCCTTAAATTCAAGTTTCTCTCATTGGAATGTATATCAATTACCAATTTTCAGTAATAATTGAATCTTCAATTGACTTTACAACTAATACCTAATTTACTTTATTAGTGTGCATATGCAATGAAAGTACTAATAGCCTTTAGATGACCTAAGTAGGTTACTAAAAGTCTGACCAGCTAGTCTACTCCTTGGCTCTCTATAGTAATTAGCCAATACTTTCTAACTCTATTACCTTTTCCTAGTCAATTTTGCTCAAGAATTTCTTTACAGTACATGATTTATAAAAATTTTAAATTTTTTTAAAAAATGCCAAGGTATTTTTAAATATTTCTAAAAAGGTTTCTCTTACCCTCCAACTTAATTCTTATTGTCCTCAATGAAATAAGGAAGAATAAAAAAGAAGAAATACCACCTGGATGAGATAAGCCTCGTGTAATGTTAGGAGCAACTGTGCGGAGTAGTCTTTTATTTTTAAAAATAAGAATCACAAAAATAAAGGTTATAACATAAAAATTTTGGGTTGCCTTCCAAAAAGCACTAAGTTTAATGTCTTCAGCTAGACGTCATGGCTCACTTTGATTACCATTGTCAAGGAGTTTGATAATCTCTTTCCTTACACTTCCTTCATGGTTGGTTTAAGTTTTCTTTGGGGGTCTCTTATGTCTTGGTTTTCTTCCTTAAATGAATCATATATTGAACGATCGAGGGGCTAATCCCTTTTATATTAGCCATGGTCCATCCTAACGCTTCTTTATTCTCATTCAATGGTTTCCCTTCTTGTGAGGAGTCTGGGTCGGTTGAAATAATCATAGACAGGGTTTCTGATGGACCTAGGTATGCATAGTTCAGATGCTTGGGAAGTGATTTTAGTTATAATTTTGGTGCTTCCATTATTGATGGTTTGGGTAATGGTTCAGGTACCTTCTCTAGTGGTTCAATTGAAAGTTATCTTGATTTTTCATCAATTATAGAAACCTCATTAATTTACTCCCCATCTTGATTTATACAGATTTCTAGGTCAAGCTCTTTATCACTAAGGTCAATTGGATCATAAATAGTATCCTGAACATAATTTGAGTTGCTCGTTTGATGTATATTGGTAAGATTAAAAATATTAAGATCAATTGACATATTTCCAAAGAAAAGTTTTATTAATCTATTTTGGTAATTAATTAGGGCATTAGCTGTGGCCAAAAATGGTCTACCTAAAATCACTGGGATGTGGCTCTTTGGGTTTGTCACTGATTCAGTTTCTAAAATTACAAAGTCCATCGGATAGATAAAGTCATCAACTTTGATCAATATCCTCTACTATTCCCTTGGGTACTTTCAAAGAATGATCTGCTAGTTGTAGGGTCATTTCCGTAGACTTTAGTTCTCTCAACCCTAGTTGTTCATATACAGAGTATGGCAAAATATTAACACTTGCCCTCAGTCTAATAGAGCCCTATTTATGAGGGTGTTCCCCATAATGCATTAAACAGTGGATGGCCCTGGATCTTTGTATTTCACTAGCATGTGGTCTGATAGGTAAGAGATCACACTGGCTGCTAGAAAGGCTCTCTTAGGCACATTGATGGTTTTCTTTTTGGTATATAGATCCTTAAGGAATTTGGCATAGGCTAAGACTTGTTGGATCATGTCCAGTAAGGGGATGTTCACTTTAACTTGCTTAAAGACCTCCAAAATCTTATCGAATTGAACTGAATTTCAATTGAACTTAAGTCTATTTGGGAATGGTGCTACAACCCTAATTTTTGGTTTATCTCCTTCTGACATGGGCTCAGCTGGTGGGTTGGGCATTACATTAGACTCTGATGCCTCAGATGTTTTGGGCTGACCCAGCTCAATAAGTTGTTCGAGTGGTGGGACTTCTAATTCTTATTCTTCATAAGTACCCACCTGGTTATCTATTTATTTTCTAGATCTTAATGTATGAATGATACTTAGTTGGTTAAACTTGGCTCCTTGTTTTGATCTTGGATGTTTAAGTTCCTAGGGTTAGCTTCGGGCTGACTCGGTAGCTTACCCCATTCTCTTTCACTGAATGTTGTGGCTAGTTGAACTATTTGGGTTTCTAATTTTGCAATGGATTGTGTGTGTGAGTGAAGAAGTTGAGTATTCATTTCTAACTCTTTCAATGCTTGTAACACATTCTCTTCGAAAGTAGGATCATAATTATTTGGTGGAGGTTGTGGGATGCTTAGGTATTATGAATATGGTATGCTTCTAAAATTGGTTTCATGATAATTGGGCCTGCTTGATAATGAATTGGTTATAGGTTGAGGTTTTCAAGAAAAATTCAGTGATTTTGCTAACCAGGATTGTAAGTATTCGAATATGGATCATTTTCTAGTCTAGAAGCCATTCGGGTTTGGGCTTGATGGGCTTGCTCTTGAACAAGCTCAGAAAATTGGTATGTGGCTAGACATTCCCCTATAGAATGGGTCGAACTCAAACAGATTATACAAACCTCATGTAATTGAGTAGATGGGGAAGAGTGTTTCTAACTTATAGAATTCGGTCAAGTTTTTGGGATAGTTCATCAATTTTGATATAAATGTCTATAGACTGACCTATGTTGTATATTCCACCTCTTTTAGGGTTTGTGGGAGGATCTCTACGGGCAGCAGACATGTAGTACAAGAAATTTTCACTTAGAGTTTCAAAAAGATGCCATGCCTCATGTTCATTTTTTAGCATAAATATTCCTCCACATGAGGTATCCACCATTCGTCGGTGCCTTTTGACAATACATCATAAAAACATTAAACTAACTGTCATTTAGGTATTGCATGGTGCTGACATTTCCTAGTTAATTCTTTTAATCTCTTCCATGTTTCATGAAACATTTCTCCCTCTAACTGAGAAAAAATGGTTATGGCTTTTCTGATTTGATTCCTTTTTCCTATAGGAAAGTATTTCTTAAGAAATTCCTCTGAAGTTGGTCCCAAGTTGAAATTATAGTGTCTAGTGAATTTAACCAATACTTAGCTCTATCTTTTAGGGAGAAAGGGAATAACTTAAGCCTAAGTGCTTCATCGGAGAAATTTTGAATCTTGATAGTTGAGCAAATTTTGAATAATTCATCTAAGTGTTTATAGGGATCTTCATTTGTAAATCCATAGAAAGTGGTAACATTTGGATTACACTGGATTTAATTTCATATTGGACAGCCTCTATTGGGCGTACTTGTATGCATGGTGAATATGTATATTATAAAGGGGCGAAAGTACTTCTTCAATTGGCGTGATAGATTATTTTCTTGATTAAGATCCATAATGCGTGCTCTATTTACTCTACAAGTTCTCTTTATTTTAGGATTTAAGAGTATGAGGTTGGGTTGTAATGATCGACGACCAAGCATACCCCTACCAATACACTCTAAAGCAAACAGTAATTCAGTTCTCTTTTTTTTAAACTAATGTAATAGAAGAGAAAGGAGAAGATTCTAAAGAAAATATCCTAAAAGATTTCTAGAACTAAGAGCAATGAAGAATAATTTAGTTAGGGTTTAATAATTATTAGCAATCAAGCTAACAAAGATTAGACTCTTTACTCTATGCTTAACCTAGATCTAGACAGCTCCTAACTTTCAAAACCACCTTGGAGCCCACCAAGTCAAAAATTAGCTGATCAACTAGCCAGTTAAGGGTAAGGTCAGTGGGGGTCCCCCGTTGCTTACTAAGTAAGCAAATAGAACAAAATGTTTTATCTTTTTTTTAATATTGCAATAGTAATAATTTCTATAAATTTTAAATTAGAATAATTTATGTCTTGTCACATACCATATCAGGAGATCACGACACATCCTCTTAGAGTATAAACTATCTAATTATTTGCAAAGTTAGAGGTCTAAACTACCATACTACGATCTGTCTCTCATAGGCACTGTTGCCGCGAAATCCATTCTCCGACTCGGGTGCGCTTCTAGCTCCTAATCGGATGCCGATCTCATCGCCTTGAGGTGGAACCTGTAAGACAGTCCGCATGCAGAGGGTGCTATGGGGGTTGCCCTCTGTGGAGGACCCTCCGATGCCCAAGTCAGTGAAGATTCACAGCAAGCAAATGTGAGGAGAAGACTCTCACAGAAGAGCTCCCCTAGATGGGTGTTCTCTCTCAAGAGTGTGTATAGCTGCCTCCCAGAATGCGTAAGAATCGTCTGAGAGTTTTTTGTCTGTAAAAAGTTGTACCTGAGTGATTGGAGGGCTGTGGTATTTATAAGCAATCACCTGATTCCTTGGACGTGCCCTGGATGGGGTCTGAAAGTTGTTAGGATTCGAATCAAGTCTGTTACGAGGTCAGTAGGGTTGCATCTTGTCAGTTAGAGGATCGACGGCCAGAAGAACTGGTTGATTCCTTGAGATTCAGCGATTGCGCAGACCCTAGGCCACTCTCGCGGGTCGTAGGCCACTTCTGGGTATGATTCCTCATTTGGAATTTTATTCGGTTATAGTGAATTCAAACTTTCCCGTGCTGGATTCGCAGATGTATAGAATAGCTCGGATGGGATGGCCGAGCTATGGTCGGCTCGGATGGCCAAGGTGTGGTCGGCTCGGATGGCCAAGGCATGAGGATAGCTTGGGTTACCGAGGAATGGCTCGGCTCAGATGGCCAAGATATGAGGATAGCTCGGGTTACCGAGGAATGGCTCAGCTCAGATGGCCGAGGTATGAAGATGGTTCGGGTTGTTGGGGTGACCCGACTTTGTCAAAGGCGATTCGGCTTCATTGCTTGGATGTTATGCCAGCTGGATGGTAGGGTATTTGGATTGGGCATGATCTAATCACCGATGTGGGTGGTCAATAATGCAATGATGATTTTACCCCTCATCACATGCCCTCCACTCCCTAGTCCAAAGTGTAAGTTCGGATATGGGGAGTAGAATTCCAGAGCAATCTTATTTGGGGAATGCAAAAAGGTGGGCAATGATAATTTCATAAATGATGGGCTGCTGTTTCATCATCATTTCTCGCCGCAGCTCGAGGAGGAAAACGCAACAAGTCGTGATAGCGGAAGTTCCATGTGGCTGACTCCTTTATTTCTGGCGCCCATACTGGAGGTTTTGGCATCTAGGGCTTTCTCTCTGAAGCGCTTATTTAAAGAGGGCTGGGGCAGCACTCCTTCTGCAACGCTCCTTTGTCCCTATCATAGAGATTTCCCATTCTTTCTCTGAGCCCTTGCTTGCCTGCTTATATCCTACCTCCCATTCGGCCAATATGAAGGGTCCAGACGATGTTGCTTCTGAGGTAACCTTTGACGATCTGGATCGGATCCGTCACCATTATAGAGTTTCTCTGGACGTAGCCTTATGGTGCTGAGGACTGAGCATCGGGTTTCAACCAAGTTAAGCCGGGGAGTCTTCTTCTATGAGAAGAGCATGAGGGCAGGTCTTGATTCCGTCTCCACCCACTGATACAGGAGGTGATGAGGTTTTACAACATATGTCCAACAATGGTAGCCCCAAATAGTTGGCGCAATCTTGTGGGGTTCATCTCGATGTGCAGTCGTGTTGGGGTGACAGCGACCCTTCCCATATTTTGAGTCTGTTACAACCTGGTTTCCAGGAGAAGCTCTGAGTGGCCCTACATTGGTCCTCGAAGTCATTCAAAATGATTTTGATAACCCTTCTTCGATAAAGGAATGGAAGTCCGATTTTTTATTGCCGAGGGAAATATTGGCTGGATTTTTCGAGAGGATGGGCGAGCTATGTGAAGGATCCAGAGGCACGCCCAAGTTGAGCAAGCAGGAGAAAAGAGATCTGGTTACTCTTCGTAGTGGTCAGGAGGTCTCAGCCATCACTCTGTTGGCAGAGGATGCTCTTTTGCCACCGGGCTTAGCTCTATCGACCCTCAAGGTGAGTATTTGCTTTGATGGCCAGCATGTTCATGTAATTCCGCAACTGAACATATTGTGTTTTCAGCCAAGAGGTACGCATTTGTGGGCCAAATAAGGAAGGAGCTGGGTATGCGCAATAGGGGCTCCAGCTCTGGGGACAAGCACAGGTTCGAGAAGAGGGCCTATCCCTCTGGGTCTCGCTCAAGGGATTCCAGGAAAGATGACGTTGGCCTCCATTCCTCCGCCTCAAAGAGGAGGAAGTGGAAACGTGGCCGTGATTGATAAGCCCTCCCTGCCGGAGGGGGCAAGGTAGCGGAGGAAACCATGGGGGGAGCTCGGAAGGAGTCGCTGAGGTTTCCCCCCTTCCAATAGTGATCATATCAGATGACGCTGAGGAGATGTCGCGGCCCGTCCGGCGATCCTCCCACCATAGGTTCTTCAGTTACCAGTAGTGGAGAGTCCACTGCGTATAGAAGAGGCCCCTGCTCAGGTGGAGGGGTCAGAAGAGGTAGCGATGGCTGCCGAAGCTCAAGTGGAGCCACCTGTTG
Organism: Calamus simplicifolius; assembly: GCA_900491605.1. Taxonomy (NCBI): domain Eukaryota; kingdom Viridiplantae; phylum Streptophyta; class Magnoliopsida; order Arecales; family Arecaceae; genus Calamus; species Calamus simplicifolius. Next base: position 858,042 of record UESW01003870.1, on the reverse strand, counting down.
AGAGGTTGGTGGAGGTCGAAGTGCCTCATGTTGAGGTCTTTCTGTTACGGTGCCAGGGGATGTCGTGAGGGCGATTGAAGTCCAAGTGGAGTCTGCCAGCGATGGAGCGGCAGTCAAAGGGGAAGAGGAAGAAGAAGAATCCTAGATGAAGAAGATGCTCGGGCCGAGGCTCCCTCAGCCAGGGTCGAAGCATCCGAGGCCCTGCAGGCCAGAGTCTTGATAGAGGAAGCCGAGCAAATGGCGGTTCCTCAGGCCGAAGCCCCTTAGGCTGGCTCTTCGGCAATGAGTTCTCTCGTCCACAGTTCGGAAGTGGATGACATGCTTAGTGCCTTGATGAGGTCTGTTTTGTGCGGGGGAAGTTCCTCGTTGACGAGCCTGCAACCGAGGATATCATTGATGCGGCTTTTGGTCGGCTGGGGCACCGAAGGATATTTACTTTCTCCCTGAAATGAGTAATGCTACTCTCATGAAGATTGCTTCGAACTATGCCTCTCGGGTAAGCTATTGTACCGAGGCTGTAATTCCTGATGAGTCAATTTGACCGTAGCTTTTTACTCGTACTTTTCTTGCAGAATGCTTTGATTACAAGGGCACTGAATTGGTGCTTAAACTTGGCCACTGGGGCTTGTGCTCAGGCCAGGAAGGAGACGGCCGACCTTTGGGCGAGGGTGAATTCAACCAGCAGCTTTCTAGGGCCTTGGCGTCCGCTAGGGACTTTGAGAGGATGAGTGAGTCTTACCGGCTTGTGGCTGAGAGGGCCTCTCGGCTTGAGGCTCAAGTCAGGAAGCTCCAAGGTTTTCCACGAATAATTGGACAAGGCTTGCCTGGAATTATCTCAGATTAAGGCTAAGCATGCCGATGAAGTCAAGGCCTTGCATCAGTATTTTGATAAAAGATCTGACCAGCTGAAGGCTAATCATGCTGAGGAGAAAAATAATTGGGGCAGAAAACTGAAGGAGGAGCACAGGTGCCAGCGGCAGCGGGATCAGCTCACCGGTTTGAATAAGAATTTGTGATATGGAGAATCGGCTAAAATGGAAAAATGAGAAGATTGCTCAGCTCACCGATGATCTCGATCAATCTCGATGGAAAATTGAGGACAAGCAGCCCCGAATTAATGACCTAAAGGAGGGTCTTCAGCAAAATAAATCGGCCAAGTTGAAGGCCTTGGAAAAGGTTCAGGAGCTGAGCAATAAAATGGCTCGATGGAGGAAGAGGTATAGTGTCTTCCTATTTATTTGCTTTCAGTACTTTTCTTTTGCTCGTGGGCTCAAACATCCTGATGTTTTGCAGATGGGCAGAATTGGGTTCGAGGCGCAGGAGCAATTTAAGGCTTTAAGGGCGGAGTTGACCACGAGCCGCCAAATAAACTTCAACCTCGGGGGCCAGTTAACTGAAGCCAATAACCGAATCGCCTCGGCTATGGAGGAGTACAAGAGTTCTACCCAATTTTCTGAGGAGCATAGAGAGGCTTGTACCGATGCGTTCCGGTTCGGCGAGGAGGAAATCCGGGCAAGGATCTCTCGAGCACATCCGAGTGGGATTTATCCTTTTTGGATGCCGAACGTTTTGATGCTTGTACCCAGGGGCCGAAGAAGCCGAGTATGAGGATATTTCAGACATCGATCTTGACGCTATCTTGGGCCCTAATGAGGCTGTGGCTTCTTGAGAATGCCCCCAGTCTGCCGAGGAGCCCGAGATTCCTCTTCCTACAACATTCGAAGCGAGTGAAGCGAGTCAAGCCCCTTCGGAGATTATCAAAGAGGTTCTCGGGACTGACCTGGACCCTGATTCTTAAGGGTCGTTTATGTATCTCCCCTTTTTCAATCTGTAATCTGATCGAAATTTAATGAATGGATCTTCTGCTCTTTCTTTGCTTTATCGCTTTGGTCATTGTCTTTCTGAACGACCTTTTTGCCAGGAGTTCCCTCGAATTGTAAGCGAAATGTGCTTTAAAGTTGGATAGCCCTTGGGGGTTCCGAGTCGAAGATCCTACTTAATCGAAGCCAGATTAGCTGGTTTTGCTGATGTATAAAATCATTCGGTTTTTTCTATGGAACGTAATTCCTACTTTGCCTCGGTTGGAGCCGAGATTAGGTGCGCGCGAACTCACTTGGTTGCTAAGGCACGAAATGGTTCGGTGCGAGAGGGCCGAAAATGGCTCAAATACCTCGGTCGGGGCCAAGGTTAGATAGTTCGGTTTGTCCGATGCAAAAAGTTGGTATGTTTTTTACCGAGGTATACGAAATGGCTTGGCCGAAGGACGTTCTGTTTCTGCTCAAGGCATTTATCCCATTGGCCTTTCCCAATGCGGGTCTTTTTAATGTATGCAATAAGTATTTGATTGTCATTGGTCGGCGTCGTTTTCGAAAGGGGATTTCCTAGGCCTACTTATATCTTAAGGACCTACAGGCAATTTCCTGCATTTAAGGCTCTCGATTCGAGATCAAAGGAAAATCTTCGTCTTTCGTCATAGCCTGGGAGGCGTGTCTGGCGCGCTTTGAAAAGTGTCCTTTTCTCTTGCCCTACCACGTGGCGATGTGGTGAGGGTGTTTCAAATTCTGGGGCTTCCTTCTTTAATGGCTGCCCTCGGCTTACTTGCCTATAAAATGGGGAGAGCATGCAGTGTTAGGCTATCTCCCGAGACCTTCTCTTTCCGTAAGTCATGAGGGTTTCCATGGCATTTGTTTCATCGAGGATGGGGAGATCAAGCTACCCTTTTGAAAGCTGGTTCACCCTGGATAACTGGGGTGATGGAGAAGCTACTGAAGAGCAGGCAGTCCTCAAGGAAGGAATTCTCGGAGATCATATGGAGAGCGCACGGGATGCCCGCAGAGGTCATATGGGGAGCGCACGTATGCGCTTCCTATGTGTCCTTTTCACTTGCCATGGGGACCACAGGAAATGCAAAGCATACGCATTCCCATGGCTAATATGGACTTCGCCTCCTCCCTCAATTTTGATTCCTCAATTCATCCACCTGAGGAATCTTTTTCATGTGAAGAGGAGGAGGGTGGTGTTGGACTGCTGGTTCTTTGCCTTTTAATGTTGAGCAGTGGCTAGTAGTCTAGCATCCCGCTTGGGGGAATGCATCATTGGCATAAGCATCCCCAGGTCCTTGGCCTGGTTATGATCCCCCAACGCGTCCGTCCGAGGGATCCGTGGATGGCCTACTTTGCTCTTCGGCATCAACTAGTGGCTCAATGGAGCTTGTCTGGTTTCTCTGATTTCTAGGGTCGGATGTAAAGACATCATTATCGACCGAAGCTGCTCAGCCGAGCTTTTATCTTGTTTGTATTTTCTGTGCTATGATGCACTTGTAATGCCTCTCAAGGGGTTGTAATTTTTTCATTAATAAAGAAAGTTTCTGTTCTTTCTTCTTTTGACATCTATTTCTTTTTCTAATGTGATTGTGTTGAGAGTTGCGCTCTCGTTTCATGCTTTTCGGCCCATAGCATAATCTACAAATCCAGCAGTGTTTTTGCTACTTTATTTTTGTTAACATGTCATTCGGTCCTCTGTGGAGGAAGTGCTTATTTTGTTTAAGTCAGAGGGAGGCCTGGGCGGCACTGTAAGCTCATGTGGTAAACATGATCTTATTTAAGGGATGAAGTATGTATCTCTTTGAAAAGAAATAACTTGCATATTCTTACCGGTAAGCGAAGAAAGGTTACTCACCTCTATCGAAGCATGATAAGATGCCTTTGTCATGTTAGAGTATTTGAGGAATCACTCGATCAGGCCGAAGCTTTAGAACTATATCACTCGGTTTGGCGGAGGCTTCAGAAATATATCACTCGGTTTGTCCGAGGCTTCAGAAATATATCACTGGTTTGTCCGAGGCTTCAGGATTATATTTTACTTGGCGTGCCAAGGTATGGAGACCGTCACTCGGTTTGGCCGAGGCTTCAGAAATATATCACTCGGTTTGCCTGAGGCTTCAGAAATATATCACTCGGCTTGGCTGAGGCTTCAGGATTATATTTTACTTGGCGCTGCCAAGGTACGGAGACGTCACTCAGTTTGGCCGAGGCTTCAAGAATATGTCACTCGACTTGGCCAAGGCTTCAATATTATATTTTACTTGGTGCTGCCAAGGTACGGAGACCGTCACTCGATTGGCCGAGGCTTCAAAAATATATCACTCGGCTTGGCCGAGGTTTCAAGATTATATTGTACTTGACGCTGTCAAGGTATGGAGACCGTCACTCAATTTGGCCGAGGCTTCAAGAATATATCACTCGGATTGGTCAAGGCTTCAAGATTATATTTTACTTGGCGCTGCCAAGATACGGAGACCGTCACTCGGTTTGGCCAAGGCTTCAAGAATATATCACTCGGCTTGGCCAAGGCTTCAAGAATATATCTTGGCCGAAGCTTCAAGAATATATCATTCGGCTTGGCCGAGGCTTCAAGATTATATTTTACTTGGCGCTGCCAAGGTACGGAGACTGTCACTCGGTTTGGCCGAGGCTTCAGAAATATATCACTCGATTTGGCCGAGGCTTCAAGATTATATTTTACTTAGCGCTGCCAAGGTACGGAGATCATCACTCAGCTAGGCCGATATTTTACTTGGCGCGATCAAGGTGTTGGGCCCATGGCCCACTTATTCAGCCCATTAGGGCAAAAGGGAGCGCTACTCCTTTTTCTAGCAGGATTTGTTCTCTCTTTTTTATAAAGGAGCAGCCGCCTTTCTTTTTGGTTTGTCTTTTCAAGGAGCAGCCGTATGGAAAAAGGGGAGAAGCATGTAGCAGGTATTTCTTTTTTTCTAGGAGCATGGATTGCTAGGGGAAGAGAAGGAAGGGTTGCTGCTTGGTGCTTGACTACGTGGAAGGACTTCCACTCCAGGAATCACGTGAAGGTGCTGCAGAAGAAAAACAAGAAGAAGAAGAAGAAGAGAAGGGAAGAAAATAAGGAGGTAACGCAGGAGACCGTATTTTTGGTGACGTAATCCTTATATCCCTATTATTCTCTTGTGATTGTTTCTCAAGTTCTGGCAAGGGACTTTGAGACTTGGATATTATTATTTTATAGTGGATCTTCTTCTCTGGCTTGCCCGTGGTTTTTTTTTCCTTTATCTTGAAGGGATTTTCCACGTAAATCTTGGTGTTTCTGTGATTGTGTGGTTTGCGCATTTTTATTTATTATTCCGCTACGTATTATGGTCTGCTAGTATTGCTCGTACATGGATTCTTTCCATCAACTGGTATACCAACTTTGAGACTTGGATATTTATTATTTTATAGTAGATCTTCTTCTCTGGCTTGCCCGTGGTTTTTTTTCCCTTTATCTTAAAGGAATTTTCCACATAAATCTTGATGTTTCTGTGATTGTGTGGTTTGCGCATTTTTATTTATTATTCCACTACGTATTACGGTCTGCTAGTATTTGCTCGTACACGGATTCTTTCCCATCAACTGGTATCAGAGCCTGTGAATTTTTTTTTTTGTGTGCGAGCATGGAGGCCGGTAATGTTTCCCGCATGATCAGTCTGAACGGAAACAATTGGATGATATGGAAACCAAAGATGGAGGACCTCTTATATTGCAAGGATCTATATGGACCTTTAGAAGGGGTCAAAGCAAAGCCCGTTATAGTGACAGACGATGCTTGGATCATGTTAGATTGGAAGGCAGTCGGTTTTATTCGGCAATGGTTGGATGATAGTGTCTTTCACCATGTTTCCACTGAGACTTATGCAAACTCTCTTTGGAAAAAGTTAGAAAGTCTATATGAGAGAAAAACAGCTGGCAACAAGGCTTTCTTGATCAGAAAACTAGTGAATCTGAAATATAAAGAGGGTGCTTCTATTGCTGAGCATTTGAATGAAATGCAGAGTATTAATAACCAGTTATCCTCTATGAAAATGTCTCTTGATGATGAGTTGCAGGCATTGTTACTTCTCAGTTCATTGCCAGAAAGTTGGGAGACACTGGTAGTTTCCCTCAGTAATTCTGCACCAGACGGTGTTATCACCATGAGTCAAGTAACAGGCAGTTTGTTGAATGAGGAGTTAAGAAGAAAAATTCAGCAACTTCTCAGATTGATTCACAGGCACTTGTCTCAGAGAATAGAGGACGGTCAAAGTCTAGAAATAGAGACAATTCATACAAGGGTAGAAGCAAATCAAGGTCAAGAAAAGATATTACTTGCTATAACTGTGGTGAGAAAGGGCACTACAAGAATCAGTGTAAGAAGCCTAAGAAGAGTAAGAAAAAGGGAAAAGAAGTGGAGGATACAGAGTCAAAGGAGAATATCACAGCTACTGTGCAGAGTGATGATTATTTGATTTTGTCTACTTCTGATGGTATCTTCTCATGTGAGTGTCAGAATCATGAGTGGGTGATTGACACAGGTGCTTCTTATCATGCTACACCACGGAGGGAGTTTTTTTCTACATATAAGACTGAAAATTTTGGTGTTGTCAAGATGGGAAATCAAGGCACAGCAGACATCATTGGCATGGGTGACATCCACATGAAGACCAATCTTGGCTGTAAGTTGGTGCTCAAGGATGTAAGGCATGTAGCTGACTTGAGGCTAAATTTAATCTCAGTTGGAAGACTTGATGATGAAGATTTTGATAGCAGATTTCATAAAGGGCAATGGAAGCTCAGTAAAGGTTCACTTGTTGTAGCCAGTGGGAAGAAATGTCACACTTTATACAGGTTGCAGGCTAAAGCTTATGGTGAACAGTTGAATGTTACAGAGAACGACTTCAGCATGGAGTTGTGGCATAAACGACTGGGACACATGAGTGAGAAGGGGCTGCAAGTTCTTTCCAAGGAAGAAGTTCTACCAGACTTCAAAGGTGTACATCTGAACCCATGTGTTGATTGTTTGGTTGGCAAGCAACATAGAGTTTCTTTTGCTAGTCCTGCTTTATCTAGAAAAATGCATTTTGGATCGTATATACAGATGTTTGTGGTCCTCTGAGGACAAAAACTCCTAGTGGATCAGTTAATGTTCAGGCATCAGTGGTGCACTTTATTTTGTCACTTTTATAGATGATTTTTCTAGAAAAGTTTGGGTCTATGGTTTGAAGACTAAAGATCAGGTTATTAATGTCTTCAAAGAGTTTCATGCCAGAGTTGAAAGAGAGACAGGAAAGAAACTGAAATGTATAAGGTCAGATAATGGTGGTGAGTACACAGGGTTATTTGATAATTATTGCAGATCACATGGCATTCAACATGAGATGACAGTTCCTGGTACTCCTCAGCATAATGCAATTGCAGAGAGAATGAACCGCACCATCATGGAAAAGATCAGATGTATGCTTTCACAGTCCAAGTTACCTAAAAGATTTTGGGATGAGGCATTGAAGACAGCGGTTGATGTAATAAACTTGTCACCATGTACAGCTCTAGATGGTGATGTTGCAGAGCGTGTATGGTCAGGAAAAGATGTCTCTTATAAGCACTTGAGAGTGTTTGGTTGTCGTGCATTTGCACATGTTCCAGACATTGAGAGGTCCAAGCTGGATGGTAAGACAAAAGAATGTGCTTTGCTTGGTTACTCACATGATGAGTTTGGTTATAGACTTTGGGATCCAGAAAAGCAGAAGGTATTCAGAAGCAGAGATGTGGTATTTTTTGAAGATCAAACCCTTCAAGACTTCAAGAAGGAGGTGTCAGTCAAGTCTTCTGCAGGAGGATTAACAGACTGTGATCCAGTTACTCCTCTAGTAAATCAGGGTGATAGGGGAGATGTGCAAGAAAATAGTGCAGGAGCAGGTATTAACTCACCTGTAGGACATGTTGAGCAGGAAGGAGATCAGGAGCAACCTCCTACAGAGCCTCAGCTGAGAAGATCTATCAGACAACGTCAACCTTCCAAAAGGTATTCTACAGATGAATATATAATGCTTACTGATGCAGGTGAACCAGAATGTTACCAGGAGGCAGTTGAAAGTGAGCAGAAAAAGGAGTGGTTAGTAGGTATGCTGGAAGAAATGGATGCCTTACAGAAGAACCACACATATGATTTAGTGGAACTACCAAGAGGAAGGAAGGCTTTAAAGAACAAGTGGGTTTTCAGGTTAAAGACTCAACAGCATTGTTCTCAACCAAAGTACAAGGCCAGATTGGTTGTGAAAGGCTTTGGTCAAAAGAAAGGTATTGACTTTGAAGAGATTTTTTCTCCTGTTGTTAAAATGTCTTCAATTCGTGTTGCTCTAGGTATTGCTGCTAGTCTAGACTTGGAGGTTGAGCAGTTAGATGTGAAGACAGCTTTTCTTCATGGTGATTTGGAGGAGGAAATCTATATGGAGCAACCAGAAGGCTTCAAAGTCAAAGGTAAAGAAAATCTTGTCTGCAGATTGAAAAAAAGCTTATATGGGCTGAAGCAAGCTCCAAGGCAGTGGTACAAGAAATTTGATTCATTTATGGCTGAAAATGGATACAAAAGAATGGCTTCAGATCATTGTGTGTATATCAAATGGTTTAGTGAGGATTTTGTCATACTCCTACTTTATGTTGATGACATGCTTATTCTTGGGAAAGATATGTCTATGATTGACAGGTTGAAGAAGGAGCTGAGCAATTCATTTGAAATGAAGGATATGGGACCAGCAAAGCAAATACTGGGTATGCAGATTTCCCGTGATAGAAGAATCAAGAAAATATGGTTGTCACAGGAAAAGTACATTGAGAAGGTATTGGATAGGTTCAGTATGATCAATGCAAAGCCAGTTGGTTCTCCTCTTGCAGGTCACTTCAGGTTGTGCTCAGAGCAAAGTCCTTCAAGTGATGAGGAGAAGGAGAAAATGAAGAAGGTTCCTTACGCTTCAGCAGTCGGAAGTTTGATGTACGCGATGGTATGTACGAGGCCAGACATCGCATATGCAGTGGGTGTTGCTAGCAGATTTCTTGCAAATCCAGGGAAAGAGCATTGGGCAGCAGTGAAGTGGATCTTCAATATCTCAGAGGAAGCTCCAAAGTTTGTTTAAGCTTTGGGGGTGGTCCAGCTGTGCTGATTGGTTACACAGATGCAGATATGGCGAGAGATATTGATACAAGGAAGTCCACATCAGGTTTCATACTTACTTTTGCAGGGGGAGCTGTGTCATGGCAATCCAGATTGCAAAGGTGTGTAGCTCTCTCTACCACAGAGGCAGAATATATTGCTGCTACCGAGGTCTGTAAGGAGATGCTGTGGATGAAAGAATTCTTACATGAATTGGGGTTGAAACAGAAAAATTATGTGGTACATTGTGACAGCCAGAGCGCCATCCACTTGTGCAAGAACCCAACTTTTCATTTCAAGTCAAAGCATATAGATGTGAGATACCACTGGATTCGAAATGTGTTTGAAGAGAAGCAGTTACAGCTTCAGAAAATTCACACAGATGAAAATGGGGCAGACATGTTGACAAAGACCTTATCAAAAGAAAGGCAAGAGATATGCCGACAGCTGGTCGGCATGATTTCACACTAAGGAAGCATGAGACAGCCTCCCTTATGGGCTGAAGGGGGAGGTTGTTGGGCCCATGGCCCACTTATTCAGCCCATTAGGGCAAAAGGGAGCGCTACTCCTTTTTCTACCATGATTTGTTCTCTCTCTTTTATAAAAGGAGTCACCTTCCTTTTTTGGTTTTCTCTTTTTCAAGGAGCAGCCGTATGGAAAAAGGGGAGAAGCATGTAGCAGGTATTTCTTTTTTTCTAGGAGCATGGATTGCTAGGGGAAGAGAAGGAAGGGCTGCTGCTTGGTGCTTGACTACGTGGGAGGACTTCCACTCCAGGAATCACGTGAAGGTGCTGCAGAAGAAAAACAAGAGAAGAAGAAGAAGAAGAGAAGGGAAGAAAATAAGGAGGTAACGCAGGAGACCGTATTTTTCGGTGACGTAATCTTTATATCCCTATTATTCTCTTGTGATTGTTTCTCAAGTTCTGGCAAGGGACTTTGAGACTTGGATATTTATTATTTTATAGTGGATCTTCTTCTCTGGCTTGCCCGTGGTTTTTTTTCCCTTTATCTTGAAGGGATTTTCCACGTAAATCTTGGTGTTTCTGTGATTGTGTGGTTTGCGCATTTTTATTTATTATTCCGCTACGTATTACGGTCTGCTAGTATTTGCTCGTACATGGATTCTTTCCCATCACAATGTACAAAGATCACCCGGCTAGGCCGATATTTTACTTGGCGCAGCCAAGGTACGAAGATCGCTCGGTCTAGCCGAGGATTTTATGACCTGCTTCTCATTGTAGCTTTCAAGGAGAGTTATAAGAATTTTGCAGGACTTTGAAAACTAAATTTAATTCAATGAACAAAAATGAGTTTAGTAATAGCGTACTTTTACTGATGATATGCATGGAGATTATCCGAGTTCCATGTCTGAGGAATAGATTTTCCATCCAACTCTTGGAGTTTGTAGGTGCCGGGTCTGATCACTTCCGTCACTTGGTAGGGACCTTCCCAATTCGGGGATAATTTCCCTTGCTCCTGTGGCTTTGAGATGGATGCCTTCTGAAGCACCAGATCATCGAGGAGGAAAAACTTTCCTCGAACCCTGGTGGAGTGATAACGAGCTACTCTTTGCTGGTAGGCGGCCATTCGAATTCGGGCCTTCTCCCTGACTTCTTCTATCAAGTCAAGATTAGTTCGGAGCTGCTCGTCGTTGAATTCTTCTAAATAGCCTTCCACATGAGGGGAGGGGAGTCCGACTTCCACAGGGATTATGGCTTATGTGCCAAAAGCTATCTTGAATGGGGTCTGTCCTATAGGTGTTCTCTCGGTAGTCCAATATGCCCACAATACATGGTGAAGCTCCTCGGCCCATCGGCCCATGCCCAGTTGAGCCGAGCTTTGATTCCCTGTAGAAAGGTTCGGTTGGTTACCTCGGCTTCTCCATTAGCTTGAGGATGTCCGACTGAGGTCGGGCGATGGAGAATGGCATGATCCTCGTAGAACTCTCGAAACTTAGGGTTGTCGAACTGCTTCCCGTTGTCAGTGATGATAGTGTGGGGAAGACCGAAGCGGCAGATGATGGATCTCCACATGAAGTCTTTAGCACGGGCTTCGATTATTTGGGTGACTACTTCGGCTTCAACCCATTTAGTAAAATAATCAATTGCAACAAATAGGAACTTTCTCTACCCCGTTGCAAGGGGAAAGGGCCAAGAATATCCATCCCCCACTTGGAAAAGGGCCAGGGGGATGATATAAAAATCAGGTGCTTCGAGGGAGCCTTTGAACATTCGAATGCCTCCGACATGAATCACAAGTTTGAACGAGGTCATCAGCGTCTTTTTGCATCATCAGCCAGTAATATCCTTGATGCAGCACTTTGTGGCATAGGGCCCAAACACCGAGGTGATTGCCGCAGATGCCTTCGTGAACCTCCCAAAGAGCATAGTCGGTCTCTATCGACTGAAGGCATTTGAGCAGCGGCATTGAGAAGGACCACTTGTACAACCGGTCATCAATCAGAACATAATGAGATGATTGCAATTTCAACTTCCTTGCTTCCTTTCTATCAGTGGGCAGCAACCCTTCTTTAAGGTACTGTACAGGGGGTCCATCCAGGATGGTTCGACATCAATCTGCATCATCTGATCAGCATCGGTGATGCTGGGCTTCTCCAGGACCTCCAAATGGAATCTCCGCTCGAGATCCATTGACTCCACAGTTGCCAGGCGGGACAGAAGGTCAGCGCGCATGTTTTCAGTCCTTGTGATCTGGACGCTTTTAAATTTATCGAAATAGGAGGATAGATCGGGCACCTTTTGGAGATACCAAATCATACTCGGCTCTCAAGCCTCGAATTCTCCCTGCACCTGGCCAGCCACCAATTGGGAGTCAGTGTAGGCGATCAGTTTCTTGACTTTAAGCTCGTGGGCGATTCGAAGTGTGGAGAGCAAGGCTTCATACTCTGCCTCATTGTTTGAAGCTGGGAAGGAGAAGCAGATGTCGTATTTGAAAGTCACGCCTTTCGGATAGGTAAGGACCAGGCCGGTGTTAGAACCGCCTGTGCTGGAGGATCCATCGGCGTGAAGTAACCATGGGGTGTTGGGCTTTGGTTGTCTGGGGGTATCCGAAATAGAGCCATCTTCGGGTATGGTGCATTCGAGGAGGAAGTCCGCTAGAACCTGAGCTTTAATGGCTGGGCGAGGCTGATATTGGATGTCATGCTCACTCAGCTCGATAGCCCATTTAGTCATTCTCCCCGATGCTTTTGGGCGATGGATAATTGCCTTGAGGGGTTGGTCGGTCAGTACGATGACGGTGTGTGCTTGGAAGTAGGGCCGCAGCTTTCGGACCGATGTCACCAAGGCTAGGACCATTTTTTTGACTCGAGTATACCTCGTTTCGGCGTCTTTGAGCAATTTGCTGACATAATAAACATGTATTTGAACTTTGTTCTCCTCTTTATTAACACCAAGCTAGCAGCATTTTCAGAGACCGCCAGGTATAGATTCAATTCTTCCCCTGGCTTTGGGCTATTAAGGAGAGGTGGTGAGCCGAGGTATTTCTTGAGGTCTTCGAAGGACTTCTGGCAATTTGGGGTCCACTGAAAGTTTTTGGCCGACCGAAGCACTTTGAAGAAGGGAAGGCATTTCTCGGCCGACCAATCAATGAAGCGGCTGAGGGCTGCTACTCTCCTAGTGAGGTGTTGCATGTCCTTGACTGACCCAGGCGGGGCCATTTGTTGCAGGGCCTGGATCTTCTGAGGGTTTGCCTCAATGCCCCGCTGGGAAACCATGAAGCAGAGGAATTTCCTGGAGTTGACCCTTAAGGCGCATTTGGTGGGGTTGAGCTTCATCTGATATTTTTGAAGTGTAGCGAAGCTCTCCGCAAGGTCCTCGATGTGCTGGGATGCCTCCTTGCTTTTTACCAGTATATCATCAACATACACCTCCATGTTCCAACCGATTTGTTCCTTGAAAACTTTGTTGACCAGCCTTTGGTAGGTGGCACCTGCATTTTTCAAACCAAAGGGCATAACTCGGTAACAATAGATACCTCGGTCGATGATGAAGATGGTTTTCTCCTCATCTTCGAGCGCCATTCGGATCTGGTTGTAGCCCGAATAGGCATTCATAAAAGTCAGCATTTGGTGGCCTGAAGTTGAATCCACGAGCTGGTCGATCTGCGGAAGAGGGAAGCTATCTTTTGGGCAAGCCTTGTTGAGGTCGGTGAAGTCGATGCAGATTCTCCATTTGCCATTCGACTTTTTCACCATGACCATGTTTGCCAGCCAATCGGGGTAACTAACCTCTTGGATAAATTTGACTTTGATGAGTTTATCCACCTCTTCTTCGATAGCCTTTTGGCGCTCGGGGGCAAAGCTTCTTTTCTTCTGCTTGATAGGCCTGAATGTCTTGTCCATGCTTAGGCAGTGGATCAGGACGTCTGGGCTAATTCCGGGCATATCCGATGCAGACCAGGCGAAGACATCAGCATTCTTCTGAAGGAATTCAATCAACCTTTGCTGAAGCTTTCCTTCTAGTTGTGACCCGACCTTTATAGTTCGGTCGGGCCGAGCCTCGTCAAGTGGTACCTCCTCCAATTCTTTGGCCGGCTCTCCTTGTAGCTCGGCAAGATCCTCCCAAGTATCCAGCCCATCCACCTCGGGCTTTCTGGACTGAAGATCGGCAACAAAGCAATGCCGAGCTATGATCTGACTTCCTCGAACAACCCCCACTCTTCATTCGGTGGGGAACTTCATGGCGAGATGGGGAATGGAAATAATGGCTTTGAGAGATATTTGCCCCAGCCTTCCAAGGATGGCGCTGTAAGGGGACCGAAGCTTGGTTACAAGGAAACCCATGAGTACGGTGGCCACACAGGGCCAGGTGCCGGCTCGGACAGATAGAGTGATGATTCCTTCAGGGATTATGGAGTCACTGTGAAGCCCACTAGGGTGGATTCCACTGGTTGGAGGCTTTCTATCCGAAATTTTAATCTCACAAAGGCATCGAAATACAAAACATTAACAGAGCTTCCACTATCAATCAGAATGCAGTGTACATCATAATTGTTCATGTTTAGAGATACAACCAAAGCATCATCATGGGGTATTGTACCTCCTGAAGGTCTTCATCAGAGAAAGTAAGTTCATCAACTCAAGCTTTCTTTGGCGAGTTTTCCTCCTCGCTTAGCCAGAAAGATGGGGATCCGGCTACCGCTATCATATTGACATTGCCGAGGACCGGGGGATTTGGTGGAGGAAGTTGGCGAGGCTCGGGTTGGCAGTTCTCCTCATTATTTGCTCAGGGGGACCCTTGAACCAGTCCAGTCTACCTCGCCGGATCAATCGCTCGATCTCATTCTTAAGCTGCCAGCAGTCTTCAGTATCATGCCCGTAGTCTCGATGAAAGCGGCAGTACTTGGTCGGGTCTCTCCGGGTCGCATTACCTCGGAGAGGGGGAGATCGAGGAATTTGCCGCTTGATCTCCATCAAGATCTGTGCCCTTGGCACAGTAAGGAGAGTGTAGCGGTGGAACCTTCAGGCCAGACTTCGGGTTTGGTCTTGGGGCGATGGTGGAGGAGCTCTACGATGGCAAGGTGGGCTAGTGCAACGATGGGCTCGTTGCTTGTCCGAGCCCTTTGCCTCCTTCCTCTTCAGCTGCTCAGTCTGAGTTGACCTCCTTGATTCTTCAACCCTGGCACACTTGTCCACCAGAGACATCATGTCGAAAGGTTCTTCGGGTAGTTATCCTCCAGGGCTAGGTAGAAGTCTCCCTCCTTGGACATCCCTCCGGCTAGGGCGGACATGGCCACCTTGTGGTTAAGATGGTCGACTTCTAAGAGGGCCGTGTTGAAGCGGCCGAGGTAACTCTTCAGCAATTCCCCCTCTCTCTGCTTGACCTCAGAGAGGGAATCAGATCTCCGTCACTGGCAATGACTGCTGACGAACTGGCTGATAAGCAGATAGCTCAGCTCGTCAAAAGAATCAATGGAACCTGGTTTCAAGCATTGAACCAGGTTTGGGCAGATCCCCTTAGGGTGGAGGGGAAGGCTCTGCATAGGATCGCATCCGATGCTCCGTGGAACATCATGATGGATCTGAAGCTACTGAGATGGTCATCGGGATATGTGGATCCATGATATGGCTCGATGGTAGGAAGCTTGACATGAGGGGGAATCACTTCCCTCATGATCCTCTCGGAGAAGGGGATCCCTGCTCCGCTTTCTGCTGGGATGGAGGAGCTTGCTTGGCGGCGTCTAACTCCCGACGCCATTCTTGCCGCATCTCCTGTATCTGCCATCTGATCCCCTCATCCAGAGTGGTAGGAGGGATCGGGTGATGGGAAGGCAGCAACGACGTCGAGCTCTGGGAAGACACCGGAGAAGGGGAATGAACCCCCCTAGATTTGGGCGGGCTCTTCCCTCCAGCTTGCTGTGGCGCTGGCTTTGCCTTTGCGGGCTGGTGATGATAATCCGTTGCTTCCAGTGGATTAGAGAAAGAAATTGCTGGCGGAGCAGGGGTAGCGGCCTCTTCGTGAAGCTGAGGAGCAGGGACGACAGGGCCAGGGGTTGCCTGGAGCCTCTGGACCAATTGGTTCAATGCTTGAACCTACTGGACCAGAGTGGTGAATTGGTCCAGCATTACCAACATTGCTGGTGGCGAAGGGGATTCAGCTGGCGGTGGCGGTGGAGGTACCGTACCGCTAATCAGATCAGTTCTTTGAGAAGCGGCCTGGTCTTGAGCTTCAGATGTAGCTCTCTTCTGATTGGCCATTAGAGGATGCTTTCTCTGGTTCTTGAGTCTTGTCTCCTTGATCACAAGTTTATGGGACTTGGGACCCTTCCTCTAGCGCCATTGCCATGAAATCCATTCTCCAACTTGGGTGCGCTTCTGGCTCCTAATCTAGACGCCGATCTCCGCCTCGGGGTGGAACCTGCAAGACAGTCCGCATGCAGAGGGTGCTGTGAGGGTTTCCCTTTGCGGAGGATCCTCCGATGCCCAAGTCAGTAGAGATTCATAACAAGCAGATGTGAGGAGAAGACTCTCACAGAAGATCTCCCCTAGATATGTGTTCTCTCTCAAGAGTGTGTGTAGCTGCCTCCCAGAACGCGTAAGAATCGTCTAAGAGTTTTTGTCTATAAAAAGTTGCGTCCCTAAGTGATTGGAGGGCTGTGGTATTTATAGGCGATCACCTGATTCCTTGGACGTGCCTGGATGGGGTCTAAAAGTTGTTAGGATTTGAATCAAGTCTGTTACGAGGTCAGCAGGGTCCGCATCTTGTCAGTTAGATGATCGACGGCCGGAAGAACTGGTTGATGCCTTAAGATTCAGCGATTGCGAAGACCCTAGGCCACTCTCGCGGTCCTAGGCCACTTTTGGGTATGATTCCTCGTTTGGAATTTTATTCGGTTATAGTGAATTCGAACTCTCCTGCGCCGGATTCCGCAGAGGTATAGAATAGCTCGGTTGGGATGGACGAGGTATGGTCGGCTCGGATGGCTGAGGCATGGTCGGCTCGGATGGTCGAGGCATGAGGATAGCTCGGGTTACCAAGGAATGGCTCACCTCAGATGGCCGAGATATGAGGATAGCTCGGGTTATCGAGGAATGGCTCAGCTCAGATGGCTGAGGTATGAAGATAGCTTGGGTTACCGAGCAATGGCTCTGCTCAGATGGCCGAGATATGAGGATAGCTTGGGTTACCGAGGAATGGCTCGGCTCAGATGGCCTAGGTATGAAGATAATTTGGGTTTTCGGGGTGACCCGACTTTGTCAAAGGCAATTCGGCTTCGTTGCTTGGATGTTATGTGATAAACCATAAATAATTATCACTAAACCTATTAATTAATAATTCAATGTACCTATTATTATTTAATATTTTAATATTTACATAATATTTTAGAAAAACTTATCAATTTAAAGAGCTCGATTTTAAAATTTAATGATGCAAACGGCACTCGAATCGGACTTAAAACGAGTTCGGAATTAATTTATAAGAATTTAGCATGTATTTTAAAGCAAAGTCGGCAAACTCAGTGCCGACTTCATCGTCTTCTCAACATAAATCTTCTTATCTCTCAGCCGATTCTTTCTCCTATTCAAATTTAATCTTTCTCTCCACCAATTACGGAATAAATTGGATAGGAGGTTATCAAATTGGAAGAATTAAATTCATCTTGAAGGAATTTTGATTTTATTCACGATTTCTTCAGGATTTTCTCCGTGCCGCTTGTTGCTTCTCCGCATCTCTGTTTTGGCAACAGAATTGTTGCTTCTCCGCGTCTTGGCCGCGTCCGGACTTCTACAAATAGCGCAAGGAGGGAAGCTAGTGAGGATCAATCGATGGTTCGTGAGCAAGGAGATGGTTGTTCCCAGTCCTCAAAGGCCGTTCGGGGTTTCTGCATCCGCAGAGGTTGCTGTTCTGTTTCCTGGAGCAATCCGGCAGTTTCTAGCAGCGAGGGAGACATCCGTGGATGTTGCTGTTCTGCTTCGGAGAGGCTCTGTTTGTGGCTTGAAGAAGGAGTTTAGTTGCTATGTTCCCGGGAGCTATCGAGAGGTTCTATACATGGCTTCTGGCTTGGAGGTGTCTCCAGTTTAGCCCTGTTCAGCCTGTTTTCAGTCTGTTTCATCTGGTCTTTGATTTAATTTATGAAGAATTTGTTGCTCTCTTATTACTATCAGAAATTAAAACTCTTCTATTTTAGATTTTAATATGCATTCTTGAATGTTATTGAAATAAAGCTTTATGCATATTTAATTGTTATTAGATTCTATTTAAGTGAAAAATAATTTAGATTGAACTATTCTTAAAAGGGACGGGCCGTAATCTACGGGTACGGGCCGTAATCTACGGGTACGGACCGTGCTCTTATAAGATAGACCATATCTTGATTATTTTGCACTGTTAATTATCTATTTAGTTAAATTTATAAATTTATTTTAAAATAATCGCTAAATCCCTGTGAAATCAATCCCTTACTCTCTCTATTCTAATAGTGAAATTAAGGTGTTTTAATCATTGCTCTACGACACGCATCAGATTTTTAGCACCGTTGCCGGGGACTTAAGTGTATTTTGAAAAAAAATTAAAAAAAAAATAGATTAATTTTCTCTTAGTTTTTGAATAGTTATTGTCTCTTTATTTATTTCCTTAATTGTTAGAACATATTTTCTTTTTAACCAAAAAAAAATTATTACTTTCTTTTTGCCACAAATCCAATTTTAACCTAATCAAATTTCCTTTTAATTAACTTACCTAAATAAAAAACCTAAAAAAAAATCCTAAGACACCTTCCATAAAACATAATAAATTTAAGGAAACAAAATAAAAAAATTTATAAAAAAATTAAATATATAAACAAGATAATTATTTTATTTCTATGCTTAGATTGACTTAGGTGGATTTATTTTCTGCAAAACTCAAAATTCTTCCATTGACATCTCATAATTTATTAGGAAATTAGAAACCTAATCACAAAAATCTTTAAAAAAAAGTAATTAGATTAATTTTGTTTGATAATTTCAAGAGCTGGACATCTGATTGTTGCATAGCATTTTCATAATTAACTTTAAGGGCACAAACCCCTAATCAAGATAAGGTGGGGATTTCATTACCCTTCCTTAGCCCACAAACCATATCCTTCATTCTGCATTAACACAAACCTTTAACTCTAAAATTAATTAGACATCAGCCCCTAAGGACTTCGAGCTCAATAGGACAAGGCACCCAAAAGAGTTGGATCGGATCGAGATTGACTGCTTAACTGGTGTCTAGAAAAGGAAGGAAAGTGGTTACTTAATTGGTTCCGTATGCTTACCTAGTAAGCAACGGGGGGACCCCCACTGACCTTATCCTCAACTGGCTAGTTAATCAACTAATTTTTGACTTGGAGGGCTCCAAGGCGGTTAGATCTAGGGTAAACCTAGAATAGAGAGTCTAATTTTTGTTAACTTGATTGCTAAGAATTATTAAACCCTAATTAAATTAGTCACTCTTAGTTCTAGGAATCTTTTAGGATATTTTCTTTAGAATCTTCTTCCTCTTTTATATAATAATAAAAAAAAACTGTTAGCTTTAGAGTCATTGGTAGGGTGTATGCTTGGTCGATCGTTGCAACCCAACCTTATACCCTAGATCCTGAGATAGAAAGAACTATTAGAGCAAAAGACTCAGAATTATGGATCCTAATAACGAAAATAATCAACCATGATAGTTAAAAGAGTATTTCACTCCTTCAAGGTATACCAACTCTCCCTGCATTCAAGTGCCTCCAGTAGAGGCTGTCCAATACGAAATCAAGTCAAGTGTAATCCAAATGTTACCATCTTTCTATGGACTTACAAATGAGGATCCCTACAAACACTTAGATGAATTCTTGGAAATTTGCTCAACTGTCAAGATTCAAAATTTCTCCGATGATGCACTTAGGCTTAAGCTATTCCCTTTTTTCCTAAAAGATAAAGCCAAGTATTGGTTAAATTCACTGGATACTGTTATAATCTCAACTTGGGATCATCTTCAAGAGAATTTCTTAAGAAATATTTTCCTATAGGAAAAATGAATCAAATTAGAAAATCCATAACAAGTTTTTCCCAGAAGATGAGAAATGTTCCATGAGACATGGGAGAGATTCAAAGAACTGATTAGAAAATATCACATCATGCCATACCCAAATGGCAACTGGTTCAGTGCTTTTATGATGGTTTATCAGAAACATCGGCAAATGGTTGATGCTTCATGTGGTGGGACATTTATGTTAAAAAATGAACATGAAGCTTGGCAACTCTTTAAGACGTTGAGTGAGAATTCATTACATCACATGTCAGTTGCTCGTCGAGACCCTCCCATAGGACCTAAAAGAGGTGAATATATGAAATAGGTCATTCTACATATATCTATACTAAGGTAGATGAGTTATCCCATAAACTTGACCGGATTCTACAAGTTGGAAACATCTCTTCCCCATCTACTCAATTACATGAGGTCTGCATAATTTGTTCGAGTCCAACCCATTCTATAGGTGAATGTTCAGCTGCATACCAATTTCCTGAACTTGTTCAAGAGCAAGCCCACCAAGCCCAAACCCGATTAGCTCCTAGAACAGGAAATGATCCATATGCAAATACTTACAATCCTGGCTGGCAAAATCATCCAAATTTTTCTTGGAAACCTCAACCTGTAGCCAATTCATCGATCAGACCTAATTATCAAGAAACCAATTTTAGAAGCATGCAATATTCACAATACCCAAACATCCCACAAGCTCCACCGAATAATCATCCTACTTTTGAAGACAAAGTGTACAAGCATTGAAAGGGCTAGAAATGAATACCCAAATCCTTCACTCCCACACACAGTCTATTGCAAAACTAGAAACTTAGATAGGTCAATTAGCTACAGCATTCAGTAGAAGGGAGGAGGGTAAGTTACCTAGTCAGCCTATCGATAACCCGAAAGGACAATTCATGGCTGAAGGTTCCAATAGTCCTGACAAATTCCCAAAACATGCTAAATCAGTCATGACTCTCAGAAGTGGAAAAGCATTGAACCCACCTGAACCAACCCAGAAATTAGAAGTGGCTAAACCAGAAAAGAGAAGAAATGAAGAAGAAAAGGAATTCAATGATCAAGTAATCACACCTAAAGCCCCATTCCCTAGTGCTTTAAAATCTCCTCTGCCTTCAGATAAGAAGAATATAAAGATGAATGAGATGCTTGAGTTATTTAAGCAAGTCCAAATAAACTTACCTCTTCTCGATGCTATCAAGCAAGTTCCGACTTATGCCAAATTTTTGAAGGATCTATGCACAAAAACGGAAAGCCAAGACACAAATACCAAAAAAGATACATTTGACTGAGCAAGTCAGCTCAGTTGTTTAGCAAATAACCCCACCCAAACTAAAAGATCCTGGTACCCCAATTATATCATGTGTCATAGGAACTTCACAATCAAGAAAGCGTTATTAATTTAGGTGCGAGTGTAAACCTTGTCCCAAGTTCAGTGTATGAATTATTTGGATTTGGAGAGTTGAAACCCACTACAGTAACACTACAATTGGCAATAGATCAGTCAAAGAACCTCATGGAATATTGGAAGATATATTAGTAAAGGTGGATGAATTCTATTTTTCTGTCGACTTCCTTGTGTTAGATATGGAATCTAGCGGTAATCCTAACCAAATTCCTATCATCCTTGGATGACCTTTTCTAGCTACCGCTAATGCATGTATAAATTGTAGAACAGGTGTGATGGATGTATCTTTTGGAAACAAGAAGATGAGATTAAATATTTTTAATGCTTCCAAGGACCACCTGTGTATGATTTAAATGAAGTAAGCATGATAGAGGAAGTAGTAGATAAGAAATTCCAAATTTGATTGATTCTGATCCTTTACAAACATGTCTTACACATTTTGGAATAGATGACTTTGATATTGATGAGTATACCAAAGAGATAAACATGTTATTAGAACCACCTAAGTTCGATACCATCCCTCCTTGGACTATAAAATATGAACCACTTCCAACTAAACCAAGTCCTTTAATACCATCCTTGGAAGAACCACCCCAACTAGAGTTGAAACCTCTTCCAGATGACTTAAAATATTCATTCCTTGACCCAATGACACCTTCCAGTAATCATTGCATCTACCCTAACCTCTGAACAGGAAGATAAATTGGTAGATGTACTTAAAAAACATAAAGAGGCAATTGGATGGACAATAGCTGATCTTAAGGGAATTGACCCTTCCGTTTGCATGCACCACATTCATAGTGAAATTGAAGCCAAACCATATAGAGATATGCAATGAAGGCTAAATCCAAACATGAGGGATGTTGTTAAGAAAGAAGTAGTAAAATGGCTTGATGCTGGTATCATTTATCCAATTTCAGATAGTCAATGGGTCAGTCCAATCCAAGTAGTACCTAAAAAATCGGGTATTACTGTGATTAAAAATGAAAAGGGCGAATCAATTCCTACTTACATCAACTAGTTGAGAGTGTGTATAGATTATCGAAAGTTGAATGCCGTGACTAGGAAAGACCACTTTCCTTTGCCTTTTATCGATCAAATTCTAGAATGGCTAGCGGGACAAAGTTTCTTTTGTTTCTTAGATGGATATTCAGGATACAATCAAGTCCCAGTATTTCCTGCAGATCAAGAAAAGACCACCTTCACCTGTCCCTTTGGAACATTTGCCTTTAGACGCATGCCATTTGGTCTTTGTAATGCACCAGCCACTTTTCAACGATGTATGTTGACCATATTTTCGGATATGATTGGTCAATTTTTGAAAGTATTTATGGATGATTTTTAGTTTTTGGTGCATCATTTGATAGCTGTCTCGAGAACTTGACTAAGGTACTAAAATGATGTATGGAAATGAATTTAGTCCTAAGTTGGGAGAAGAGCCATTTTATGGTTCGTGAGGGAATTGTGCTCGGACACATTGTTTCAGAGAGGTATTGAGGTTGATAAAGCCAAGGTTGAATTGATCTCAAATCTACCACCCCAACCTCAGTTAAACAAGTACGATCTTTCCTTGGTCATGCTGGTTTTTATAGACGCTTCATCAAAGATTTCAGTAAAATTTCTCGACCATTGTGTAATTTGTTGACCAAAGATAGTTCTTTTAATTTTGATGAAGATTGTCTAACAGCCTATAACATCCTTCGAACTGCTTTGACCACTGCACTAATTATCAAGCCCCCAGATTGGATCATACCTTTTGAAATCATGTGTGATGCTTCTGATTATGCTGTAGGGCAGTTCTAGGACAGAAACTCAATCGAGAACTCATGTAATTTATTATGCTAGCAAAACTCTTTCAGATGCACAAATGAATATACTACCACTGAAAAAGAATTACTAGCAGTTGTGTTTGCCCTAGAAAAGTTTAGATCATATCTGTTAGGATCTAAGGTTTTAGTTTATTCAGATCATGCAGCGTTGAGACATCTTATATCAAAAAAGGATACAAAACCCAGACTGATTAGATGGATCCTTCTTCTACAAGAATTTGATCTAGAAGTCTTAGATAAGAAGGGTTCTGAAAATATGGTAGCAGATCATATCTCTAGGATCTCAATGGAATACAATAAAGAAATAATCAGAGATAGTTCCCTGATGAGCAATTGTTCTCAATTTTCCATAGCAGTCTTCCCTGGTTTGCCCACATTGTGAATTATTTGGCAACAGGAAAAGTACCTTCCCATTGGACAAAACAAGAAAAAGATAGATTTTTCTCACAAATCAAATATTACTTTTGGGAAGACCCTGAATTATTTAAGTACTGTTCAGATCAGGTGATTAGGCGATGTGTCCCTGAGAGTGAATTCAAAAGTACACTTAACTTCTGTCATTCTCTTGCCTGTGGAGGACATTTTAGTGGAAAGAAAACTGCAGCAAAGGTACTACAAAGTGGGTTTTATTGGCCAACTCTTTTTAAAGATGCACATGAATTTGGCCGTAATTGTCTCCAATGTCAACAAACAGGAAATATATCTCAAAAGACATGATGCCCTAAACCCTATCTTGGTTGTAGAAATTTTTATGTATGGGGTATTGATTTTATGGGCCCATTTCCTTCCTCTTTTGGATTTGAATACATTCTAGTGGCAGTTGATTATGTGTCAAAATGGATTGAAGCCAGCAACTCAAACCAATGACCATAAAGTTGTAATCAAGTTTATTCAGCATAATATCCTTAGCTGTTTTGGATGCCCAAGGGCTATAATTAGTGATGGGGTACACATTTCACGAATAGACACTTTGAAGGATTAATGAACAAATATGAAATTACTCATAAGGTAGCTACACCTTATCATCCCCAAACTATTGGCCAAGTTGAAATATCAAATAGAGAAATTAAACATATCCTTGAAAAAACGGTGAGACCTGATAGGAAAGATTGGTCGGAACGTTTGGATGATGCATTATGGGCTTATCGTACTGCATTTAAAACTCCCATAGGAATGTCTTCTTACATGCTCGTATTTGGAAAAGCCTATCATTTACCTGTAGAATTAGAACATCGTGCATTTTGGGCCATCAAGCAATTTAATTATGATATGAAAAATGCATGTGTCAATAGGAAACTTCAATTGAATGAGTTAGAAGAGCTACGAAATGATGCATATGAAAGCTCAAAAATTTATAAAGAATGAACCAAAGCATATCATGACAAATTTATTAGTAGAAAATTTTTTGAACCAAATAAAAAAGTATGGCTTTATAATTCAAGATTACACCTTTTTCCTGGAAAACTTCGTTCACGATGGAATGGACCTTTTATAGTAACTCAAGTATTTCCCCATGGAGCTGTAGAGCTTAAAGACCCCAAGCAAGGAAATACATTCAAAGTAAATGGCCAACGTTTGAAACCATATATAGAAGAAATTAATGATGGAGAAATTGTTGAATCAATTGATCTTGTGAACCCAACATTATCATAATAAGTAGCATAGTGGCTGAAGACTTTAAACTTAGCGCTCTTGGGAGGCAACCCAGTTTATTAGTTTTTTTAACTTTCTGTTCTTTTAGTAAGTTTTTTTAGTATGACCAGAGAAGAGCAACAGAAGCAGATTGAAAGAAGATGGCAACAATGAAACGTCCAACCTTCAAATACTCTACCAGGTAGTATCTTTCCTTGAAATTAATTTTTCTTCCATTAGGAACAATGGAAATTAAGTTGGGGGGAGGAAAAAGAATAAGTAAATCCTAGAGTGAAACTATAATCAGATGTGTGTACCAAATTCTGTCTCGATTTGAAGTTAATCAAGTAGTCTATTAATGAATTAATGTTAGATTATTTTTGAGATACTGAGAAATAAATTATTAAGAAAACCTAATAAAAGGTAGGGTTTAGCCCAGAAAAATTTTTAGAATAATTTCAGACCCTCCTGACCACTGATCTTAATAGTATAATCTACTTAATAAGGGTATGGGTGAAAATGTTATTCATAAAAAAAAGAAGAGAAAAAAATCTCTCTTAAAGTTAATAAATTAGGTTCTTAACATCTTTCACTAGTAACCGGCCCCGTTACTAAGAAAGTGATGTTGTTCGCGTAAAAAGATGGGAATGTAAAAGAACCTAAGAATAGTCGGTCCTACCTAAAGCCTTGTTGACTCGAGTAAGTAAGTCCGAGGGGTGTTTTACACCTAATTCCCTAAAACCAATTGGTTTGGGAGTCATTGGCCTAAAGCTCGCTACAAGGGTTAATTAGAAAGCAAGGGGATAGGATTTGCACTAACTTTACACAAGGGAACCAAATTACAAAAGACATTACACCCAATCCAAATTAAGTTAGAAGACTTAATTAGAGAAGTGGAAAAGTTGGTGAAGGAAGACTTCTATAAATTCTTATGGACTACCCTTTATCATAAAAAGGATAAACTTAATAATCCAATGAAGTACCTCTCTTATGATCTAACCAAAAATTTTTAAGAAGAACTGTAAGATAACTATCAATTCTTGGACTAGCTTGGTACATATTTCTAAATTTTCTTATTTTCTCGAGGACGAGTGATAAACCATAAATAATTATCACTAAGCCTATTAATTAATAATTCAACATACCTTTATTATTTAATATTTTAATATTTTATATAATATTTTAGGAAAAACCTTATCAATTTAAAGAGCTCGATTTTATAAATTTAACGATGCAAACGACACTCGAATCGGACTTAAAACGAGCTCGAAATTAATTTTATAAGAATTTAGCACGAATTTTAAAGCAAAGTCGACAAACCCAGTGCCACTTCATCGTCTTCTCAACATAAATCTTCTTATCTCTCAGCCGATTCTTTCTCTTATTCAAATTTAATCTTTCTCTCCACCAATTACGGAATAAATTGGATAGGAGGTTATCAAATTGGAAGAATTAAATTCATCCTGAAGGAATTTTGATTTTATTCACGATTTTTTCGAGATTTTCTCCGCGCCGCTCGTTGCTTCTCCGCGTCTCTGTTTTGGCAACAGAATTGTTGCTTCTCCGCATCTTAGCCGCGTCCGGACTTCTACAAATAGCGCAAGGAGGGAAGCTAGTGAGGATCAATTGATGGTTCATGAGCAAGGAGGCGGCTGTTCCCAGTCCTCAAAGGTCGTTCGGGGTTTCTGCGTCCGTGGAGGTTGCTGTTCTGTTTCCTGGAGCAATCCAGCAGTTTCTAGCAGTGAGGGAGACGTCCGTGGAGGTTGTTGTTCTGCTTCGGAGAGGCTCTGTTCGTGGCTTGAAGGAGGAGTTTAGTTGCTCTGTTCTCGGGAGCTATCGAGAGGTTCTGTACATGGCTTCTGGCTTGGAGGCGTCTCCAGTTCAGCCCTATTCAGCCTGTTTTCAGTCCGTTTCATATAGTCTTTGATTTGATTTATGAAGAATTTGTTGCTCTCTTATTGCTATCAGAAATTAAAACTCTTCTATTTTAGATTTTAATATGCACTCTTGGATGTTATTGAAATAAAGCTTTATGCATATTTAATTGTTATTAAATTCTATTTAAGTGAAAAATAATTTAGACTAATCTATTCTTAAAAGGGACGGACCATAATCTATGGGTACAGACCGTGCTCTTATAAGATAGACCATATCTTAATTATTTTGCACTGCTAATTATCTATTTAGTTAAATTTATAAATTTATTTTAAAATAATCGTTAAAGTCCATGTGGAATCGATCCCTTACTCTCTCTATTCTAATAGTGAAATTAAGGTGTTTTAATCGTTGCGCTACGACACGCATCATTATGCCAGCTGACTGGTAGGGTGTTTGGATTGGACATGATCCAATCACCGATATGGGCGATCAATAATGCAATGATAATTTTACCCCTCATTACACTTCATATAATTCCACCTGCTAGCGATAGGGTGGAAAGCTGGGTATTTTCCTAGGAATATGCATCAATTATTTTTGATGTAAGAACTTGTATTAATTAATTATTAAATACATACACACCATTGAGCAAAACATATCATAAATCCATAATAATTTTTTTTCGGCTATTCTATCTTGAAATTCCTATTATGGAAAGATAGCCTCGCAATTCTAATTTCAGTGATATGGAGAGGAAAGTCCACGATCGCCTGGATGGATGGTAGGTCACTGGGCTTTCTATGATGGCGAGGATCATGCTTTTATGCTCAGCACTGTCTTCTCTCCCTCTCTATCTTTTATCTAATGCTGACATCTCTCTGACTTGTTTGAGGAAGATCGAGAGATACTTTCAGGACTTTCTCTGGGCTTCGATGCAAGATGGTCATGATATCCACCTTCTGTCTTGGGATATTGTTTGTATGCCGATTACTGAGGGTGGGCTCGGGATCCAATCTCTCACTGTTAGGAGGGAGGCTTTGACTGCAAGGCATGCCATGCGGTTCTTGCTGGATCCGCATTGTTTGTGGAGTTCTTTCATGCAGACCAAATATGGAGACTGGAGTTCCTCCTCTTTGTCTCTACCTACTCGTGGGCAGTTTTCTTCTAGAAAGAGGTCTGTCGGCATGCTCCGGCTATTCTGGATAGCATCTTATGGATGTTAAGTGATGGTGCCTTGGTGGATGTTGTTCATGACATGTGGATTGCTGATCTCCTTCTATCTCGCTGGCCGACTTTTGTTTGTACTGACATCCCTACGGAATGAGAGTTTCTGATTTATTCATCCAGGATCACACGGCATGGCCTTCCTCGTTGGTATCTAGCTTCTTCAGGGATGAGCTATATCGTCACATTCTCTCTATTCCTCTCATATCGGGTCCCACTTCTGATATTAGGGTCTGGAGGAGATCTTATATTCCTCATGCTCCTATCAAGGACCTCATTGAGATTTTTAGACCATGATCTCAGCATTCGATGGAGTTGGCTTGGATCTGGCATCTTCCTATTCACCCTAGGGTGCAGCTTTTTATCTGGAAGCTTGCTTGGAACATTCTTCCTACCTGCTCCCTGCTATCTGGGAGAGGTATGAGCATCCAACCTACGTGCCCAGTCTGTGGTCTTGAGGAGGAGACGGTTGACCATGCTATTTTCATATGTCCTAGAGTGAGTCTGATATGACAATTATCTGATGTCTGCCCATGGGGTTGTGGCTCTGATTCCCATCGCATTTCTTTTTTAAGACTAATCAGGCAGGACATGAGGAGAGGTATCCATCAGTTGGTTTTTCCAGGGCTTGCACAGCTTATCAGGTGTGGTTATCCCGAAACCGTTGGTGTTCATTGATGAGATTGCTCCCTCTCATAGGGTTGTTAGGATTGCCTTCTCTTTATCCACTGAGTATACTTTCCATCAGAGTGTGCCTGATTCTGCTAGCCCTGCCTCTGGGACTCCCCTGCTGCTTCGACAGCATACAGTCGCACGGTCTTCATATCTTGGGAGCCCCCACCTCTAAGGTTTGTTAACATCAATTTTGATGAGAGTGTTCGTGGTAGATGTGCTGGATCGGCTTTTATGATTCGAGGGTCAGATGGTCAGATATTGGTGGCAGGAGGATTCGGCCTTCTTGACTCCTCAATGCCTCTTCCTGAGCTGTATGCTACATGGGCTGGTATCTCCTGTGCCATCCGGTGCCTGGGCGCATGCAGTCTTATCATCGAAGGGGATTCTATTACTGTGATCCGCTGGATCTGTCAGGTATCCTGCGCCCGCTTGCCTACCATCCCCTTGATTGACGACATTCATTCTACCCTCCAGGGAGTTTATTGTGCCCAAATTAGGCACATCTATTGGGAAGCCAACTTAGCGGCTGATTGGATTACTGCCATAATGGCCTATCACTCAGGTACTCGGAGCTAGAAGCAGGGCAACCCTTGCCCCCCTATCCTTTCTCAAATTTTGTAGTCTGATATATTATGTTTGACTCACCCTAGTTGGTGTGATCACCCGCCTGTACCAAGAAAAAAAAAATTAAGTAGTGGCATCTATATCAATTTGTAAATATAGGAAAGACGATAACTGGGGAGCTGCTATATACTCCACAAAAATTATTCTCTACACCGTAAATTTTAAATTATTTTAAATTGCTCTCTATAGCCACGAAATATCTCTCTACACCCCCTCAAATTTCAAAAATTTCAAAATTACCCTCACACCCTATTTCTCTTTTTCTCTCGCACCTAAATTTCTCTTCGCATTCCTTCTTTTCACACCCATCCCCTTTTCCTTTCCAATCGAGAGACTTTCTTCTCCCCAGCGAGAGGTGGCGATAAGAGAAGGAGGCGTTGCCTCCGGTGAATAAAGTTAAATTTTATCTTTTATCTAATAAAAGATAAAGTTAAATTATGGATAAAGTTAAATTTATATTTAATTAATTTTAAATAAAAAGAATTGAATAAAGGATGTCATGTTAAAAAAAAAAAGGTGTTGGCTCCGGTTGATCCATCCTAGAAATTCTATGAAAATCATGGGTATAAGATTAAAAAAAAAAAGGCCGTCAAAATCAATACATTTTGGATTGAATACGTCAATGCTAAGAACCGAACACTAGAAATAGTTATGGTTGAACATATATATATGTTTAACCTTATCTTATTAACATGTATTTCACTAAATATGTATTAGGAGGAACAAGGGTTGTGAAAATTGAAACGGTGAGGAAGATTGGCATAAAGGTCATTACGCAATGAGTACATTGGATATTTTATTTTTTTTAAGTGTGGGTGCAAAGAGCAATTTTTGTGGTGTATACAGAAATTCCCCAATAGCTGTCCTCCACGTAACAATATCCTCACATTTTGTAGCCGTTCTTTATTCAAATAACGAAACTAACCTTACCTCGGCGACTGGTCAATCATTCAGTTTTCTTCAGAAAACAGCAGCCATCTGATTCTTCGCATTTTCTTCACAGCCGTCCATCAAAAGTTTCCTCTTTTCTCGTGTCCCTAGCAGCAACTTCCCCTAAGAGTACCTATCCGATGTGGCAATCAGGGATTGATGTAATATATTCGCGGGTGCCGCCTACCATTTGCCGCACGGCACAGGGGACCAATGCGAGGTCCGAGCGGTGCCGCGATTGTTTTTTTTTTTTTTTTCGGTATAATTCCCAAAAAGGCGGGGATATTTTAGCTTCTTAATTTATTTTAGCTACACCGCTGCCTCGCCCTAACGTCCCCAAAATCTAAACTTCTTTTTAATAATTTTTTATCTATTTTTTTTTCCCCTCAACCCGGCGGTGCTCTCGGTTTCGGGCTACCGTCTTCCCCGCCCTCTCCCGCCGCCGTCAGCCGTTTTCTGTTACCGTTAGGGTTTGATCTCTCCAAGTCGACTCTCGGCCTTCTACGAGGTCGATTCCTTCTCTAAACCCTAATCTCCGTCCACATACTCCTCGATGGACGGCGGCGGGGAGGGGGCGGTGCCGGGACCGAACGCGGGGCTGGGAGGTAACGCGCCGCCGCCATTCCTGAGCAAGACATATGAGATGGTGGACGACCCAGCGACGGACGCGATCGTGTCGTGGGGGCCGGCGAACAACAGCTTCGTGGTTTGGAACACGCCGGAGTTCGCGCGGGACCTTCTCCCCAAGTACTTCAAGCACAACAACTTCTCCAGCTTCGTTCGCCAGCTCAACACCTATGTGAGCCCTCTCCCTCTCTAACACCCTTATCTGATGATTTTCCTTCGAATTATGTCTCAAGAGTGACGGACACTTCTTAATTTCGTCTTTATTTGTGTCAATTGGGGGTTTCCTGAGCTCTGAATTAAGATTAGATCGAGGAATGGAGTAATGTGGATAAAAAAGTGTAATGGTTATTAAAAATGTGTTTTCGCAAAGAGCATGAGTGAATGGAGTTGAGGATGCCGGATTTCGTGGGTCAACGGCCAAATTGCAAAGTATGTCTGCCCAAATTACAAGAAAAGCTATGCATGATTCGTATAGAAAGAATGGTTTTATCTCACCCTTTCTGTGACACTATTACACGAAGTGAAGAAAAAGAAAAAAAATCCTAAATTTGTTTTCTTTTTTATTACTTGATAATTATCAAGTCACTGAAAGTTACTTCGTAATTATTAGCTTCCTTTAATAATTACTTGATACGACACTGTGATTCTTGGAAATACATTGATACAGGAGCTTAAGATGGTGAGAACAGTAAGGAATACTGATGATTTTTGAGTGAGTATATTGATCTCCTGGTTTCAAGACTGTAACTCTTCTCCTTCTGCTGGAACATGTAGCTTGCTAGATATCTTGTCTGCGTAGCTTAGTAACTTTCACATCTACATCTATGGCTTTTAAATTTTCTAAAATAAAGTTGTTGGGAATCAACACTTCCTCTGATAGAAGACCAATCATTGCCTCCTCCTGAGTTTTAAAAATTCCCAAGGCTCTCCTGAATCCTTCCAGTCCTTAGATCACATCCTCCCTAGATAGGTTTATCTAAAGATAAACTCGAATACTCTGCCACCTTTGCTTCTATTCTAGTGCTTCTTTTCACTGTGATGTATTACTTCATTTTTGCTCCAAGAGAGGCAGGGATGCCTCCCTATACTGCATTACTGGCCAAGAATATTCATACTCTAAACTTATCAATTTTTCGCTTCTTATCTCACAGTTTTTCCCCTGTTTCCAAGTAGTTAAAAATGTGTAATTTTTAAAACAAGTGCAAATACAAGTCATGGATAAAATGTTGGACGTGGTAGACTGAATGATTCTAATAATAGAGCAAAAAATATATAGTCATATCATAGTCTAATAGCAAAGTTTTTGCTAATGTTTTCTAATTACATCAGTTTGGTACTGAAATAAACTATCTTTTATAGTTCTTCTATTAGGTTAATCCAAAGTCCTACATAATATTCCTATTGTTAGACTGAGCTATTTTTAAAACTCTAGCGGACTTATGTTGTGAGTATCATGTGTGTATTTTTTTTCCCTCTGTTTTTAAAGATCCATGCAGTGTAGAGGGGTCAAAAGGATGACAATTTTCTTTAAGTTGTTGTGAACATGAAGCTTTAAAAGATGATAATTATAAACAGATGTTAAAATTGATGCAGAATACTGTATAGATCTGCTGCTTGCATCTCAAACATTTTTTTGTTGATACCTCAAAGGTTTACTTGATGACATCAACTATTTTCTTTACCAACCTTCTGTGTTCCTTCCCCTTGGTAGAGGTTCTACATAAGATAATATTGCTCTCAATATCATGACGGACTTCAGATAAAGAATTGCCATAGTCGAGGACCGTAATGAAGATAACCTGCACAAGGATTAGTCAGGCACATATATATTTGAGAACGACTCTTAACTTGCATGAGATTAAGTGCCAATAAATACTGTTACCTTGTATGGATATCTACATATGCGCATTTTTCTTCGCAGTACAAGGAAGATAACTATTTATGCATCATACTTCATGAAGGTTGTATCATATATTATTGCATGTGTGGATGCTTCTTGAAACGTTTTACATGGACTGATTAGTGCCATTGCTATTTTGACAAGATTAATGGAGGCTGTACTGTCACACCTTTTGCATGTGGAGTAACTACACCAAAAGTTGATTTCTTTGGTCTTGTTAATTTTCTTCATCTGTGGGTCAATAATTGGAGTTCTTGAGTCTAAGAATATGTGGAAGATAAGGTACAAACTGTAAAAATGCCTAGTGGATGAGAACTAGCTTATGACTTGCAATTCAAGGTTGCATTAAAAAGAGAATAATCTTTTTTCCCTCTTGAAAATCAAATTGTGCCAGAAATGAGGCCGGGACAGTATTTCTGGGGATTGAACTTTTGGGGATTTTAGTTATTTTCATATTATTTTGTTTATCTTTCTGTCTAGTTTCAGGTTGTCTTAGAATTTACATGTTGTAGTACTCACATAACAGATGGTTCAGATGCGAGGTGGGGTAATTCTTACTTTTCATAGATTTCAGATATTCCAAATATTAAATAAGGTTATTAATTGGCAGATAGTTTTTTTCCCAAATTTATAATGCAGCTGCATGTTTTATTTGAGTTAGTGGTTCCCACTTCATCTACCTAACAATTTCATTGCTCTTTTACCCTTCACATGCTCAGAATATGCTTTGCCATTGTACATTGAAAGGATTGCATCAATTAGTGGTGGTGCTTTGTTGTCTACATCGTGTAAGTTGAAAATAATCTGTTTGTCAAGGGTTGACTGTTTCTGTGTGATGGCATCATCCCTCCTTACCTTCTGCATAACAACACCATGCATCCCATACACCAAAACCAACACAACATACCTAGGGCTTCAAAAAGGAAAAAAAATGTGACATGGGGGAATCACGACAAGAATCACCACCTTCAAACCCTTCTCTAAAGGAACATGGACCAGCTTTCTGGACTGCATCATTTGAATCAGGTGTTTGGACTGAATAATTTTCTTATCCTTTCTAAATCATGCTTTAGAACTAAAATTCAGTTTGTATATCAATCAAATAACTGTATAATTGATTCATTAGAGCTAGAAACTCATGTCCTGTCATGTTGATTTGTAGACATAATCCTGATTGTTTCATAAGTTGTGTTATGCTATGGTACTTGATAGAAGAAGCAGGAGATAGACTGGTATTGATTCTTTATAAGAAGTCATGGTGCTGTGACACTTGTAGTATTGCACGAGATTTTTCTGTTTTTGGTCTTTTTTATATTTATTTGAGGATCAGGTTGGCAGAAGACAAGATTTTTGCAGGCTCTCACCAGATTCCTTTTATCTCTGAATTGTTAAATGTACATTTTTACTCTTAGAAACATTTTCGGTTCTGATGACCTGAAAATTTCTAAATGGAGAAATCAGGTTCTTTAGTAAAGAGCTGGTAGAGTCACAGAAAAGTAATAATTTTAGGATAAAAACAACCCATGTAGGTCCTAAAGTTGTGTAAACCTATCTTCTGACAGCTTAAATATATTGTTCTTTTTGATCAACCAGAATTTTCTTATAATAGTTTAAATAAAAACTATGATGATAAGAAATACCAAAATATACTTCTGATGAGTGTTATCCCATCTATTTTGGATCACCTTGTTTTTTTTTTTTTGCCATTTCTGCCTATCATAGAAATGCTTAAACAAGAGAAGACAGTGGTCAAGGTTTCATGCCTCCTTTCACTGTTGTAATGCTTCCAAATTGATGTGAGCTCTCATTATCTATCCATAATATTTGTAGTGCATACGGTCGAACAAAAGCTTTTAGTGTTGCCTTATCTTTTGATAAAGCTTCTTGATTCATTTGCATTAAAATATTGCATAAGCATTCATGTTTATTTCTTCCTTATTTTCCTGATTTCTTTTGCGCTATCTGTCAGGGTTTTAGGAAGGTTGATCCAGATCGATGGGAATTTGCAAATGAGGGATTTCTAAGAGGCCAAAAACATTTGCTAAAGACCATCAATAGGAGAAAACCAGCCCAGACACACAGCCATGTGCAGCAGTCTCAATCCCAGGATGCTAAAGTTGCAGCATGTGTTGAGGTGGGCAAATTTGGAGTGGAGGAAGAAATTGAGAGGCTCAAGAGGGACAAGAATGTGCTCATGCAGGAACTGGTTAGGCTGCGGCAACAGCAACAGGCCACAGATAATCAGTTTCAGACCTTAAGCCAGCGCCTTCAGGTAATGGAACAGCGACAGCAGCAAATGATGTCATTCTTGGCAAAAGCCATGCAGAGCCCTGGATTCTTAGCTCAGCTGATGCAGCAGAATGAAAACAACCGGCGCATAGCTGTAGTGAACAAAAAACGACGATTGCCCACCCAAGGCAACAAGCTGGATGTTGAGAGCACAGCTCCTGATGGTCAAATAGTCAAATATCAACCTTTAATGAACGAAGCAGCAAAAGCAATGCTAATGCAGATTCTAAAATTTGACACTTCTCCCAGACTGGAATCTTTGGGCAGCTCTGAGAATTTTCTTATCGAGAACTTTGCTTCCTCACTGCAAGCATTTGATGGCAGAAGTCCTTCAAGTCGGAACTCAGGAGTCACCTTATCTGAGGTTCCGACTACTTCAGGGACTCAATTTTTACCTTCAAGCCCAGGATTTTCAGCTATATGCTCATCATCTGTGCCATCTGAGATCCAATCATCTGCCAGCGTAGCTGACATGGTTGCAACAGCTGAGCTCCCCAGTATGAGCACTCTAGAGGCGATGGCTCCACAACAGACTAATACAAGTACCTCTGAATTTTCTCAGATGGAAGGAGTATTTCCAAATGACAATGCTGGTGGTATTTCATGTGAGAACTATGTGCAACCGGAGGCAGAGAACATCATTTCAACAGTCATGGGTGATCAGGTTCCCATTGAGATGGAAAAGTTTTCTTCTGATACTGATATTGATATCTTCACTGATGAGGATCCAAAACTTCCTAGCATAAATGATGCTTTCTGGGAACAATTCCTTATGACTAGCCCACTCTCAGGTGATGCAGAAGACATCGATTCAAGCATGCATGAAGCCAAGGAGATGCAGCCAGAACATGAAAATGGGTGGGACAATGCTAAGAATATGGATAATCTCACAGAACAGATGGGACTACTTGCATCACAGAAGAAAAGATGAAATCATGCCTGTATAACTTTGCCCTTAGAGACAGTACTGAATAGAAAATTATAAATATATCATCTGGTCCCGATCTCCTTGGTGGGCTCTTGACGATTTGTAATTACACTACTTGTGCATGGAGTTAGCAGCAATTTCAGTTATTCTCCCTGTTTCTGTTTCAAGGCTACCGAGTCAAGCAAGCTCTTGAGAGTGCCCATTTTGGGTTTGTACAAATCTCAGTGGTTTCGACCTCTTGCTGTATAGGCAGAAAGCTTTTGTTTGAGATCTTAATGGTAGTATATAATGTTACATCCATCATCCTCAACATGGACTTGTGCTAATGCTTCATGGCATTCTTATAGGTTGAGTAGCATCAGTAAAATTGGCGATATTTACTGACAAAATCTGTGAATAACTGGAACCTATTCTCTTTCAACTGGATCTATTTGCACTGCTGATTACATTTTGCCTCTAGCAGCCAATTGTTTTGCGTGGAATGCCATTTATCTTTATTTCTCAGGATCAGGGGAAAAGCCGGTCATTCCGTGACCATGAATCTCTAAGTTCTGCCTGTTGCAATTGAAGTACGGCTACTAACCAATTCCCTTGTGATCCTTTTTGTTCAGTATGCTTCAGCGTGGGTTTCTTGGGATGTACACTGAGATGAATAAGAATGATATAATGTTGCCGTCAGATCATCGTCCTCGAACGTCGACGAGCATTCGGTCGCCTTCTCAAGCGAGCCCGGGATTCTTCGGTGAGCTTCTTGCGCCTGTGTGCCTGCAAATAAGTCCCGGGGGTCGGAGGTTTCGACGGGGACCCTTCGATGCTCAAGTCAGTGTTCTGGGCAACAGCCGTGAGCTTGAGGAAGCTCGAAAAAGAGAAAAAGAGAGGCTTATAGCCGTGCTCTTTGTGAGCAAAAATGAGCGTTTAGGAGTGGGATGAGTTTGTTACCTTCGTTCTTGGAGTTACCTCGTCGGGGTTCCTTTTACCCATTTTATAGATGCTTAGAGTTTGTTTGGCTTGAGTGGTTTAGGCTCCATAATGACGACTTATCAGAGCATTAATTGATGGTATCAACAGTGGAGCTTATCTTCACGTTAGGGGTGTAACTGAGTCGAAACAACTCGTGAGCAGCTCGAGATCGACTCGAAAAATACTCGAAATCGAGGCTCGAAAAGCTCGCGAGCTTGATTGGGCTTACGTAACTTTTTTTTAAAATATAAAAATTTATCTGAGACGATAAGCGGTTCAGTGGGGCTTTAAGATGAAATTAAAAAAAATGGAAAACAAACAGTCGTTCTTCTCAGGAAAACCAACAGTCACTCGTGAGTCCCTCGCCCTCCAAAATCCTCTTTTGCTAACCTAAATTAGGAAAACCAACAGTCACTCGTGAGTCCCTTCGTTGCTGACCTAAATTAGGAAAACCAACAGTGTCCCCAAAACCCATCTTCCCTCCGTGGCATGACTCTCGTGACCTCGTCCTTCCCTCTGTGTCCCCAAAACTCATCTTCCCTCCCTCTATGTCCCCAAAACCCATCTTCCCTCCGCGACGTGACTCTCATCCCTATGAACAGCGAAAGGATAGAGCTCATCTCTAAGCGGTAATGGGTAAGCCCTATCTCTATTAAGCCCTATCTTCATAAAGATAATGATAATATTTGTCTTATCTCTAACTTGAATTTTTACTTAAAAAAATATTTTATTTTAATTTAAAATTTATTTTTTAAAATTTTATATAGAAATTCAAGCTGAGTCGAGTCGAGCTCGAGTACATCGAATATTTAATCAGCTCGAGCTCGAAATAAAAACTCGATCGAGTTCGAGTCGAGTTTCGAGCTTCAAATTTTAGAGTCGAGTCGATCTCGAGCTTGGCACTGTATCAACTCGACTCGGCTCGATTACACCCCTACTTCACATGATGTGTCAGGATGCAGGCCGTGTTCGTCAGAGTAGGCAGCTGCAGCTGGTTGACAGGTGCTATTTTGGTTTGGACAGCTGTCGCAGACTATTGCAAGGCATGGCCGATCGTTACGGTGCTTGCCAGACGTGTTCCCCACGTGCTTGGCTTGGACGGTTGTTGTAGGAGATAGTGGACCACGTGGTCGCCACAGACGGTTGGTGGACCATGTGGCTGTGTTAGGCGGCTTGAGACAGCTAGACACGCGGTCCGGGGTCGAGTGGGAAGTCAGGTCTGAGGCAGTCCGAGGCGAAGGCCGACTGGAGCTGAGGGGGGCTCGGCCGCTTGGTGCCGAGGCGAGGCTGACTGGAGCTGAGGGGGGCTCGGCCGCTTGGTGCCGAGGCGGAGGCTGACTGGAGCCGAGGGGGGCTCGGCCGCTTGGTGCCGAGGCGGAGGCTGACTGGAGCCGAGGGAGGGCTCGGCCGCTTGGTGCCGAGGCTGAGGCTGACTACAGCCGAGGGGGGCTCGGCTGCTTGGTGCCGAGGCGGAGGCTGACTGGAACCAAGGGGGGCGCCGAGGGGGGCTCGGGCGCTTGGTGCCGAGGCGGAGGCTGACTGGAGCCGAGGGGGGCTCGAGCGCTTGGTGCCGAGGCGGAGGCTGACTGGAGCCGAGGGGGGCTTGGGAGCTGGGGCGAGGCCGACTTGGATGAAGTCAGGAACGAGGGGAGCCACAAGCACCGAGATGACTTCAGTGCTGGGAGCCGAGGCTGAGTAGGAGTTGGCTACATGCGGAAGAGAGAGAAAAGGTGTCGGACGGGGGAAGGCCGAGCTGCCAAGTCTGGATGCTGCCATTGTGGCCCATGTCCGAAGGGACCTCGGAGGCCATCAATTTTCTTTACTATTCTCTAACGGCGTTGGATCAGCCACATTAGATGCCCCCTCGCCCCTGAGATGAAGCGGGCCCACCCCAGCAAGGCGAAATGGGCGTCACCTCCCAAGTGGCTGATCCCCTGACTTTGGGTCTTCAACTTTTGACATGAAGTTTGGATGTGGGTCCCCGTCCACATGCCGTTGAGGCAGAGAGCCAATGAGGCCGCAATGATGCCGCTGAGGCAGAGGGATCCGTTGAGGCTGCAATAAAATTGCCGAAGTAAAATAGAGCCGCGGGGGCTGAAATAAAATTGCCTCGAGTGTTTGTGTGCTGGTCCGGAAGGTGACTCGAGTGGGTACGAGCTGTTAGGGATTTGAACCAACTCGGGGCGTATGCTAGCCAGGCCGAGTGGTATTCGTTAGCCGCCATACCATCGAGCTACTCCGGAACCGCCTCGGGGGTTTTGTGGCCGGCCCGAGGGGTGACTCGAGGTCGCTGGAACCGTAGGTCTTGAACCGCCGCAGGAGTGTCGCGGTCAACCTGGGGGTGACCTTTTGATCACAGGACCGTCGAGAGCCTTTTGAATGGTTGGTTTTCCCATAATGCATTTAAATACTAATGAAAAGAAACTTTTCTTGTAGTGTACTTAGCTTTTTTGTAGCTGTTTGCCTTTGCATCGTGTTTGGTATCGATGCCGGAGTCAGTTTTTGGCCTTTGGTGCCGAGCTGGCCTCGGGCTTGAGTACCGATGGTACATCAAACTTTGAGTGCCGACCGGAGTTGGGCTTGAGTGCCGAGGCTGAGGCCGTACGAGGTCGAGGGGGGCTCGGGAGTGGATGCCCGTCAAATGTGAGCTGGGGAGTTGGCCTCTCCCAGCTGTGAGTTGTCTTGGGGCTTCTTGATGGCTGAAAGCAATCAGTAATATGTTGGAAGTATTTAAACAAAGGTATTACCCGATTGGCCGCTGGCTGCTGATATAGTTGAAGCCACTGAGCAAAGTTGAGGCTGTTGAGAGCCTTTTGAACCCCGGAAGGTGACCCGAGAGTCACTGAGATGGGACCATGCTCGGGAGCCTTTAACCCTGGAGGGTGACCTGAGAGTTGAGAGTCGTTAGGTGACTTTTTAACCCTGAAGGGTGACCCGAGAATTGTTGAGATGGGACCTTGCTCGGGAGCCTTTAACCCCGGAGGGTGACATGAGAGTTAAGAGTCGTCAGATGCCTTTGGTGCCAAGCTGACCTCGGGCTTGAGTGCCGATGGTACATCGGGCTTAGAGTGTCGACGCTTGGGGCCGGCCAAGGCCGTCCCTGCTGGACTCGGGCTTAGAGTGCCGATGCTTGGGGCCAGCCGAGGCCATCCCTGCTGGACTCGGGCTTAGAGTGCCGACTGGGGTTGGGCTTTCTGGATCCGGTGGTACACCGATCTTCGGTGCCAATGGTACATTGGGCATGCAGTGCCGAGCTGGCCTCGGGCTTTTTGGATCCGGTGGTACATCGGTCTTCGGTGCCAATGGTACATTGGGCTTTTTGGATCCGGTGGTACACCAATCTTCGGTGCCAATTGTACATCGGGCTTTCGAGATGCCAACGCGAGGTTGGTCTTGAGCGTTGATGCAGTGTCGGTCTTCCTGCATGACAAACATCAACAAAAGAAATATTGTCTTAAGTGCAGCGTACTTAGCTCTTGTAACACCCTTGTTTCCTTCTGCTGATTTGGATACTTCAGTCCGTTGGTGGTCTGCCCCCAGGGAAATAGGCCAGGGGGCTGAGGCCGAGGCCGAGCAGGCCGTCGAGGCCAAGGGGGGCTCAATAGGCTGCATGGTCGAGGGGAGCAGGAGACGGAGGCCTTCTGAGGCCGACGGGAGCTAGCAGCAAAGACTGGAGCTGGGCAGAGGCCTTCCAAGGCCGACGGGAGTTGGCAGAGGTATGGTGGGGTTTAGATGGGTCTGGTGACACCGGGACATGGCTAGTCCTGGTGTCGTGGAGTTCGGAAGCAGCTGGAGCTAAGGAGGCCTTCCAAAAGCATGGAAACGGGAGTGGGGAGCTCCTTGCCTTGACCTTCTTATCTCCCAAGCCAGCTCTGGATAAGGATGAAGGCGCCCGGAGGCAGCTGGGAGGAAGCTTGGACATGGGAGCTGGAGGTGCCGCTACCCTTACTTGGGCCTTCCTCTGCGCCGCCGTCCATAGGAGAGTAGGCTGCTTGGGTGGCGAGTGGTGGCTTTCCGAGCTTTATGTCACTGATGAGCTTGGTGACGGTGGACCTCCTGCTGGGGAGATTTCCGGCAGGATGAAGGATGGCTGGCCTGAGCGGTGACCAAAGAGCGAGTAGAAGCTTTTGCTCGCTGTTGCGTGGTCATGAGATGTTGCCTCTGATGCTTTTTCTCAGCTCGTTGAAAGTGCCACCCAGCATAACTGGTGAAGGCCTCCTGGATTCTTGTCGTCACCATCTTCACGATCCACCATTTTGATAAAAAGGGGATGATGATCTGCAAACTAGCATCGCTGACCCTTCCCTTCCGGCGCGCCAATCTATTTCCACCAGATCACCGTCCTCGAACGTCGGCGAGCATCCGGTCGCCTCCTCTAACGAGCCCAAGATCCTCCAGCGAGCTTCTTGCGCCTGTGGGCCTGCAAAAAAGTTCGGGGGCCGGAGATTTCGGCGGGGACCCTCCGACGCTCAAGTCAGTGCTCTGGGCAACGGCCGTGAGCTTGAGGAAGCTTGAAAGAGAGAAGAAGAGAGAGGGTTAGAGTCATGCTCTCTATGAGCAAAAATGAGCGTTTAGGAGTGGGATAAGTTCGTTACCTCCGTTCTTGGAGTTACCTGGTCGGGGGTCCCTCTTACCCATGTTATAGATGCTTAGAGTTTGTTTGGCTTGAGTGGTTGAGGCTTCATAATGACGACTTGTCAGAGCATTAATTGATGGCAACAACAGTGGAGCTTATCTTCACGTGATGTGTCAGGCTGCAGGCCATGTCCCATCAGAGTAGGCGACTGCAGCTGGTTGACAGGTGCTATTTTGGTTTGGACAGTTGTCGCAGACTATTGCAGGGCATGGTTGACCGTTACGGCGCTTGCCAGACGTGTCCCTACGTGCTTGGCTTAGACGGTTGTTGTAGGAGATAGTGGACCACGTGGTCGCCATAGATGGTTGGTGGACTACGTGGCTGTGTCAGATGGCTCGAGGCAGCTGGACATGCGGTCCGGGGCCGAATGGGAAGTCGGGTCCGAGGCAGTCCGAGGCGGAGGCCGACTGGAGCCGAGGGGGGCTCGGCCGCTTGGTGCCGAGGCGGAGGCTGACTGGAGCCGAGGGGGGCTCGGCCGCTTGGTGCCGAGGCGGAGGCTGATGGGAGCCGAGGGGGGGGTCGGCCGCTTGGTGCCGAGGCAGAGGCTGACTGGAGCCGAGCGGGGCTCGACCGCTTGGTGCCGAGGTGGAGGCTGACTGGAGCCGAGGGGGAAGTCGGGTCCGAGGCGGAGGATGACTGGAGATGAGGGGGGGCTCGGGCGCTTGATGCCGAGGCGAAGATTGGAGTCGAGGGAGGGCTCGGCCGTTTGGTGCTGAGGCGGAGGCTGACTGGAGCCGAGGGGGGGCTCGGCCGCTTGGTGCCGAGGCGGAGGCTGATTGGAGCCAAGGGGGGCTCGGGAGTCGGGGCGAGGCTGACTTGGATGAAGTCGGGGCCGAGGGGAGCCACGAGCACCGAGAGAACCTCGGTGCTGGGAGCCAAGGCCGAGACCGATCCGGAGCTGGTTCCATGCGAAGGATAAAGAAAAGGTGTCGGATGGGGAAGGCCGAGCTGCAAAGTCTGGATGCTGCCATTGTGGCCCATATCCGAAGGAACCTCGGAGGCCGAAGCAGGGCTCCATCAGTTTCCTTCACGATTCTCTAACGACGTTGAATCAGCCACATATATAATATTATATTTTATATAAAAAATAATATACATTAATACAATAACGAGATTGCGTTTTGGAATGTGTCCAAAGCAGGGTCTTCAAAGTTCAAGGCGAGCCAAGATCATTGCGTCCTGAACTTGGGGATGGGTGCACCAATTTTTGTTTCTAATTTATTTTTATTTATTTATACCTTTTCTTTGTTTATAATTTTAAGTCTTTTCCAGTATTTCAAACGTGTCTCATTACAGTCTCGGTGCCATTTACTAGAATTTGTTTGCATTCTAAGATTTAAACCTTTGATTTCTTTTACATCATTGTAGAAAATTTTTGATCAGAAACGAAAAATTTTCATAAATCATTGATTGTTTTAACAATTTTACTGCAATTTAACTCTTGATTAACATGATATTACTTAATACATATAAATGCATATATGTGCACATATATGACTACATACATGTATGAATGAATGTGAGGTTATCTAAAAACAATTTATTTATAGTTTGTGATGAATAATCTTAACCGTAGTTAAGAGGCCCTTGAACAGAGCAGGAGAGGTGCCTAGACAAATTTCAAATGGACAACGAAGATAGAAAGAAAATAACTCTGACTAAACTGAATTGGATGTTAACTAGAAGACCACTCTAAGTTGGTTGAAAAGTAGAAGTTAATAATTAATTGGAAAAAAGCCTTGAAGGTAAGCAAAACAGGACCAAAGGATATATATATTAAAAAAAAGAATCAAAAGACTTATGCTGGCATTGT
The DNA here is from genome assembly GCA_900491605.1 of Calamus simplicifolius. Taxonomy (NCBI): domain Eukaryota; kingdom Viridiplantae; phylum Streptophyta; class Magnoliopsida; order Arecales; family Arecaceae; genus Calamus; species Calamus simplicifolius. The sequence continues at coordinate 815,208 of UESW01003870.1, read as the reverse complement.
TTTCGCAAGGACAAAATATGCTTATTTTTGAATGATTTTAAGGCATTTGCTAAAAATTTAATAATAATGTTTTTTTGTGGCTCTTTCAAAAGCCAAAAAAAGATCAACAAAGGAAAAGCTCTAATTCAGTAATCAAAATTGGCCCAGGCTTATTGTCATGTTTGTAATTGCAATTGGGTTTTGATTTTTAGGTTGTTGAAGACATAAAAGGCTAAAAATGAAAGAAGTATATAGGGGCTTGCGATAGCAAGTTTGATTTTATATTGCCTATATATTGAGTAGATCATGTATATTTATACCTTTCATCTAGCTTAGTTTTCATGAAATTTTGTATCATTACAAAATTCAAAAGTTAAAAATAATCATCATTAGTATTATAATATAATTATATAATTATTATATTATTAATACTCTTTTATAATATAATATGTTATAACAATAAAATATAGTAATATAATAATATTAAATAACATTATACTATAATACAATATAACATTAATGTTCTATTATAATAATGCATATTATTTTGAATAAATATTGAAGCAAATTTTTTAAAATTAAGGTACTTTATATATAACAATTGTTTTTGTTGCAAATAACTAGATAATTGAATGCATTATGTAAAATTCTTTTATGCCACTTTTTTTTTGTTAAAAATACTTTCCCAATTTGATTATCAGTTGTTAAAATTGTGTAGTCAAAGAAATATTTTTATTGAAAACTTCATTAATAAAAGTTTTACGGTCCATAGCCTCATAGAAAAAAATGCTACCATCAATTGCAATGCCAAATAAGACCTATGCAAAAATAACTAATAACTTACCTTACGATCAAAAGTCCTTATTTACTTTTGAAATTTATTAGAGGCTCTCTGGTTGGCATGACACACCATGATCCATCAGCACATTGTTGACGTTATCTGGAATCTACGAAAGCTCAGTCCATGATCCAATAGGGTATGTGAAAAAAAATCACATGAAGCAACAAAATGAACTCTACCAAAAAACCAAGAAAAAAAAACCCTTACAAACTATTGAAACATGCACACAGCATGGGAGAAAAAAATCAATAGAAAAGAAAACAAGAAAAAAATAAGAAGAACAACATATAAAAATTTATGGTGATTTAGTTAAATCGACTTGCATCCATTCCGATAAAAACGAAAAGAGTTTCATTATAAAAATAACTCATATTTATAGAACTCTTTCACGATGCTCTAGACCCTCTTACACCTAATAGAATAATCTTTTAGATTCCTTAATAATGCTTTAAGTTACCCCGAAGATCAATGTATATTTACAGTGTTTTACATAGATTATCCTTGCTATGAAAATATCCATAGTATTCAATACGAACTATAATTCACATTCTCCATATATAAAACAGTTCATATCAAGCTATGTCCATAATGAATTTATCAATATTAAGTCTGATAAATCTCAACTTTTTGGTTTGAGACTTATCAAACCAGCCATCCTACATCATGTGTAGTTTCCTTAGATTGCCTCCATGAACTTATAAGTTTCATAACACTTTTGTTAAAGTTTCTACCTCAAGCTCCACCTTCTTGCTAACACTGTATTTCTTTGCCTGACTTTCAAGATTGCCTGCAAAGCTCTTCAAGCTTTATTCTAATTGGAGGCAAAAAAGGTGCATGCAAAGGAAAGGAAATGTTTGGGACTAAATGGTCATACCATACATATGGCATATATGGACTAAGAGAAAAGAAAAATTCCTTGGCATCTTTCATCCTTCACAAGATGCTTATTTGTTTTATGTTGTAGGGTAATCTCTGTGCAACAAAATTATTGGATTCTCACTCAAAGGTTTGTAATTTATTTTTTGCCCTTTCCTCTTTTTCTTCTTTGTAAATATTTTTATTGAAATTAATAAATTCAGTGGGAACTCTCTCCATCACTTTTTTCTCAAAAAGAAAATTGCATCAAATCATTATTCTTATGACATAGATGGCAGCTTTCAAAGTGCAAACAATCAAATCATGATTTATTGACTGTAAAGTTATTCTCAAAAAATTTGAAATATAAATCTAAGTTTTATAATTGTGAATTTGACAATGTTCTATATGTTATGCATTTTTTACTATTAAAATTATTTATATAAACATTATTTTAAGCATTATTATATATTTCATATGTATTTAAAATTGCATTATCATACTTGATTCCTTTGATTATGATCATGGTTTACTTATGGAGCATTAGCTCACAAAAATGTTGTTTATCTTTTTTTTTAAGAGAATGAGATATAGGATGGGATTCGAATAGAAGGTGAAGCAAGTATATATATATATATATATATATATATATATATATATATATGTTGAGTTGCTACTTAAACATTGAATTACTTCAGTTTAGATTTAAGAAACATTTAGTGTTCTGATTCTAAAATCATAGGATAATCTTTTAGTTATTGATAGTATATTTGAATTTTATTAGTTTGATTCAATGAATAAATAGTTTATTGATATTAGTTAAATCTAATTGATTATCTCTTTTCATAAGACATTTTACATGCTGTAGAATTTATTTTATATGTGCATGATGGATTGTTATCTTTTATCTATCATTGGATTTCGAGCATCAAAATGTTTGTCACCTACTACAATTTGAGAGTGGTGGGAAATTGAGTAGTGTTAAATTTTTTGTTTTCAAGATTCTTTAGGTGGGAAAATGAGTGGTGTTAAATTTTTTTTTTTCAAGATTCTTTAATTGACGCAGTTGTCGTGCTTGCAGTTGGGACTTATTTTATTTGGTAGTAGGTTAAACAACACTGTTATTTTATTATTATTATTTTAAAACTTTATTTAATCTAGCAATCCTATGAGACCATTCATTTCTGTTGCGATGAATATGGCAAAAGCCATCTTAGCTCTGCCCTTGGCAAACAAAACTGGCATTTTCTTATTTCCATATGATGGAAGGATCATCTGACTTTAATTACTTGTCTCTATGCTATGGGAGGGCCTTCGTCTGTAGTTGTATGACCAATATAGCACCAAAGTCTTCGAGACATTGGGTGGTCAGACAGCTATATTCAGCCAAACGATAGTTTAGCATTGAAACCAAAATATGAAACTGGCAATGTTCATCTATATGTTACGCATTTTTTACTAATAAAATTATTTAAAAATATTATTTAAAGCATTATATATATATTATAATATATATTTAAAATTGCATCTTTATACTTGTTGCCGCGGAAATCCGTTCTCCGATTCGGGTGCACTTCTGGCTCCTGATCCGGACGCCGGTCTCGTCGCTTCGGGGTGGAACCTGCAAAACAGTCCCCACGCAGAGGATGCTATGGGGGTTGCCCTCTGCGGAGGATCCTCCGATGCCTAAGTCAGTGGAGATTCATAGCAAGAAGATGTAAGGAGAAGACTCTCATAGAAGAGTTTCCCTTAGGCGGATGTTCTCTCGAGAGCTATGAGCTCAGGGGGAGCTAGTGAATGAGTGTGAGTGTGAGCAATTGCGTAGTTGCGTCCCTACCTGAGAGATTCGAGGGCTATGATATTTATAGGCGATCACCTGATTCCTTGGACGTGCGCTGCATGGGGTTTGAAAGCTGTTAGGATTCGAAACAGATTCGAATCAAGTTTGTTACGAGGCCAGTAGGGTCCTTATCTTGTCAGTTAGAGGATCGACGGCTGGAAGAGCTGGTTGATGCCTCGAGATGCAGCGATTATGTAGGTTTTAGGCCACTCTTGTAGCCTTTAGGCCACTTCCGGGCCTGATTCTTCGTTTGGAATCTTATTCAGTTATTGTGAATTCGAACTCTCCCGCATCGGATTCCGCAGAGGTATCTGGAATTTTTTGGTTTGGGCTGCCGAAGTATGAGGGTAGCTCGGGCTGCTGAGGCATAAGGATGGCTCAGACTGCTGAGGCATAAAGATGGCTCGGGCTATCGATGTGTGAGGATGGCTTGGACTGCCGAGGCATAAGGACGGCTCGGACTGCCGAGGCATAAGGATGGCTCAGGCTGCCGAGGTATGAGAATGGCTCAGACTGTCGAGGTATGAGGACGGCTCGGACTACCGAGGCATAAGGATGGCTCAGGCTACCGAGGTATGAGAATGGCTCGGGTTGTTGGGGCGACCCGACTTTATTAAAGGCAATTCGGCTTCGTCGCTTGGCGGTTATGCCAGCTGGCTGGTAGGATGTTGAGATTGGACCTGATCCAATTGTCGATGTGGGCGATCATTAATGCAATGATGATTTTACCCCTCATCACATGCCCCCCACTCCCTAGTCCAAAGTGCAAGTTCGGATATAGGGAGTAGAGTTCCGGAATAATCTTATTTGGGGGATTCAAAAGGTGGGCAATGATAATCTCGTAAATAACGAGCCACTGTTTCGTCATCATTTTTTGCCGTAGCTCGAGGAGGAAATGCCTCGTTTCCAGCAGGCCGCGATAGTGAAAGTTCCACGTGGCGGGACTCCTTTATTTCTGGCGCCCATATCGGAAGTATTGGCATCTTGGGCTTTCTTTCTGAAGCGTTTATTTAAAGAGGGCCAGGGCGGCGTTCGTTCTGCAACATTTCTTCGACCCTGTCATAGAGATTCTTCATTTTTTCTCTGAGCCCCTGCTTGCTTGCTCGTATCCTGCCCCTTGTTCAGTAAATATGAAGGGTCCAAATGATGTTGCCTCTGAGGTAACCCTTGACGACCTGGATAGGATCCGTCACCATTATAGGGTTCCTTGGGATGTAGCCTTATGGGTGCCGAGGGCCGAGCACCGGGTTTCGATCGATTTAAGCCACGGAGTCTTCTTCTACGAAGAGAGCTTGAGGGCAGGTCTCTGATTCCCTCTTCACCCGCTGATACAGGAGGTTATGAGGTTTTACAACATATGTCCAAAAATGGTAGCCCCAAATAGTTGGCGCAATCTTATCGGGTTCATCTCGATGTGCAGTCGTGTTGGGGTGACTGCGACGCTTCCCATATTCTGAGTCTGCTACAACCTGGTTTCGAAAGGAGCTATGAGTGGCCCTACATTGGTCCCCAGAAGCCGTTCAAGATGATTTCTGATAACCCATCTTCGATAAAGGAGTGGAAGTCCCGATTTTTCATCGCCGAAGGAAACATCGGTTCATATTTTCTGAGAGGATGGGCGAGTTATGTGAAGGATCCGGAGGCCCACCCGGAGTTTAGCGAGCAGGAGAAAAGAGATCTGGTTATCCTTCGTAGTGGTCAGAAGGTATCAGCCAGTACTCTGTTAGCAGAGGATGCCCTTTTCGCCACTGGGCTTAGCTCTATCGACCCTCAAGGTGAGTTTTTGCTCTGACGGTTAGTGTGTTTATGTAATTCCCCTACTGTTTAACTGGACATCCGCTGTGTTTTCAGCCGAGAGGTCCACATTTGTGGGCTAAATAAGGAAAGAGTTGGGCAAGCGCCATAGGAGTTCCGGCTCCAGGGATAAGCATAGATCTAAGAAGAGGGCCCGTGCTTCCGGGTCTCGCTCAAGGGAGCCAAGGAAAGACTGTGTCGGCCACCACTCCTCTATTTCAATGAGGGAGGAAGCAGAAGCGCCAGTCGCAACTGGTGAGCCCTCCCTGCCGAAGGGGGGCAAGGTAGCAGACGAAACCATTGGGGGGAGCTCGGGAGGAGCTGCTGAGGTTTTCCCTCTTCAAATAGTAATCATGTCAGACGATGCCAAGGAGATTTTGCCAGTTCGTTCGGTGATCCCTCTGCCAGAGGTTCTTTAGGTATCAGTGGTGGGGAGTCCACTGCGTATGGAAAAGGCCCTTGCTCGGGTGGAGGGGTCAAGAGAGGCCGTGGTGGTTGCCGAAGATCAAGTGGAGCCGCCTGTTGAAAGGCTGGTGGAGGTCGAGGTGCCTCCTGCTGAGGGTCTCTCTTTCGCGGTCCCCGGGGACGTCGTGAAAGAGATTGAAGTTTAGGTGGAGTCTGTCGGAGGTTAAGCAACAGTGGAGAGGAAGAGGAGGAAGAAGAAGAATTATTGAATGAAGAGGATGCTTGGACCGAGGTTCCCTCAGCTGGGGCCAAAGCATCCGAGGCTTTGTAGGCTAAAGTTCTGATGGAGGAAGCCGAGCGGATGGTGATTCCTCAGGCTGAAGTCCCTTAGGCTAGTTCTTCAGCTATGAGTTCTCTTGTCCACAGCCCAAAGGTGGACGACATGCTCACTGCCTTGATGAAGTCTATCTTGTGCGGGGGGGAGTTCCTCGATGGACGAGCCTGCAATCGAGGATATCATCGATGCGGCTTTCGGTCGGCTCGAGGCGCTGAAGGATGTTTACCTTCTCCCTAAAATTAATAATGCTACTCTCATGAAGATTGCTTCAAACTACGCCTCCGGGTATGTTATTGTACCGAGGTTGTAATTCCTGATTGGTCAGTTTGGCCGTAGTTTCTTACTTGCGTTTTTCTTGCAGAATGCCTTGATTACAAGGGCGCTGAATTGGCGTTTAAATTTGGCCACTGGGGCTTGTGCTCAGGCTAGGAAGGAGGCGGCCGACCTTTGGGCAAGGGTGGATTCAACCAGCCGGCTTTCCAGGGCCTTGGCATCCGCTAGGGCGGACTTTGAAAAGATGGGCGAGTCTTACCGAATTACCGCCGAGAGGGCCTCTCAGCTCAAGGCTCAAGTCAGGGAGCTCCAGGGTTTTTGTGAACAATCGGACAAGGCCTGTCTGGAGTTATCCCAAATTAAGGCTAAGTATGCCAACAAAGTTAAGGCCATGCAGCAATAATTCGACAAAAGGTGGGACCAGCTGAAGGCTAGTCATGCTGAGGAGAAGAATAATTGGAGTAGGAGGCTCGAGAAGGAGGAGCATAGGTGCCGGCGGCAGCGGGATTAGCTCACCAGTCTGAATAAAGAACTTGCCGATATAGAAAATCAACTGAAATGGCAACATGAGCAGGTTGCTAGGCTCACAGCTGATCTCGATCAATCTTGGTGGGAGATCGGGGACAAATAGTCCCGAATTAATGACCTCAAGGAGGGTCTTCAACATAATAAATTGGCCAGATTAAGGGCCCTGGAAAAGTTCCATGAGCTGAGCAATAAAATGGCTCGGCGGGAGGAAGAGATATTGTGTCTTCTCATTTATTTGCTTCCAGTACTTTTCTTTTGTTTGAGGGCTCGAACGTCCTGATGTTTTGCAGATGGGCAAAATCGGGCTCGAGGTGCAGGAGCAGTTTAAGGCTCTAAGGGCGGAGTTGTCCTCGATTCGCCAGATGAATCTCGATCTTGGGAGCCAGTTAGCTGAAGCTAACAACTAGATTGCCACGGCTGTGGACAAGTACAAAAGTTCTGCTCAATTTTTCGAAGAGCGTAGAGAGGCTTGTGCCGATGCATTCTGGTTTAGTGAGGAGAAAACTAGAGCGAAGATCTCTCGAGTGTATCCCGAGTTGGATTTATTCTTTCTGGAGGCCGAACTTTTGATACTCGTACCCCAGGGGCCGAAGAAGCCGAGTATGGGGATATTTCGGACGTCTATCTTGACGCTATCTTGGGCCCTAACGAGGCCGTGGATCCTAAAGAATGCCCTCAGTCTGCTGCTGAGGAACCCGAGGTTTCACTTCCAACAACGGGCGAAGCGAGTCAAGCCCTTTCGGATATCACTGAGGGGGTTTCTAGGATCGATCCAAACCCTGATTCTTAAGGGTTGTTCATGTACTTTTGCTTTTTTAGCTTGTAATCCAATCAACATTCAATGAATGAATTTCCTTTTGCTTTGCCTTATTACTTTGGTCATTGTTTTTCCGAACGACCTTCTTGTTGGGAGTTCCTCCGATGGTAAACGAGTCGTAAACGAAATGCGCTTTAAGGTCGGATTACCCTTGGGGGTTCCAAACTGAAGATTCTGCTCAATTGAAGCCAAATTAACTGATTTTGCTGATGCATAAAATTGTTCAGTTTTACAATGGAACGTAACTCAGACTTTGCCTCAGTTGGGGTCGAGGTTAGGTGTGCGCAAGCCAACCTGGTTCGCTAAGGTGCGAAATGGTTTGGCGTTATTGTGGAATGTAATTTCGGCCTCGCTTGAAGCGAGTTGAGTAATTTGAAATATGCAAGGGAACTTGATCCGTTGAAGTATGGTATAAATCGGCTCGAAATGGCCAGCACTTGCTAAAGTACCTCGGTTAGGGTTGAGGTTAGATAGTCCGATTTGTCTGAAGCAAAAAGTTGGTACATTTTTCGCCGAGGCATACGAAACGGCTTTACTGAAGGGCGCTTTGTTTCTGCTAGGACATTTATCCCACTGGCCGTTTCCAATGCAGATCTTTTTAACGTACGCGATAAGCATTCAATTTCCATTGGAAAGCATCATTTTTGAAAGGGGATTTCCCAGGCCTGCCCATATCTCAAGGAACTGCGGCTGATTTCCTGCATTTAAGGCTCCTGATTCGAGATCAGAAGGAAATCTTCTGCCTTTCGTCATAGCTTGGGAGGCATGCCTGATGCGCTTCAGAATTCGCTCCTTTCTTTTGCCTTATCACCTGGCATCGTGGCAAGGGTGTTTCAAATTCTGGGGCTTCCTTCTTTAATGACTGCCCTCGGCTTGCTTGCCTATAAAATGGGGAGAGCGGGCCGTGTTAGGCTATCCTCCAGGGCCTTCTCTTTCTATGAGTTGTAAAGGCTTTCATGGCACCTATTTCATTGAGAGCAGAGAGATTGAGCTTCCCTTTTGAAAAATGGTTCACCCTAGATAGCTAGGGTGATGGAGAAGCTACTGAAGAGTAGGCAGTTCTCAAGGGAGGAGTTCTCGGAGGTCATATCGAGAGCGCACGGGATGTCCGCAGAGGTCATATGGGGAGCGCACATACGCCCTTCCTGTGTGTCCTTTGTCACTTGCCATGGGGACCACAGGAAATGCAAAGCATACGTACTCCCCATGGAAGACATGGAGTTCACCTCCTCCCCCAATTTGGATTCCTCAGTTCATCCGCCTGAGGAATCTTTTCCCATGTGAAGAGGGAGGAGGGTGGTGTTGGACTGTTGGTTCTCTGCCTATGTTGTTGGGTAGTGGCTAGTAGTCCAGCATCCCACTTGGGGGGATGCTTCATTGGCATAAGCATCCATAGGTCTTTGACCTGGTTATGATCCCCCAACGTGTCCGTCCAAGGGTTTTGTGGATGGCCTACTTTGCTCTTTGACATTAACCAGTGGCTCAACAGAGCTGTCTGGTTTCTCTGATTTCTGGGGTCGGATGCAGGAACATCGTTATCGACCGAAGCTGGTCAGCCAAGCTTTTATTTTATTTGTATTTCCTGTGCTGTGAAGCACTTGTAATGCCTCGCAGGAGGTTGTAATTTTTTATTAATAAAGAAAGTTCCTACTCTTTCTTCTTCTAACATCTGTTTCTTTTTCCGATGTGATTGTGTTGAGAGTTGCTACTCTCATTTTATGCTTTTCGGACTATAGCATAATCTATAAGTCTAGCAGCGCTTTTGCTACTTTATTTTCGTTAACATGATATTCAGTCCTCTGTGGAGGAAGCGTTCATCTCTGTTTAGGTCAGAGGGAGGCCTGGGCGGCCCTGTGAACTCATGTGGTAAACATGATCTTATTTAAGGGATGAAGTGGGTATTTCTTTGAAAATAAATAACTTGCATAATCTTATTGGTGAGTAAAAGGAGGTTACTTACCTCTGCCGAAGCATCATAGGACGCCTGAGACGCTCCAGAGCATTTGAGAGATCACCCGATCAGGCTGAAGCTTTAGAACTATATCACTCGGTTTGGCCGAGGCTTCGGGAATCATTCAGAAGTATATCACTCGGTTTGGCCGAGGCTTCAAGATTATATTTTACTTGGCACTGCCAAGGTACGAAGCTCTCTCGGTCCGGCCAAGGTTTGTCAAATATATTTTACTTGGCGCGGCCAAGTTACGGAGATCGCTCGGCCCGGCGAGGATTTAAAAGATTATATTTTACTTGGCATTGCCAAGGTACGGAGACCATCACTCAGCTTGACCGAGGCTTCAAGATTATATTTTACTTGGCCCTGCCAAGGTACGGAGACCATCACTCGGCTTGGTCGAGGCTTCAAGGTTATATTTTACTTGGTGCTGCCAAGGTACGGCGACCGTCACTCGGCTTGGCCGAGGTTTCAAGATTATATTTTACTTGGCGCTGCCAAGGTACGAAGCTCTCTCGGCCTGGCCGAGGTTTGTAAAATATATTTTACTTGGCACGACCAAGGTACGGAGATCAATTGGCCCAGCCGAGGATTTAAAAGATTATATTTTACTTGGCGCTGCCAAGGTACGGAGACCGTCACTCGTCTTGGCCGAGGCTTCAAGATTATATTTTACTTGGCGCTGCCAAGGTACGAAGCTCTCTCGGCCTGGCCGAGGTTTGTCAAATATATTTTACTTGGTGCGGCCAAGGTACGGAGATTGCTCGGCCCGGCCGAAGATTTATAATCCTGCTTCTCATTGTAGCTTTCAAGGAGAGTTATAAGAATTTTGTGAGTCTTCCAAGAATTAAATTTAATTCAATGAACAAAATGAGTTTAGTAAGAGCGTACTTTCACTGATGATATGTATGGAGATTATCCGAGTTCCATGTCCAAGGAATAGATTTTCCATCCAAATCTTGGAGTTTGTAGGTGCTGGGTCTGATTACTTCCGTCACTAGGTAGGGACCTTTCCAATTTGGGGATAATTTTCCTTGCTCCAGTGGTCTCGAGACGGATGCCTTCCGAAGCACCATATCGCTGGGGAGAAAAAAACTTTCCTCGAACTCTGGTGGAGTGGTAACGAGCTATCCTTTGTTAGTAGGCGGCCATTCGGATTCGGGCCTTCTCCCTGACTTCTTCTATTAAGTCAAGATTAGTTCGGAGATGCTCATCGTTGGATTCTTCTAAATAGCCTTCCACACGAGGGGAGGGGAGTCCGACTTCCACAGGGATGAGAGCTCCTGTACCAAAAGTCATCTTGAATGGGGTTTGCCCTGTGGGTGCTCTTTCAGTAGTCCGGTATGCCCACAACACATGGTGGAGTTCCTCGGCCCATCTGCCTCGCGCTCGATTGAGTCGAGCTTTAATTCCCTGCAGGAGAGTTTGGTTGGTTACCTCGGCTTCTCCGTTAACTTGAGGATGTCCGACCAATGTCAGGCGATGGAGAATGCCATGATCCTCGCAGAACTCTCGGAACTTAGGGTTGTCGAACTGCTTCCCATTATCGGTGATGATAGTATGGGGAAGACCGAAGCGGCAGATGATGGACCTCCACATGAAGTCTTTAGCACAGTCTTTGATTATTTGGGTGACTGCTTCGGCTTCAACCCACTTAGTGAAGTAATCAATTGCAACAAATAGAAACTTTCTTTGCCCCGTTGCGAGGGGGAAAGGGCTAAGAATATCCATTCCGCACTTGGCGAAGGGCCAGGGGGATGATATGGAGGTCAGGTGCGCCGAGGGGAGCCTCTAGACATTTGAATGCTTTTGGCATGAATCACAAGTTCGGATGAGGTCGTCAGTGTCTTTTTGCATCGTCGGCCAATAATACCCCTGGCGCAACACTTTGTGGCATAGGGCCCGACCATCGAGGTGATTGCCGCAGATACTTTCGTGGACCTCCCGGAGAGCATAACCGGCCTCTGTTGGTTGGAGGCATTTGAGCAGCGGCATTGAGAAGGACCGCTGGTATAGCCGGTCATCAATTAGGACATAATGAGATGATTGCATTTTTAGCTTCCTTGCTTCCTTTCTATCAGTGAGCAGCAACCCTTCTTTGAGGTACTTGTGCAGGGAGTCCATCCAGGATGGTTCGGTGTCAATTTGCATCATCTGATCAGCGTCGGTGATGCTGGGCTTCTCTAGGACCTCCAAGTGCAATTTCCACTCGAGATCCATTGACTCCGCGGTTGCCAGGCGGGACAGAAGGTCAGCGCGCATGTTTTCAGCCCTTAGGATTTAGATAATTTTAAATTCATCGAAACAGGAGGATAAATCACGCATCTTTTGGAGATACCGAATCATACTCGGCTCTCGAGCCTCGAATTCTCCTTGCACCTGGCCAGCCATCAATTGGAAGTCAGTATAGGCAATCAGTTTTTTGACTTTAAGCTCGTGGGTGATTCGGAGTCCAGAGAGCAGGGCTTCATACTCTGCTTCATTGTTTGAAGCCGAGAAGGAGAAGCGGATGCCGTATTCGAAGGTTATTCATTCCGGACTGGTGAGGACTAGGTCGGCGCCAGAGCTGCCCGCGCTGGAGGATCCATCTGCGTGAAGTAACCACGGGACGCTGGGCTTTGGTTGTCCGGGTGTATCCAAAGCAGAGCCATCTTCAGGTATGGTGCATTCGAGAAGGAAGTCTGCCAGAACCTGGGCTTTAATGGCTGGACGAGGCTGATACTAAATGTCGTGTTCACTCATCTCGACAGCCCATTTGGTCATTCTCCTCGATGCTTACGGACGATGGATAATCTCCTTAAGGGGTTGGTCGGTCAGGAGACGACAGTGTGCCCTTGGAAGTATGGCTGCAACTTTCAGATCGATGTTACCAGAGCTAGGACCATCTTCTCGACTCAAGTGTACCTCATTTTAGCGTCTTTGAGTAGTTTGCTAACATAATAAACATGTCTTTGGACTTTGTTCTCCTCTCTGATTAGCACAAAGCCGACAACATTTTTGGAAATAGCCAAATACAGGCTCAGTGTTTCCCCTGGTTTTGGGCTGCTGAGGAGAGGTGGTGAGCCGAGGTATTTCTTGAGATCTTCAAAGGACTTCTGGCAATCAGGGGTCCATTGAAAGTTTTTGGCCGACCGTAGCACTTTGAAGAAGGGAAGTTATTTCTCAGCCGATCGAGCAATGAAGCAGCTGAGGGCTGCTACTCTCCCAGTGAGGCGTTGCACGTCCTTGACTGACCCAGGCGGGGCCATTTGTTGCAGGGCTTTGATCTTTTGAGGGTTTGCCTCGATGCCTCGCTGATAAACCATGAAGCCGAGGACTTTTCCGGAGTTGATCCCGAAGGCGCATTTGGTGGGGTTGAGCTTCATCTGATACTTTTGAAGTGTAGCGAAGCTCTCCGCAAGGTCCTCGACGTGCTGGAATGCCTCCTTGCTTTTCACCAGCATATCATCAACATACACCTCCATGTTTCGACCGATTTGTTCCTTGAAGACTTTATTGATCAGCCTTTGGTAGGTGGCACCTGCATTTTTCAAACCAAAGGGCATAACTCGGTAGCAGTATATACCTCGGTCGGTGATGAAGGTGGTTTTCTCCTTGTCTTTGGGCGCCATTTGGATCTGGTTGTAGCCTGCATAGGCATCCATAAAAGTCAGTATTTGATGGCCCGAAGTGGAATCCACGAGCTAGTCGATCCGCGGAAGAGGGAACCTATCCTTTGGGCAGGCCTTGTTGAGGTCGGTGAAGTCGATGCAAATCCTCCATTTGCTATTCGACTTTTTCACCATGACCACATTCGATAGCCAGTCGGGGTAATTAACCTCCCGGATGAATTTGGCTTTGATGAGTTTATCCACCTCCTCTTCAATGGCTTTTTGCATTCGGGGGTGAAGCTTCTTTTCTTCTGCTTAATGGGCCTGAATGTCTCGTCCACGCTAAGGCGGTGGACCAGGACGTTTGGGCTGATTCCTAGCATATCCGATGTAGACCAGGCGAAGACGTTAGCATTCCTCCAAAGGAATTCAATTAATTCTTGCCGAAGCTTTCCTTCCAGCTGTGACCCGATCTTTATGGTTCAGTCGGGCCTAGCCTCATCAAGTGGTACCTCCTCTAGTTCTTCGGCTGGCTCTCCTCATTGCTCGACGAGATCTTTCCGAGCTTCCAGCCCATCCACCTCAGGCTTTCTGGACTAGAGGTCAGTGACAAAACAATGCCGAGCTATGATTTGACTTCCTTGAGCAACCCCCACTCCCTATTCGGTGGGAAACTTCATGGCGAGATGGGGGATGAAAATGATAGCCTTGAGAGATATTTGCCTCGGCCTTCCAAGGATGGCGTTGTAAGGGGATCAGAGCTTGGTCACGAGGAAATCCATGAGCATGGTAGCCACAGGGGCCAGGTTCCGGCTCGGACTGACAGAGTGATGACTCCTTCGAGGATTATGGAGTCACCTGTGAAGCCCACTAGGATGGACTCCACGGGTCGAAGGCTTTCTGCCCGGAATTTCAATCTCACAAAGGCATCAAAGTACAGAACATTAACAGAGCTTCCACTATCAATCAAGATATGGTGTACATCATAATTGTTCATGTCCAAAGATACAACCAAGGCATCATCATGGGGGTACTGTACCTCCCGAAGGTCTTCATCGGAGAAAGTGAGCTCATCAACTCGAGCTTTCTTTGGCGAGTTTTCCTCCTCGCTTGGCCAAGAAGATGGGGATCCGGCCACCACTATCATATTGACATTGCCGATGATCGGGGGATTTGGTGAAGGAAGCTGGCAAGGCTCGGGCTGGCGATTTTCCTCATTGTTCGGCTCAGGGGGCCCTCTGAACCGGTCCAGTCTACCCCAACAGATCAATCGCTCGATCTCGTTCTTGTGCTGCTAGCAATCCTCGGTGTCGTGCCTATAATCCCAATGGAAGCGGCAGTACTTGGTCGGATCCCTCTTGGTCGCATTGCCTCGGAGAGGGGGGGGGGGGGGGGCGAGGAATTTGCCGCTCGATCTCCATCAGGATTTGTGCCCTTGGCGTGGTGAGGGGGTGTAACGATCGAACCTTTGAGCCGGACTCCGAGTTCGGTCCCAAGGCGGCTGTGGAGGAGCTCTATGGTGGCGAGGTGGGCTAGCGCGGTGGCAGGCCCGTTGCTTGTCCGAGCCCTTTGCCTCCTTCTTCTTCAACTGCTCAACTCGAGCTAACCTCCTTGATTCTTCAAATCTGGCGAATTTATCCTCTAGGGACATCATGTCCGAAAGGCTCTTTGGGTAGTTAACCTCCAGAGCCAGGTAGAAGTCTCCTTCCTTCGACACTCCTTCGGCTAGGGCGGACATGGCCACCTTGTGGTTGAGATGGTCGACTTTTAAGAGGGCCGTGTTGAAGCGGCCGAGGTAATTCTTCAGTGATTCCCCCTCTCTCTGCTAGACCTCAGAGAGGGAATCAGATCTCCATCGTTAGCGACGACTGCTGATGAACTGGCTGATAAGCAAATAGCTCAGCTCGTCAAAGGAATCAATAGAACCTAGCTTCAGGCTGTTGAACCAGGTTCGAGCAAATCCCCTTAGGATGGAGGGGAAGGCTCTGCATAGGATCGCATCCGATGCTCCGTGGAACATCATGATGGATCTGAAGCTGCTCAACTGGTCGTCGGGATCGGTGGATCCATGGTACGGCTCGATGGCGGGGAGCTTAACATGAGGGGAAATCACTTCCCTCATGATCCTCTTGGAGAAGGGAACGCCTTGCTCCACTTTCGGTTGGGGTGGAGGGGCTTGCCTGGCGGCGTCTAGCTCCCGATGCCATTCTTGCCGCATCTCCTGCATCTGCTGCCTGATCCCCTCATCCAGAGTAGTAGAAGGGATTGGGCGATGGGAAGGCGGCAGCGGTGTCGAGTCCTAGGAGGACACCGGGGAAAGGGAACAAACTCGCCTAGATCTGAGCGGGCTCTTCCCTTCGGCTCACTGCGGCGCCGGCTTTGCCTTTGCAGGCTGGTAATGATGATCCGCTACTTCCGGCGGATTTGAGGAAGAGATCGCTGGTGGAGCAGGGGCAGCGGCCTCTTCATGAAGCTGAGGAGTAGGAATGGCGGGGCCAGGGGATGCTTGGAGCCCCTGGACCAATTGGGTCAATACTTGGACTTGCTGGACCAGAGCGGCGAACTGGTCTAGCGTTACCGCCGTTGCCAACGATGAAGGAGTCTCAACTGGCGGTGGCGGTGAGGGTACCGCACCACTGATCGGTTCAGGCCTTTGAGAGGCGGTCTGATCTTGAGCCTCAGACGTGGCTCTTCTTCGATTGGCCATTAAAGAATGCTTCTTCTAGTTCTTTGAGTCTTGTTTCTTGTATTTCAAGTTTATGGGACTTGAGGCCCTTCCTTTAGCGTCAATCTGTTACCGCGGAAATCCATTCTCCGACCCGGGTGCGCTTCTGGCTCCTGATCCGGATGCCGGTCTTGTCGCCTCGGGATGGAACCTGCAAGACTGTCCGCACGCAGAGGGTGCTATGGAGGTTTCCCTCTGCGGAGGATCCTCCGATGCCCAAGTCAGTGGAGATTCACAGCAAGCAGATGTGAGGAGAAGACTCTCACAGAAGAGTTCCCCTTAGGCGGGTGTTCTCTCGAGAGCTATGAGCTCAGGGGGAGCTAGTGAATGAGTGTGAGTTTGAGCAATTCCGTAGTTGCGTCTGTACCTAAGAGATTGGAGGGCCATGATATTTATAGGCGATCACCTGATTCTTTGGACGTGCCCTGCATGGGGTCTGAAAGCTGTTAGGATTCAAAACGGATTCGAATCAAGTTTGTTACGAGGCCAGTAGGGTCCGTATCTTATCAGTTAGAGGATCGACGGCTGGGAGAGCTAGTTGATGCCTCGAGATGCAGCGATTATGTAGGTTTTAGGCCACTCCTGTAGCCTTTAGGCCACTTTTGGGCCTGATTCTCCGTTTGAAATCTTATTCAGTTATTGTGAATTCGAACTCTCCCGCGTCGGATTCCGCAGAGAATTCCGTAGAGGTATCTGGAATTTTTCGGTTCGGGCTGCCGAAGCATGAAGGTAGCTTGGGCTGCCGAGGCATAAGGATGGCTCGGACTGCTGAGGCATAAAGATGGCTCGGGCTACCGAGGTGTGAGGATGGCTCAGACTGCCGAGGCATAAGGATGGCTTGGACTGCCGAGGTATGAGAATGTCTCAGACTGCCGAGGTATAAGGATGGCTCGGGCCACCGAGGTATGAGAATGGCTCGGGTTGTTGGGGCGATCCGGCTTTATTAAAGGCAATTCGGCTTTGTTGCTTGGCGGTTATGCCAGCTGGCTGGTAGGATGTTGAGATTGGACCTGATCCAATTATCGATGTGGATGGTCATTAATGCAATGACGATTTTACTCCTCATCAGTACTTACTTGATTCCTTTTATTATGATCATGATTTACTTATGAAGCATTAACATATATATATATATATATATATATATATATATATATATATATATATATATATATATATATATATATATATATATATATATTAAGAGAACGAGACAAAGGATGGAATACATATAGAAGTTGATCCAAGTATTTAGTTGAATTGCTATTTAAACATTAAATTACTTCAGTTTAGTTTTAAAAAATATTTAGTGTTTTGATTTTAAAATTACATGATGATCTTTAATTAGCTATCGATGGTATATTTGAATTTGATTAGTTTGATTCAATGAATAATTGATTTATGGATATTAATTAAATCTAATTGATTATAAGTTTTTATAGATGTTTTAAAATTTATTTTTATATTTGTGTGAAGGATTGTTTTGTCTGCATCCATCCTCAAACATTGGGCATCACGGTATAAGTATCACCTATAAGAGGAGCATGACATGATGGGAAAGTGACTGGCCGGTGCTAGAATATTTTTTTTTTCGATATTTCTTAACTGACGAAGTGGTCATGGTAGCAATTGAAAACTGTTTTATATTTGGTAGTAGGTTCAACAACTCCGTAGTATTTTGTTATTTTTTACTTTTAAATTTTATTTAACGTACCAATCCTGTGAGACCGTGAATAGCCGAATATGTAAATTTATTTAACGCACCAATTGGAGCGTGGTGGGTCAATGAGCGGTGCTGGAAGCATTCTTTGATTCACGGAGGGGCCGTGTTCCCAATTGTATATTTGGTAGCAGGTTCAACTGCTCTGCAGTATATTACTAATTTTTACTTTTTAATTTTATTTAATTGTACCAATTCTGTGTGACCTTTCGTATGTGTTAAGCCCAACAGGTAAACGTAGTTCTGCCCATCAGCATTTGCCAAGCAAACAATACTCGCATTTTCTAAGCAAACATCCATCTAGCTTTAATGACTTGGCTCCATAGAATTAGGGGGTCCTTCGTCTATGGCTGTATGGCTAGCATAGCCTGTAGTTAGGTGACCATCCACCGAAGTCTTCGAGACATTGGAAACTAAATGATTGTGCAAACCCTAATCAGCTTTCCTCGTTTGTTTTCTTCTTCCTTCTTTCCTTGTGTCTCCCAGAAGAAGAGCTTGCAAAAATGGTGGGGGCTGAGTTGCTGATAGGAGGATGGTTTGCGGCTGCTGCCATTGCTAAACTAGCTGACAAGATCCGGGACTATCTTGGGGGCCAGTATAAGTATCGGAAAGGTGTGAAGAAAGCTTTGAAAAAGCTTCAGCAAAATCTGACGAGGATCCAAGCCGTGATCCATGCAGCCGAGCAGCAAACGCAAATTCAGAATCCGGGTTTGGCGACATGGCTGAGGGATCTCAAAGACGCAGCATGTGATGCAGAAGATTTGCTGGACAAGTTCGACTATCAATTGTTAAAAGCAAAGGTGGAAAAACAAAACAAGGTGCGTCGTAACTTTGTGTCTTCTTCTTCTCATAAAATTCTAAAACATGCTAAAGCCTTGGTCAAACACCTGAAGTTCTCTGATGATGACCTCAATGAGTTACGTGAGATTGTCAGGAGCTTTGATGGTATTTGTGCCCAGACAGGGGTTTTTCTCGAATTGGTGAAGATTAATATTGAAAGTGTCAAAAGGCGGCAAGAAGAAACATTGGAGTGGCGACAAACAACCTCCAGGCCTGATAAACCTAAAATTGATGGCCGAGACAATGTGATCAATAATATGGTAGATTCATTGACAGGAAGAACTGATGATTCCAGATCTAATAATAATGAAATATTTTCTGTTCTGTCCATAGTTGGCATCGGGGGAGTGGGGAAAACCACGGTTGCTCAGCATGTCTTGGACAATGATGAAATAAAGGAACAATTCGATCTTAAGATATGGGTATACGTGTCTGAAACTTTTGATGTGAGAAGGCTTACAATAGAGATAATAATGTCCTGTTGCAAAAAAAAAAGAAAAAAAAAAAAGAAAAAGAAAAAGAAAAAGAGATGATGGGCTCTACTTCCAGTGACTCAAAGCTTAATTATAATTTTCATCTCATGACCTTAGAGGACATTCAAGAGATTCTTGGGGAGAAGTTAAAGGACAAGAGATTTCTAATTGTCCTTGATGATATATGGAATGTAGTGGGAAGCAATTGGGGTACCTTGCGTAAACCATTTAAATTTGGCAAAGAAGGAAGCAGAATTATGGTAACCACTCGGAGTCATGAGGTGGCAAGGCCGTGGGAACAAAGGAAACGGTGAATTTAGGTTTAGCAGAAGAGGACTTTTGGACATTTTTCAAACAATGTGCATTTGGTGACAAGATCGGAGAACATCACCCAAAATTGGAACTGATTGGCAGGGAAATAGCAAAGAAGTTGGGGGGTTTGCCCTTGGCTGCAAAGACTGTCGGAAGCATACTAAATCCTAAATTGAAGGAAGAGCACTGGCGAGGAATCTTGAAAAGCAAACTATGGGAATTAGAGCAGCAAAAAGATGGAATCATGCCGGCTCTGAAACTAAGTTATGATTATTTGCCAGCACAGTTAAAGCAATGCTTCACCTATTGTTCTTTGTTTCCCAAGGGTTATATCTATGATAAGGAGAAACTAGTCCAACTTTGGATGGCTCAAGGCTTTGTACCGCACCATGAGGAGCGCAAGAATGCAGAAGACATTGGGGTGCAGTATTTTGATTATTTATTGCAAAGTTGTTTCTTTGAGAAGGCAGACGGCAGACATGAAGATGGCTATAAGATTCATGATTTACTACATGACCTTGCCGAATCTGTTTCTGATAATGAATGTTGTAGAATTGAGACTGATGGGCCAGTGCAAATCCCAAAGAGAGCTCGACAGCTTTATATTGCTGCTAGGAAACATCAGTTGGAGAAATGTGAAAATATGTGTGACATTGGTGACATTAAAAAACTACGTAGCCTTGTCGTTGCCGGTGAATTTTCCCTTTCAGGTTTATCCAACCCGGGGCTTGTTCGTTTCATTGAGTACATTTTGAAAGAGTCAAAACAACTTCGTGTGTTGATATTCTCTGATTTTCTATTTGACTTGTCATTAGAGGCTATTGGTGATTTAGTACATTTAAGATACATGGAAATCTTACATTGTCATGCGCTAAAATTGCCGGAGTCGGTGTGCAAGCTTTACCATCTACAAGTGTTGAATGTCTCAGATTTGCTGAAGAAGAATTATAACCTACAAATAGATGTGAGTAATTGCATCAATTTGCGGCATTTAAATGGAGGTTGGAATAAACCCGCACGAGTAGTCGGAATTGGCAAACTAACATGTCTTCAAGAATTAGAGAACTATTATGTCAACGACAAATATGGATGCGGGATAGGACAATTAAAGAATTTGAGGCAATTACGAGGAAGACTACACATCCACAATCTTGAGAATGTTAGGAATAAGGAGGAGGCTAGTGAAGCCATGCTGCACAACAAAGAGCACCTTGAATTCCTACGTTTAACATGGAGAGGTGTCCAAGATCACAGGGCAGATGTGTGTAAAGAGATAATTGATGAACTTCGGCCGCATACCAATCTCACAGGCTTACAAATCCAGGATTACGGTGGCATCACTTCTCCAAGCTGGCTAAGCAATACATGGCTATCTAATCTAGAGTCTATTGAACTAGAATTGTGCCATTCATGGGCAGTCCTTCCGCCTCTTGGACACCTACCTTTTCTTAAGTTTTTGTCTTTTAGACATATGCAGTCGGTAAAAGAAGTTGGTGCCGAATTCTACGGTAGTGATGGTGATGATGCCGCATTCCCATCATTGGAGGAACTTGCGTTTGAATATTTGTATGAATGGAAAGAGTGGTTGGGACCAAAGAAGGACCGATTATTATTTCCTCGTCTTCGCAAACTTGATATTTATGGTTGCCCAAAGTTGAGGACCATCGTGCTTCCAAATCCATCTCAAGAATTCAAATTTTATGTAGACGGGGGGCGTATGAAATGGACATATGATGTGGCTTCGCCATCTAAGCTACAAATATACATAGATCATTATAACCAGCAGTGCATCTGGGGCCTTTCGGAAGAAATGCTTGCTTCAATCAAATATCTGCAATTCAATTGCTACCGTGACATCAGTTGCTTCTCTTTTATCGAGAAGACAGTAGAGTGCTTTCAAAAGCTCACCTCCCTCAAAGAGCTCAGCTTCTATTACTGTAATAATAATATGCTCGGGTTATTTCCTGTCGACATGATGAACCTTGCGTCTCTCGAGAGACTGAAGATAATAGGATGTTTTAACTTCCGGAGACTGCCGGATGGGGGCCTACCCACATCTCTCAAGGAATTGTATATCAGGCCATGCACAAAGGAGTTGGAGGAACGGTGCCAAATGAGTAACGGCTGTGATTGGCCCAAGATCTCTCACATCCCTTGCATCAAAATAGGAGAAACCATTGTCCGGTATGTCTACAGAATCCACCCTATTTGAAACAATTCTTTCATATATCGTATGTTTCAAAATTTAGAATAACATAAATAGGCTGGGCTAAATATCTTGGGTCCTAGTCCTGGGCACCATAGATCTTAGTTTATTCTAACCTAATTAAGCTTTGTCAATCCTATTTAAAAGTTTAGACTACGTTAATTAGTGCTACCTGCTGTCATGTTGTGGAAGATCAAGCATTGTTCTGTCACGTAGATCCTTGATCTCGCTGTTATTTTGTTGATTCCTTTTTCTTTGATGTAGTTGAGTTTATATTAATGTATCTGAGAGCTCTTATTTGTATGATTTTGTAGGAATATGAATGAAGCAGCACCTCTATGAGATATGATGCACGGTGGATTTATCATTATTTTCGGCATTCGAAGCTTATCGTTTAGTTGTGATCTGATTTTTAATAGTTTGTTTCTAAAACACTTTATTTGGTGATGTAATAAGACTATTTTTGAGCTGGAGACTACCTATTAGTTTGTTAGTATTATCTGCTTGTGTGTTCCTCATTTCAGTCTAATTCCTATTTGTATGGTTTTTGCTTGGTAGTAGCTTGCATATGTTATTTAGTCTTTTAATGAATTGGATGGGAAGGTAGCTATTTTCCTCCACCCCATTTCTTAGAGAGAGAGAGAGAGAGAGAGAGAGAGAGATTGCCTTCCACATGCAATGAAACTGCATTAAAATTTTTCATGATATTTTCCTCCTCTCCATTTCTTAGAGAGAGAGAGAGAGAGAGATTGCCTTCCACAAGTAATGAAACTGCATCAAAATTTTTCATGATATTAGCACAGTTAATATAATGGCTCGATTTATTTTTTCATTTAAATTTTTGAAGATCCTTTCCAGCCCTTAAACAACAAAGATACCTACAATAAAAGTAATTTTATTGTATATCACTACAATAAAATTGTTGCACACCAACTTTTTCTTTTTTCGACGCTATATGTGAGAGTTGAAAATTTTCGCAGCCGGCGGATGCTAGCGGAAAGGGTTGGATCTTAACGATGCTTATTAGCGCCAGAATCGAACTCCTTCCCCACCAAACCACCCCCTGGCTTTGCCTTACGAACCCGATCACCATCTCCGCCATCTCCCCTGTTCTCTGCCCCCGGCTCTGCCCTACGAACCTGATCACCATCTTCGCCATCTCCCCTGTTTTCTGCCCTACTGACCCGATCGCCACCTCCACCGATCTCTTCCCCCCTTGCGGACCCGATCGCCATCTCCCCCGTTCTCTGCCCTACTGACCCAATCGCCACGTCTCCCAATCTCTTCCCCCTGCCCTACGGACCCGGATCGCCATCTCCCCCGATCTCTTCCTCCACTGCTCTCTGCCCTACGGACCCATCGGCATCTTCCCCGATCTCTGCCCAACCCCCCCCATGGACCCGATCGCCATCTCTTCCGATCTCTGCCCCGCCCCCCCTTCTTCGTCCCCAAGAACATTCTACAATCAACTTCCCGACTGGGGCGTGCTCCTCGCCGCTGTGACGACCATGTTTCTGGCGGCCGAGAAGCAGTGGACCCTTCTCGATTGGAAGCCAAGGCGTCCCGACATGCTTGCCGACACATTTAACCTCAGGAAGATCATGCAGGATGGAGTCATTTTCTGGCAGAACTTTTCCATCAGGTGGTATGAGATTGGGGCCGATCGGACGGATTCCATAGAAACGGTTATGAATCATTTATAGGTTATGAATCATTTATATTTGACGCCTCTTGTTTCCGATGCCTCACAATCTCCTATGTCCGCAGGAAACAGCGCTCAATCATGTGAGGAGTGCTGGGCTCCTGGTTGATGGTTTTGGAGCTACACCAGAGATGAGTAAAAGAAATTTGATTTGGAGCTACAACAAAATGCAGATCCTGATCGAGCACTATCCTTCCTGGTATTTTCGTTCTCCATATTATATTTTGGTTTTTCTCACCCAATACAAGTAATACTAATACCAATGAAATCAGCTGCTTGTTTATTTGGCTCTGTATTTGTAGGAATCAATATTATAATCCATATTTGTAGGCATGATTTGTTGTGCGGTCTTATGTCTTTAATAAAATGATTTAAATCAATGCATATGGTATAACAGTGGTTTTTGAATCCCTGCATCTTGACCAGTTTATCTTGACTGAGATGAATTTCTGGAAAAAATAAAAAGGAACTGATATACTCTGAGATTTTGGCTGATCTATGGGAACCAAGACATTGCGTTATCTGTGTAGTTGTAAAACCAAGATTAATGATAATTTGAAGTCATTGGTGTTGAGATGCAATAATTAAATAATCCATTGAAGATTGTAAAAGAATGATTGGAAAATATCGGATAAATTGGTTTGCACTGGACAACAACTGAGTTTTATGTGCATCAGGAAGTAGGAGAGTGCCCGATAGTGATACAAACCAACAGCTTTGCTGAGGTGGGAACTTTCTGCATAAAAGGCTACAAACCAGTATCTTTGCTGAGATGGAAACTTTTGTATGTTTTGGTTTGTTGAGGCTTAATACCCCAGGCTAAATTTTCTAGGTGTAGATAGAGGGCAGATGGTTTTGGAGAGTGCTATTTTGTTCATTGGTATACTAGTGTTAAAAAATAACAAGTTATTTGTTGCGAAAACTCTTTGTAGAGGTATAGATTAATCATGAGTCATCTGGGTTGTTGAACTACTATCTCCTGAGCTTTCATTTGTAAAGTTTCTATTTCATGATAAGTCCATTTGCTCTGGTTTATTCTATTTTTCTTTGTCAATATCTATGTATGGTAGGCTGCAAGGATTCTTTTTCTTATCTGGAAAAGTCAAAGCAAGAGATCTGCGATTTTGTACCACAATAAATTGTGAAAAAACTGCAAATGCTTGCTGAAATTAGGTCTGGACTTCGTGGAAATATTTTGCTCAACTCTGCTTAGTCAAATCATTTGTTTCTTTATTGTTTTCCTGCTTCTTCCTCTTCTTCTTAATCTTTCTCTTCTTAATCTTTCTGGCATCTTGTTATTCAATGTATGGCATAGACAGTCAACAATGAGATGATTTGACAAATTCATCTTCAAAGGTCAAATTCTAAAAGGAAATACCACTTTGCCTGGTCAGGTCAGCAGTTTGGTATCTGTTGGCCCAGATGGTAACCCAAGAGGGAGGGATGAATTGAGTTCTTAAAAATTTCAACACTTAAAAATAATTTCATAAAGTGATAGTGCACAAGGATATATACTATGAGTGTGATGCTAAGAATGCAAAGCAGTGTATAAAGATAGAGTAGAGAGAAAGAGAGACAAGCACGATAAATACAAGAAATTTATAGTGATTCGGTGTTAGCTACACCTACATTCACTCCCAAGAAACTCTTGGGCCCATACTATAATCATTCTGATTATAGCAGAGTTGTTTTACAAGCTCACAATTCAAACTTGTTGTTTTACAATGGGATCACAATGAGCCCAGCCAATTTTCATAGGTTCACCAGCATAAAACCTATCCCAAGCTTTCTAGCTTGAACAAGGCTAACATGCCTTCCTTAATTCAATCCCCTGATTGAATCAAGCAACAAGAATAATGGAGAAATAGTTACAATAGAAATAAAGCTCCTTAAATGAGCAAATAAGATGATATAATCAAGATAGAAATAGAAGAGCCTGATTTAGAATATTTCTGAAGTTGGACTTTTCTTCTTTTCCTTTTGGATGATCTTCCTCAATATAGGATTAAAGCTTTTGAAAATCATTGAGGTGGAGGCTCTTGAAGAACTAGGGCTCTCTTTTTCTTCTTTTGATTTGATAGAAATCCTTCGAGATGAACTTTTGAATACTTTGGATTTTTCTAAACTCAGTTTCGAACAAAGGGATTTCGGATTTGAACTATGACTTTCTTGAATTTTCACTTCTATTTTCTTTATTTCAAAACGGTCGGATGACTCCCCTTTATAATATCCTCTAAATCTACTTTTTTGATGAAAACTAGCCGTTAAAAGTACTTGAGGATGTGTTTAGCATGAAAGAGGAAAAAGTCGTTGAAATTTGTTGGAGAAAAGTCAAGCTCTGGAGTTATCTCTAACACTTCTGAAATCTGTCTCTGATAAGTTAGAGTCAGCTCTAATAAGACCTGGAGTCGGCTCTAACTCGAAATATGCAAACAGGAATATTGCTCGACATGGAGTCGGCTCTGGCTTTTCGAGGGGTCAACACTTCATGTGTGGGAGTCGGCTCTAGCGAATGCGGGAGTCCGCTCTAATGAAGCCCCCAACAAAACAGTCTCTGTATAACCATTAGAGTTGGCTCTAATTTTCTGCAGGAGTCGGCTCTAATTGGACGTACAAATGAGACTTTCTGTCTTTCGATTAGAGTTGGCTCTAATCTCTGTAGGAGTCGGCTTTAATCCATGCTAAAAGTACCAAACTGTTCTGATACACTCCAAAGTCAGCTCTAATACTTCTAGAGTCGACTTTAATTTTTGAAACTTAACATTTGACACTAGACATAGATTCAAACTCAATTTTTTTTTGGATTTTAAATATTTAAACATTTTAAATTTCTAAAATACTTAATCAAAATCATTAGTAACATAAGAAATATACTCATGTAGTTTTTGTTATTCATCAAAATCAATAATTAGGTCAACAGTATCCTTAGGGCTAAAAGCCCTTTGACTTGTGTTTCTTTTCTTGGACCTCAAAAAATTAATTTCAGTGCCTTCGTTTAGTGTTTTTAGTTCATTCCCCATGTTGTCTTGTCTATGATATTGCCACGAAACCATATTATTAGCAATTTATGTCATTAATAAGACATGTTATTAGAAGTTTACTCCATGGCCATAGACTATGCTACATGTATCCATGTGATAGAGCCATAAAACCATAATTAACCCTATTGATGGGGGCCATATAGCACTATAATTAACCCTGTGGATGCGGGCCATGTAGCACTACATTTAACCATGTTGATGGAGGCCGTAAAACTATATTTAACCTTATAGATGAGGGTGTATCCTTCACATATCTTTCCTATGAAGCTGGGTTCCGGTATTAGAATATGATACCAGAATCATTAAATAGTGGAATGAGAACTACATATTTTCAAACATCTTTTATTATTAATAATTTTTATATTTATTAATATTTTCTTATTTGTATTATAAAATTTTCGTAATAACAAAATTTCTTTAGTATTTGCAATAAATAGCTATGCAAACATAACTATACTTGATTTAGATTTGTAATAAACATGCTATCCAAAATTTAAACCTTTAATAACATTTCAAAATAATTGCAAAATCTCGTAATTTCAAAATAATTGATTATATAAATTTAGCATTTATTTCAATTCAAATAGTTATTCATTAATTATAAAATAAATTTTTAGTAATCTTGCAATACTATAAAAATTCCAATTTATGGTCAAATTATTTATCAAAGTTTAAAATTCTTTTAGCAATCATGAACAGTTTATAAAATATTTAATTTATGATTATATTATTTATAGAAGTTTGAAATCCCTTTTAACAAGCATGAATAATTTATAAAATATTTTAATCTATGATTAGGTTACTTACCAAGGTTTAAAATTGTTTAACAATTATGAATAATTTATAAAATATCTAACTTATGATTCAATTACTTACAAAAGTTTGAAATCCATTTTAACAAACATGAACAATTTATAAAAT
This sequence comes from Calamus simplicifolius, assembly GCA_900491605.1. Lineage (NCBI taxonomy): Eukaryota > Viridiplantae > Streptophyta > Magnoliopsida > Arecales > Arecaceae > Calamus > Calamus simplicifolius. The sequence goes on along the minus strand of UESW01003870.1, from coordinate 788,058 downwards.
ATTTAATTTATGATTAGGTTACTTACCAAGGATTAAAATCCTTTTAACAATCATAAATAATTTACAAAATATCTAATTTATAATAACGTTACGTACCTATTTCAAATAAAATCATTAGAAACCAATCCTTAATTTTTGATGCTCAAGGAGTCCATCAACCTTCTTGATATTTCAATCTTTCTATTCTTTATGCTTTTGAACTATTTATTTATCATCCAAAGACTTCAATTGAGCCCTATTTACAAAGAGATTTTCTAGGTTCCCACTTGTCATAGCATTCTAATATCCTATAACTAGTAATCTTTCTAATTCTTGTAAGATACTAATTTTTTAAGAAAATTAAAAGAGATAAATATCCATAAAATTTTTAAAATATATTCTTAATTCAAAACTAACTTCTAAGTCATCCAATAAAATTTTGAAATATAAAAATTTGAATAAAAACACCAAAATCATACTTATCTCAATCAATGATAATTTTGTAATTTTTCTAAAGTTCATCAGTAATAATATATATTTATTAAATTGCTTTTAACTTCCTTAATAGACCTATGATTTGAGTGATTCAAGATGTGTAAGAAAGTTAACTCAATGCAAACATTATAAATATAGATTCAATTAAAAGTTTTATTATATTACTTTTTATAATTTTTTAGCTTAATCCATTCAAATTGCATCTTAATATAAAGTAAGCTAGCCAAAAGGGATGGGTCTCACACCATGGTATATGATTGGGCTTAGCAAGAAGCACCACATCGGGAAAATGCATCCACTTGAATCCAATTCTAAATTTCTAACTCAATCCAACTCTCATGTCTACCATTATTCTCGTATACTTTCTTTACTCCCTATCTAAGCTGAACGTGAATTCTCCATAATAAAGCTCCCAACAAAAAAATACCCCTATGGCTCAGGCTCCTTAAATATGATGTTGCTACTGATATAATTCATGCATTGCATCCAGCACAGTATAAGAAAATATAAACAGCAAGATGGCCAATCCCCACAATCACGAACCTTGGTGTATCCATATCTCATTCACTGAATTGCTACTCAATGACTAACAAGCCAACATCTAAATATCTGGTTCTTAAAGCCTGTCACATTCTTTTGGCATTTTTTTTTTTTGGTTGAACTTAATTAGGTGGTAGTTGAGATGCTGACCAATTGCATTATATGACAACTAAAATACCAAATAATAGTTTCAAATAGGTGGCTACAACTTGGGCAAAATTTTTAGCTTTAAATTTCAGTTTTAAATTCCAAATGGCATTTTCTAGTTTTAAATTATTCTTATTTGAGACTTGGTAGACTAAAAAGGAGGGTCTAGATAACATTGTCTAGAAAACCTAAAGAATCAATGGGGCCAGAATTGTGCTGTAGTATGGGCGAAGAATCTTAGAAGGCTTTGATCAGCTTTGAGATGGTGGTTCGTTGATAGGAAGAAAAGGCCAGAAAGGAGATTTAATAGAAACTGCTCTATGATATTGATTTGCTTGACAAGAAGGAAGAATTGACCAATCAATCACACATTGAGTTGGATACTAGAAGGATTTTGAAGAAGTCCTCGCCGGACATTTATGAGAAGGAAGAATTTTATTAGAAACAATGATCAAGAATCTCTTCGCTTAAAGAGGGCATTAAGAATACGGCTTTTTCCCACAGGATAGCAAATAGGAGGAGGAGGCATACCTTGATTGTATCTCTTATTAATAATAATGGAAGGGTTATATGAACTCAAAAAATAAAAATAAAAATACAGTGAAGCTGCATGGATTCTTGAAAGGCCCTTTTGATGCATCCTATCTCCCCTCTGCTATCATTGATTGGAACGTTCTCTATGGAGTGCCCACAATTGATTTGAGAATATTAGAAGAAACTTTCTTAATGGAGGAAACTAAAGTGGCAGCGTTTGTGCTTGGAGCATATAAAGCTCTGAGGGCTAATGGGTTCTTTGGCCTTTATCAAGATATTGGGAGCTGATCAAGAATAATACCATAGTGCTTCTACAGGAGCTTTATAGGAGTGATCTGGACATATATAGATTGAACTTTGCTTATATCACCCTCACTCTCAGGAAGGAAGGAGCCCTTTTAGTGAAAGACTTCTGGCCCATCAGTCTTTTAAATGATATGTATAAAATAATCTCAAAGATACTAGCATCCAAGTCAGCATCATTTTTGCCTCTTATTGTAGATGAAGCTCAATAAGACTTTATCCAAATCTTGATTCAAGACGATCCATATAAATTAATTATATTAATCTTATTTTCTTTTATTCCAATCATCTTTATTAATTCATTAAATAAACTCTCGTTGAAACTAATTTTCTTTTTCATATTAACAACTAGATCTCCTCTCATCTTTTTTTATTTAATTATATCAAAATATTATATTTTATTATTTCTTTTAGTGGATTCTTATTCATAACATCTTAGTAAATATTTTAAATATTAAAATATATTTCTTTTAGTTTCAATTCCGACAACATTTGCAGCCTTGTTGTTACGTAATAGAACCTTCTTTATCTTTGATCGATAGGTAGAAAACTAACTTCTATTTAGAGTCATATGAAAGAAATAGCTAGAATCTAGAATCTGCTCCTTTCCAAAGTTACTAACGCTGACTAATAGTGTCTCACTTCCCACACCATCAGAGCTTTCCAAAGTGCTCTCTTCAACTATACTTGCTCTAACAGCATAGATATTTTTCTTCATATCTTTTCCTTTCCTCTTTGAATAGTTCCTCTTAATGTTCCCTTCCTCATGACAAAAGTAATAATAAAGTTTCTAGTGTCTTGACTTCGATCTTGATTTTTCTCTACTGTTTGAACCCTTCTCTTTACTATTACCTCTTGCAATCAAACTTCTCCTTGGTTTTCTTAGGCTCCAGATACCCTTCTCTTTAGCTCCCTAAATTGTAGAGCATCTTTCACATAATTCACCAAAAGACTCTCCCATACAACAATGTGTTTACAAAATTCTCATATGAGGATGGTAATGAGAGCATGACAATCAATACTTGATCTTCATTTTTAATTTTGATTCCAATTCTCCTTAAATCAAGAATTAACTTGTTGAACTCATCTATGTGCTCTTTCACTGGTATACCTTTTCTTATCTATAGATAATAGAGTCTATACTTCAAATATAGCTAGTTTATGAGAAACTTCATTACATATCTACTTTCTATTTTCAATATGATTCTAGTCGTTATTTTCTCCTCAATGACTTCTCCATGCCAAACATAATAAAATTATATTATGTGACTTTGCTAATAACTCATCTTCTCTCTATTAGATATGGTTGTTCGTAATCTATCTTAACCTTTTAGCACCTTCCATAGTCTTTATCCGACGGTTGCGATCGATCCAAGACCTGATCCCGATCGGCCACGACTGATCCCAGACCGTTGCGATCGGTCCGAGATCGTTGACGATCCGACGTTGCGATCGATGCAAGCCCTGATCCCGATCGGCCACGACCGATCTCGTACCATGGCAATCGGTCCGATCGCCGACGATCCGACGGTTTCGATCGATCCAAGCCCTGATCGATCCCGGTCGGTGATGAACGATATCGGACCATCGCGATCGATCCGATAGGCGATGATCCGACATTTGCGATCGATCGAAGCCGTGATCCCGATCGGCCACGACCGATCTCGGACCGTGGCGATCGGTTCGATCGGCGACGATTCGACGGTTGCGATCGATCCAAGCCCTGATCCCGATCGGCCACGACCGATCCCGGACCGTTGCGATCGATCCGAGATCGTTGACGATCTGACGATTGCAATCGATCCAAGCCCTGATCCCGATCGGCCACGACCGATCTCGGACTGTGGCGATCAGTCCGATCACCGACGATCCGACAGTTTCGATCGATCCAAGCCCTGATCCCGATCGGCCACGACCGATCTCGGACCGTAGCGATCGGACCGATCGGCATCGATCCGATGGTTGCCATCGATCCAAGCCCTGATCCTGATCGTCCACGACTGATCTCGGACCGTGGCAATCGGACCGAGATCGCTGACGATCCGACGGTTGCTATCGATCGAAGCCCTGATCCCGATCGGCCACTACCGATCTCGGACCGTGGCGATCGGTCCGATCGCCGACGATCCGACGGTTTCGATCGATCCAAGCCCTGATCCCGATCGGCCACGATCGATCTCGGATCGTGGCGATCGGACCGATCGGCGTCGATCTAACGGTTGCCATCGATCCAAGCCCTGATCCCGATCGGCCACGATCGATCCCGGACCGTTGCAATCGGTCCGAGATCGTGACGATCCGACGGTTGCGATCGATCCAAGCCCTGATCCCGATCGTCCACGACCGATCCCGGACCGTGACGATCGGTCCAATCAGCGTCGATCCGACGGTTGCCATAAGGTTGTGTTGTGTGAGCAGCCCCATAAGGTTGTGTTGACTACTGTGTTGCTTATGTTTGTATGCTCTTAGTCTAGGATTAAACTACAACATCTCTATAGTATTTCTAGGATACCACTCTTGCTTCGTAAGTGTCAACCGTCAAAGCATGACTTATGATGTCAAGTTCTTCTAAAGTATCTTGTATCATTTTTCTTTGCCGCACAAGCTTGTAAAAATATTGTTTCCATAAAGATACTGTATCATTTTTCTTTGTCGCACAAATATGATAGTTTGTTGATTATGTGTAAATGCAAATTAGGTGATAAAATCTGTGTCCATAAGTTTTTCCTCAAGAGTACCTCCAAACAGATGAAATGCATCCAATCTGTTGCTTTATGACTTATGTATTCATGTGTGTTTTGATTGAATTTACTTGGTATAATTTTACCTCCAGAGTTTTCCTGCTTTTGATTAGAAAAATCTCTTAGTACAACAATTATTCACTAAAAGCCACACATATTCACCATAGATACTAGTTATACTACACTCTGTTTATCTAGTCTCATCTCTTTACTTGAAAAAAAAATAGTAAGGAACTAAAACTCTTGCTCATTGTATTATAAAACTTTAGAGTAAAATCTCTAATGATTGTATATAACTAGATCCATGGTTGTGTCCATATCTATCAAAATAAAATTGATATGGATATGAATACATAACTACTCGATTTGCATCCAAATATTAGGTTTTGTTTATAGTCCTATTCAATTTTATATAGCTAGAACTCAAACTTTCCAGAGAAATAATACTAAATCAAAATTTTATTGACTTATTTTACTTTTATTTAGTTATGACTTTGACTTTATTATCACAAAATCTAACTACCTAGCCTATATACATACTTTCACTATCCTCTATGTATCAATATTCATCTAAAACAAATACAAGTATAACATTTTACATGAATAGTAAAACATAAGAACTAGAGATTGCATGCCACATGCCACATCCAAACATGGTCCAAATCTGGTTGCCTTGCACACATATCCCACATATGTGTGATAGGTAATGATATATATATTTAATCAAATCAAAGCTTGACAAGTGGTAGGACCCATCAAACATACATCCTAACTACATAAGATGTGATCCTAGTGGTTAAAATATTATTCATTTGAATTCATCTTTCGCACATTAAATCCATGTGACCTCCTTACATTCCTAGATGTACCACAGCTGTCTAATAATTAAGCCTACAAAAAGCAGAAGTGAGATGAAAAATTCCCTTCTCCTTCAAACTTTGTGGATTCTAATGCATGTGCTAAAAGATTTTACATGACTTGTTTGACCAAGATAAAGCCTTGTTGAAGGGAACATGACAACTAGCTCAAAAAGTCACATGTGAGATAAAAATGGCAAGATCTTTATGATTGCTTCAGCACACTGATGCATAGTGGTGACTTCATTTGCTCAAGACATCATTGTAGGCATTCTAAATGTATGTTTTCCAACAAAAATTTGCCACTCTACAACATGGTATTTCCACAAGTTTGGCACTAGCGCATCAATCTTAGTTACCCAAACTGGGAGTAGGTGTGGGAGTGGGTCCAGGAAATAGATATTCTAAAAACATTTGAGAAATGCTTGAGAAGCAAGAGTTCGAGTTTATGAAGAGTTTCCATCTTTCCAAAAAATGTTGTTTACCCTAAGTAGAATTTTTCTACAACTAAGGCATCAATATCAAACTCCATTTCAAGTCAATAACCAAGTAGTCAATATTGAGAAACCTAATTTTCTATTGGAACCTTTTTTTTATGAGTCCTCTTTCAACATTGCGTGCAAAGACAAATCTGACTAAAAATGGCTTTCTTCAACAATCCATATTGGTATAAAGTATTTCAGACTGAGCTGCTACCAGACTTACAAATAGCCCACTCTTTAACATCTTAGAATTGTAACCATTTGAAGGTTTTGATGGAGTAGTAGTAACTGAACAACTTAAACAGTTACCAAAGGTGCAGGCAGATGTCATTAATAAAGAAGATTAATTTGGATGTCAGAAGTGATGTCAAGGAGGGGCAACCAGTGCAAGCGATTCTTGGTGAAATGGTTGGGCAAACCAGCTAGTGAAAGTACATGAATCATAGAAGAAGTGCTTGAAAGAATAGATCTAGAGGTAAATGTTGAAGTGGTTAAAACATTCTCACTGTAGTAGGGTTGTTCTTAATCTGGGGAGATTGATGCAGGAGCGTTCAAAAAGAAAAATGAAGCTAAAATTGCCCATTGGTTTCATAGAACTTGTCTCGATTTTTAAGTTGCAATCCGTCTTTATTTAAGTGCGATAGTTCTTTTGTTTTTGCTATGGTTAATAGGTTGTTAATAAGCTCCTAGTCTTTATTAAAAAGGTCAGGTGACCAGCATGTGACTTTAATGGACCAAGGAATGTTTAGATTAAATTAAATTAAATTAATAAGAGATCAAGAATTATGGTTGCAGAGCTTCTAAAGTCCTAGCATAAATAAATTTTTAAGAGTCTTTTGTGACAGCCGTCATATTATAATCTTGAATTAATAAAACTTATTCATTATAGGTTCGATTCCTTTGTTGCTTCTCTCTTTTATCTTATTTCCCGTTGCTGAATTCCATCCGGCATTAGTAATAGTAATTTAATGTCAACTAATTAAAAGAAATATTACACATGCAATCAGCTTTACTAAACATACATTAATTATTATTGATTAATTCCATTATGTGCAAAAATCTAGAAAGTAGTCAAGAAATTGTAATAATTCTACTAGTCTAAATCTTCCACTGATGTTACTACGTATGCTTCCCATCATAAAATTATGCATGCATTAAATCACATTATAACCATACTAGATTTTCATGAAAAAAAAAAAATCTATTATACATAATTGTTTCAACTTGGCTTAAAGCTATTTAGATTGCATGACAATTATCCAAATAATTACAACATATCACCCCACAATATTCTAGATAGATAACATTGAATCAACTCTGGCTTTGTAATCATGCAAGTGCCAAGTTACAGCCACATCAACAAGAAGTTTTAGCCATGTTTGCTGACTGTGCCAAATAAACACTTGATAATTATATTATAGTTAAAAATAAAAAGGGATAGTTCATCTAATTGACAAGAACTGCCACACATCTCTTTCAATGGCTTTTTGTTCTCCCCTACTCAATCAGAAAGACCTAATCGGATGGATCAGTTGTGCCTGGTGATGAGATCACAGAGATTGCCGTGACCTAATGCTTTTCCTAAGGCATCGCCCAGGGCAAGGACGTGCTATTAAATAAGGAGTGGTCTAAAAAATAGGAGAGGCGAAGGCAGGATGAACAAGGAAATATTTTTAAAATTTACTATTAAGTATTAGACATTTTTTATAATTATTTTGGTTGAAGATGAATGCAAGTAATAAATTCGATAATAGAGGGTAGCCCTTGCTCCATATTTCTTTTATTACCCCAATTCATAGGAAAGACAAGATTTGATCTAATCATATGATACATCTACAAGCTTGAAACTTAATAAGTTGACACCTTCATCTTACATTGTTGTTTGATGTGTTTGTTAGCTACTTGCATGCTAGGATTGATGGTTGAAATAATTTGAATTGGTGTTTAATATATCAGGAATAGTTTGCATTGGATGATGTCGTTTGAAGTTTGAGTTAAACCCTAGTTGCTTGGTTTTTCATAAAACGAAAAATTAATTCAGCCTCTTCCATCCTAAGAAAACTAGCAAACATCACCCATAAGCTCCTCAACATGATTAAGAAATCATTAAATTACAGCAGAGCACAAGTTGTAATGTAATTGAATTGGATGTAATCAAATTGCATTGTAAGTAAACTAATACTATTACGAAGTTGCAACTATAAGAACTTATTTGGTAGATTAGCTTACATGTTAAAAAGTGCTTAATATTATAAAATAACATGAAATTATTATAATATGATTATTATAGTAAATAATAATATAATATTAGAAAGTATAATATCATTATTCTAAAAATACAATATTATAATATTATGATATATTAATATTGTAATATTACAAAATCATAACATAAATAATATGATAATATTACGTTAGCATATTATGATATTATAATATAATGCTATAACATTATCATATTATCTCATTTTACCTTACATAATTATATTATAGTTATAATAATTTTATGCAATATTGTATTATAATATTATAATGATATTTAAATATTATGATATAATAACATTATATTATCCTATACTATTATAATTATATTATAATATTATTATGTTATATTATTAAATGTAACTATTCTTATGTTTTGAAATTATGGATCGACTCCTTGTAAGTTTACTTATGGCCAATTTGGTTGCAAGCCAACCTATATGTTTTTAGGTCCCACTTACAATTTAAGAAATTATTTGAAATCCCATGATTGAAGCTGCACTGCATGTTGAGTTGCAACATATCTCATCTCACATGTTTATAGTGTTGTAATTTAATAAAATATTGCAAATTATTCTTAGACTATAAGTGGGACCTAAAAATATCCTAATCAACCCAGTCAAGTTGGTCATAGGCTAACCTACAAAGGGTTGACTCATAATTTGAAACACAAGAATAGATATCTTTTATATTAAAACATAATAACATTATAACATAATATATCTTACTATAACATAATAGATTATATTTTAAAATTATTAAAGTATTATTATTATAATATATTATGTTATGATATCATAATTGTATTATAATATAATAAATATAATATTGAATGAAAACATTGTTATAACTATAACATAGTTACATAGTGTAAAATATGATGATATAATAATATTACAATATTACACAAGGATATAATATAGTATATATACCAATATAATATTATTATTATATTGTGTTGTAATTTTATAATATAATAATAATATTATTATTATTATTTATAAATTAAAATAATTTATAATAGTAGTTTTTGATAATACAAATAACTCTATTAGTACAGCTACAATCTTTCAATAATTATTAGTTTAGCTATAATTTCACTTGCAGGATTTCAAACAGTTCTTAAGTGTAACATCACTTGTAAGCTATTATTAAAATATAACCCTACAAACAGGAGAGGATAGATGAGATATAACTCAACTAAGGCATTGGAAGCAAAAACTCGAAACAAGTCTCTAAGCATACGGAGGAGCCAAGCAGCCAAGGCAATAAAAGGCAAGAAGAAGACCATAACCTACACAAGTTCTCTACCATCATAATTTGGCAAGTCAGTTCCTTATCTACTTTCGGGTAGGTGGGGAATTATGTTAATCTAACAAATATTTTTGTCACCCAGTCTTACCGGTTGGTTTGCCTCCCGGTAACATTAATAGCATAGAGAGAGACGAGGCGCTGTAGCAGCCGATTGAGGGGGTGATCCTCGGTCTCAGAGATTAACAATCAGTTTACCACACAAAGTCTTTCTCAAGTTCAATTAACACCCCTTCCTTTTTTAATTACTCCTTTCTAGGATACAAGAGAGAGGAATTCTGATGCATCTTTAAAGAATTGGTAAATTAGTTATTGTTCAGATTTGAAATAGTACAAGAAAAACTACAGCATTTTGGGTTCTCCAACAGGTAACAACCGAACCAAGTATCAGGATTGAGGCCATCATCCATCTTGTATCAACACAAGAAACTGCCAATTCTTCAAGATGAAAGAGTCTGGCTTCAGTCTTTTGCATCCTTTACCTTGTATAGATTATAGCCAATTTATCAATCTATAAATCAAGATGACGAAAGAGACTGACTTCAATCCTTTACATAAGATAACGAATGCATCCTCTTCTTTTTACTGACAGCGACTAAATTTATACATCTATATATCCGATTTCGACTAAATTTTTGTTTTTTGTTTTTAACGATAAGGAAGTACAGCTTGACCGTTGAACTAAACACGATCACATGGTTCAGTGTTCACAGGCAAGAAAATCCTGTTACACACTCGTTTGACCCAGGTCGGCCATGAAGTCCCAAATCTTAGCATATTTTCTAGTCGAGTGCACTGGATAGAGGAGCAGCCAAAGGAGCCCCATGCAAACCGCTCGGACGTCACAATCAAGGGAAAAGTGAAGGACTGGATCCTTCACGTAGATGGGGCATCAAATTCTCAAAGAAGCGGGGTAGGCCTCATCATAGCAAGTCCGGATAGTGTTGTGACTGAGTACGCCCTCCGTTTTCTCTTCTCGGCCACAAACAACCAGGCTGAATATGAAGCCTTACTATCAGGAATAAGACTGGCACGGGAGCTTGGGGTGAAATGCCTTAGAGTCTTCACCAACTCCCAGCTCATTTATGGTCAGGTTAAGGGAGAGTATGAGGCTCGAGATCCCATACTGTCTCGCTACTTGAGCAAGGTGCAATCACAAGCCTCTTCCTTCACTCATTTCAGTGTCAGTTACATTCCCGGGAGGAGAATGCCAGAGCCGATGCTTTATCCTGGCTAGCCACTTCGGTTGATGGGACCTTGGGAAAAACTTATGTAGAACATCTGGAAGCCCCAAGCATCGATATAGTGGAAGAATCCCTTCCAATTAACCAAGATCCTTCTTGGATGGACGCCTTTGTCCAGTACCTGACCAACGACATCCTCCCAGTCGACCCCACTGAAGCCAAGCTATTTAGGTGGTAAGCATCTAAGTTCCTGGTGCTCGACGGACAATTGTATCGAAGATCCTTCTCACACCCTCTCCTCAAATGTGTCGATCCTGCAGATGCTGACTACATCCTCCGTGAGATCCATGAGGGTATTTGCAGAAACCACTTTTGGGGCAAAGCGTTGTCACATAAGGCTCTACACCAAGGCTACTACTGTCCTACCATGCGGAAAGACGCGGCCGAGCTAGTCTGAAAGTGCGATAGCTGCTAGCGACACGCTAACATTCAACGGCTGCCAACCTCTCAGCTGAGCCCCCTGTCGGCTCCATGGCCCTTCGCCCAATGGGGAATGGACATTTTGAGACCATTCCTTCAACCTCTGGTCATCCCAAGTTTCTGCTCGTTGCCATCGACCATTTCACTAAGTGGGTAGAGGCCGAAGCACTCGCCAAAATTACTGAAGCCAAGGTGAGGAACTTCTTTTGGAAGTCCGTTATCTATCGGTTCGGGCTACCCCATACCCTTGTTACCAACAATGGTCGATAGTTCGACACGCTCCTTTCAGAGAGTTTTGTACCGAACTAGGCATGTATCAGAGGTTCACTTCTGTCGGTCATCCGCAATCAATTAGAGTGGCAAAAGTGACAAATCAGATTATCCTTCAAGGGCTTAGGACACGTCTAGATGATTTCAATGGAAGATGGGTGGAGGAGCTCCCGAACGTGCTGTGGGCGTATCACACAATGCCCCAAACCCCCACAGGAGAAACTCCTTTCAGCCTTGTGTTCGGGTCAGAGGCAGTCATTCCGGTGGAGATTGGCATCCCTAGTCCCTAGATACAATCGTATGATGAGGGAAACAATCCCAGCCAATTGAGAGCCAACCTTGACCTCGTTGAGGAAGTCCACGATCAAGCATGACTCAAAATGGCCTCCTACCGACAAAGGAAAGCAAGGTACTACAATGCCTGAGTTTGCCCCAGAACATTCCTTGCTGGAGACCTGGTCCTCAGACGAGCCGAAGTCTCCAAACCCACGAAGGGAGGAAAGCTGTCCCCAATTGGGAAGGACCTTATCGAGTCACCGATGCATTTTATCACAGATCATACCAGATCAAAGGGTTAGACGGGAAGCCTCTCCCTCGCACCTAGAACGCGGATAATCTCCGTCGGTATTATCAATGAAGTGTACGGACATCATAAGCTTGAGCATGTCTACTAGAGTAATATCTACTTTTTCACTAACATGCATCTTTGAGCAATCTTGCTTCTTCCACTCAAAACCGACTCAGCGTCAGTATTCAAGCCTGACTCCGCATCGGCATTCAAGCTTGACTCAGCGTCGGTACTCAAGCCCAACTTAGCGTCGGTACTCAAGCCCAACTCATCATCGGCACTCAAGCCTGACTCAACATCGGCACTCAAGCCCGACTCAGCGTCGACACTCATGCTCGACTTCGCATTGGCACTCAAGCCCAACTTAGCGTCGACACTCAAACCCGACTCCGCGTCGGCACTCAAGCCCCACTCCGCATCGGCACTCAAGCCCGACTCAGCATCGACACTCAAGCCCCACTCCGCGTCGACACTCAAGCCTGACTCCGCGTTGGCATTCAAGCCCGACTCAGCATCGACATTCAAGCTCGACTCAGCGTTGGTACTCAAGCCTGACTCCGCGTTGGCATTCAAGCCCGACTCAGCATCGACATTCAAGCTCGACTCAGCGTTGGTACTCAAGCCTGACTCCGCGTTGGCATTCAAGCCCGACTCCGCGTCGGCACTCAAGCCTGACTCAGCATCGGCACTCAAGCCCTCTGCGTCGGCACTCAAGTCCGACTCCGCGTCGGCACTCAAGTCCGACTTCGCGTCAACACTCAAGCTCGACTTTATGTCGGCATTGAAGCCCGACTCTGCGTCAGCACTGAAGCCCGACTCTGCATCGGCACTCAAGCTTGACTCAGCATCGGAACTCTAGCCCGGCTTCGCGTCGGCACACAAGTATGAGGTTGGATTAGCGTTTATTCAGACTTTCATTTCGGTCTCAAACTTCAGCCTCAAGTCAACTCCGGTTTCAATCTCTCCCACGTCTTGACTTCAGCCTCGACACCTACGTCGAGTATCGACTCTCAACTACGGCCCAACTACAGCCTGGTTTTCTATCTTGGCTTCTACCTCACTTAATAGTTACGGTTTCGGTTCCTAGCTCGGATCTACTCTCGGCCTCGACCCCCATTCTAGAATGAGCGTCTTTGCTACTACGAAAGCAAATCACCCATAGCGAATTCCAAAGATTTCAAAAGTGTATTTTCATTAATTGTAAAAGTTTTACAAAATTGCCGACTCTAGTCGGGCCTCATTACAAGGAAAAATAAAAATAGTGCTCAAGGGTTGGCCGACGCTGGATCATCATTGGGGGAAGGATGTTCTTCTTTGTCTGGTTCCAGGTCACCAATTCCCTCGAGGCCGTAGATTATTCTTACTTTGGCTTTGCAGTCTTGGAAGCCTACGTTGTATGCAAAGGAAGTGGCCCCGGCTAGCTCCTCTTCATAACTAGTGGACTGCCTAAAGCTCTCTACGGCCTCGGTGGCCTTCTTCTCTACCGCAGTAATTTTTTCTTCGGCAGCCGTCATAGCCACCTTCAGGTCGAATACCTCGGCGTCGGATCGGCGGATGATCTCCTCGGCATTTTCTACCCACTCCTCAGCCGCTTTTATTTTGATGATGGCGGAGTGTAGTCGATTCTCCAAATACAAACAGTTGTGACTCCGCCATCTTTTGCTTCTCCTCTGCCGCTCGAGCATTATTGAGCTCACGGGCTGCCTAACGTTGAGTTCCTCAAACGCCTCTTCTACCCTTCTCGCTCGGGCCAAACCTTCGGATCAGGCGGCCTCGGCCCTCTCTGCCCGGGCCAAACCCTCGGCTCGGGCCATTTCCAGAGCCTGCTCGGCCTTTTCAGATCTGGCCTGAGCTTAGCTAACCTCTTCGTGCAAATGGCCGAGGGTGGTCCTGGCCTGGGATAGGATGCGTTTGACGGTGGCAAAGGAATTTATCGTCTAAGAACCCCAGATAAAGTCGGGGAACCTCTCCTACTACTAAATCCTCGGGCTAACTGAGCAGTATCCATGTGCCTTAGTCGCGCCTAATGTTCGAATCCCCGGCCAAGCGAGCAAAGTCTCCACGCTCTAACCACGACCTAAGGCCTCGATCAAACCGAGCGACTTCCAAGATAACGGGAACATCTCCCGGTGCTTCAGCAGAGGTGAAAGACCTCTCTCTACCCAATGATAAAGATATACGAGCCATCTCTTTCCGAAGAAGCACTTGTCTCATTTTGCAAACGAGACCACGATTTACCGGATAAGCCCACGGGACCGCCCAGGTCTCCCTTTGGCTCGAACAAGGACAAACAGCTCCCCCCTTTTTCTTTTTTATGGACCAAACGACAATCTCAGTAGGGAACAAAAGATTGCCAAAAAAGAACTTCTCTCTTTATTCATTATAAGGAAAAATACAAAAGGAAAAAGAAAAAGTAAAAATAGCCTTCACAAAGGCTCACTGCCTCCTCCAGGAGTTGTCGGGTCCTCCCTGTGTCAAGTTAGCTCGATGACTTGTTGATGGAGGGACGCTATCACCCCCTCCTGCCGGTCAATTACCCGACGAAGAGCCTCGGCCTCCCTCGTAGAGACAGCAAGAAACTCCTCGACCGTCTTTTTGAGCTGATCATGGCCTGCTAGAGCTGACGCCAAGGCCATCCCATCAACGGTCACGGAAGAGCGACTCCCCCAAAAGTCCCTGTGGTCGTTGCTGCCGACATTCGGCCCTTCGGTCGATTGCCCTTCACCATGAGAGGCCATACTTGCTCTCAGGAGCTATCGGAAGGCTGGCTAAGGGGATGACAAGCACTGGCATCCCTCTCATCCATATTTATATCGCCCTAGCGAGTATTCCGATCAGTCGGGTCATTAATCCCGACCCATGGGAATTTGCCGTGTGTCGCCACCTCGGTTGGCGCCCACAGGAAGCGAGGAGTCACGCCCCCTCTCGAGGAAAATCGGTAAGCGTCGATGAACTACTCGGGAACCCCCCTCCTTCTATAGGAACTGGGTTCCTTCCGATCTACTAGGCCCTCACGAAGTAAATGTTCTTGAAACCTCACCGGATTTCCTTGAATCTGCCGCCCTTGGAGAAGTGCGAGGAAACGAAAAGGCGCGTCAGCAGCTGACGCTGACTTGCTTCCCTCGGAGATCACCAAATCATAAATATCGGGCATCCCCATGCGCCACCCATTTTGCTTTGGCGGTCCGCACCAAATCTCACGGGAACCAAACATCAGAAGTCTCGGCGACAACCGAGTTATCCCTTCGAACAATAAATCTCCAAACCTCGGCTGGGCTAAGCAATAAATCTCCGAACCTCGGCTGGGCAGAGCAACAAACCTTCGAACCTCGGCCGGGCCGAGCAATAAATCTTTGAACCTCGGCTGGGCCGAGCAACAAATCTCCGAACCTCGGCTAGGCCGAACAACAAATCTCCGAACCTCGGCCAAAGTCAAGGAATATGTTCTACTACTAAGAATCCAGGCAAAAGCCGAGGAGCTTTTCCCACTATCAAAGCCCCAGCCTAAAGCCAGGATGCATGTCTCGTTATCACAAATCCCGACCAAACCAAGCAATCTCCAAAGTTCCATCCGAATTCGGTCTGCTTATAAGCCCCGACCGGGTCAGGTAGCGCAAAATCCTCGGCCAAGAACGAGCGATATCTCCGTGCCTTATCCTATGCCAAGTAAGATGCTATCTGAAAACTCGAACGAGCCAATTAGCTCCTTAAACACCCTAAGACGAGGGTAGCGCCTTGCGGAACTTTGGTAGAGGTGAAGGACCTCCCTCTACTCAAAAGAGACATACGAGCTATCTTTTCGAAGAAACACCTGTTTTCGCTCTACAAACAAAATTGTGCTTACCGCGTGAGTCCGCACGACTGCCCAGGTCTCCCTTCAACTCAAACAGGAACAAACGGTCTCCCCTACTGAGAATCGGGCTGCAATTTTGGCAAAAAACAAAGCCGCAAAGTATGTTACGACACGGGAGCGACAACTCTTGGCACAAAAAGAAACAGAAGCTAGGAGAAAGGACAAAACTTTCTTTATTTCATTGCTAGCGAAACGAATTACAACCACCTAAGAGGCATTACAAATGTGTCGAAGCATAGGAAATGAAGACGAGTACATGGCTCGGCCGAATTGCTCCAAGATAGCTTCGGGTAACAATGATACTTCGGCATCTGGTCCAGCAAATCAGACAAATCATGAACCAGTCAGCTTGCACTGATAACGAGCAAATGACTCGGCCCGACTGTTGCGACCAGCTTTAGTAAATAATGATATCTCGGCATCCGGCCCGAGATATTAGAGAAATCAGAAAGGGTGGATGAGCCTTGTCCCAAGCCACCCATCCGCAGAGCCCTCCGACGGGTGGGAAGAAAGCTCGCAGACTCTGATAATGGGGTACTCTCCCAAATCGAGTGTGTACCGCTAGCCACCGCCCAAGTTAAAAATCAACGTACTAGCGGACAACACACCATCACCCCCTCCTCACATGGCAAAAAATTCCCCGGGCGGATGAGCCCAGGAATCTGGATCAGGGGAGGAGGCGAAGTTCATGAAAGTCATGGGGAGCACGCGTGGACTTCCTACCCTGCGTCCCCCAAGGTGAATCGCAAAGGACACGTAGGAAGCGTATATGTGCGCTCTCCATGCAATCTCTGCGAACCTCCTGTGCGCTCTCCATACGATCTCCAGAACTCCTTTCTTAAGGATTAGCCACTCTCCGATGGCTCCTTCATCACCCCAACTATCCAGAGGGCGGCAACTTGCAGAAGGAAAGCCCGGTCCTCCCGCTCTAAGCCCTAGAGAGACAAGCATCATGTAAACCTTCGCAATTCACAGAGAATAGAACTCTAGGATGGCACAACACAACCCTCTTTTCCCTTTTTTATAGGCAAAGATGAATCGGGAGCAGCAATCAGAACAGAAAGCTCCGAGATTCAAAACGCCTGACCCACACCACCACGTGGCCTATCGAGATGAAAATAGTGCCCCTCGTTGCACGCCAAGCACATCGTCCGAACCATGACGCATGCCAAAATATTTTCTCTGATCCCGGATCATGAGCTTTAAATACAGAAAATCGTCCGCCAATCTTACAGGTACTAGCAGACCTAGGAGATCGTCCCACAAAAATGACGTCCTTCAATGGCAAATAAGCGCTTACACCACATGCCAAAGCAACCTGCATTGGAAAAGATCGATACAGCAAAGGTCCCTTGGAAAGTGCCGGGGCGACCTTTTGCCGGCTACAGAGCCGTACAATCTACTTCGGTGAAGCGAAGATCGACCTACCCTGGAAAAGACAAAGCACTAACGGGGGTAATAAAGAGACGCGAGGGCCAAATATTCCTCGACAGAGACATTTCGATACCCTATGCTCCGGCCGACCCTCCCCCCCCTCCATCTTTGAAAGTCGTCCTACTATCGCAAGCTCGGATGGACCAGCGGAGATCGGTGAAGAAAATAGTTAACGATGGCCTATCACCTATCGGTATTTAAGCCGCTCCAGGCGAGAGCCCTAATCACCCTAGCCATCAGCCCCAGTGCCACTAACATAAAATCTTGCTATGCGTCATCACCTCAGTGACCGCTCGTGGGAAGTGAGGAGTCACCCTCTCTTTACCAAAAAGAATAAAGGGATGACAATGAGGATTCAATGAACCCCCCTTGCTCGGGAACAAACTCCCCTCTTTTCATCGAAGGCACGACGTGACTTCGCCACTGATTAGACGGACTACCCCGGTCCTAGCCAGGATGCTTATGTGATTCCTGGTCCCGTCTAGCCGACCTACCGCATTTCTTGGCCCTAGTCGAGCTGTTTCATCCTTTGACCCTAGCCGAACCATTGCGTCATTCGGCTTAAGCCAAATTGAATCGTCTCTCAACCTCCTTTTTTACCGAGCTGTGTTATCCCTTAGCTCCTTCGTTGGGGCTATCCCTATAACTTGGCCTTGACCAAGATGTTCCCTCAAATTCAAGCCAGAAAACCAACCATGCGGCGCAAGTAAGCCATAGGTTGCTCACAGTTGGGATAAAAATTTTAGACGAGAAATCATCTGAGAAAGGCAAACAGATGAAAACAACCGATCCATTTACTAATTTTCGGTCAAACTACAAAAGAAAAGAAACAAAAAATACATATGGAGGCCCTCAGGGGATCAAAGCTTGGGATCAGACCCTGCGCACCCTACAGCGGCATCAACAGGAGCATCACTTGGCCCCCCCTTCTCGATGGTGTCCCGCCAGGATACCTCGGTGGCAGCGTCGACGCCCAGAACAGCTTCGAGATCGACGTCTGAGATCTCCTCATACTCGTCCTCCACGGCCCCCGGGGTGCAGGTCTCATAACATTCGGCTTCCAAACAATACAAGTCCAGGTCGGGATAAGCTTGGGTGATCTTAGCTCACGCCTCCTCCTCACCGAAACGGAATGCATTGGCACAGGCCGCCCTACGTTCCTCGGCAAACTGGGTGGAGCTCTTATACTCCACCGCTGAAGAGGCCCGCGTGTTTGCCTCGGCCAGTTGTTTCTCCAACTCGGAAATCCTCCGATGCCTCGAAGCTGCCTCCTCTCCAAAGGCCATCAAACGCTCCTGGAACTCCAGACTCATCTTGTTTACCTACAGACAAAAAGCCGAGTAAGAAGAAGGTCAAAAGGCCAAAACAGACGGGACAGGAAACACCCTACTTGCTCATCCTGCCGAGCTAGTTCATTGCCCAGCGCTTGAACCTTATTGAGAGCCTTCGATTTAGCCGATTGATTTTGATGAAGGCTCTCCTTGAGTTCATCAACCCGGGACTGTCTATCCCCAATCTCCTGGTGAGCGTAGTCGAGCTCGTCGGAGAGTCGAGCAGCTCGCTCATCCGACCTTTTTAGCCGATCCTTCATTTCGGCAAGTTCTTTGTCCGAACGGGTGAGCTGGCCTGCAAAGAAGTCCTCATGCGAGAGGCGTTGGGGGTGACCCTCCGCGGAAGACCCTCCGATGCTCAAAAGTGGGGATCGATGATCAACAGAAATGAGGAGAAGGATCTCTCTGGGGAGCCCCTCTGGGGGTGGCCTCTCGGGAGCTCGTGCGGAGTGCCAACGGCGGAGAGGAGAGGCAAAGGGGGAGCAGTGAGAGAGAGAGAGGGAGAGAGAGTGATGCTGAGACTGAGCTAGAAGTTGAGAGAATCTGGGAGTGTCTTATTTATAGGCAATCACCTGAATCTTGAGCGCCTTTTGGAAGGTTCGAAGGTTATTGGGATACGGAGATGATTCGAATCAAGCTGTTGTGAGGCCGGCGGGATCCGTATCTTGTCTATTGAAGGATCGACAGCTGGGAGAGCTCTCTGATGGCCTGAGATCCGATGACTGTCTAGGTCCTAGGTCATTATTACAGATCCTAGGCCGTTATTGCAGATTCTAGGCCACTCCTCGATATGATTCTTTGTTTGGGATTCTATTACACTAGACTTAGGCACTCCCGCGCCAGGTTCCGCGGAGGTGCATGTCGAGCTATGGATTGCTCGGGGGTTGCTTGGGGGAGCCGATCTATGGATTGCTCGGGGAAACCGAGCTATTGGATCACTCGGGGAAACCGAGCTATTGGATCGCTCGGAGGAACCGAGCTATGGATCGCTCGGGGGATCCGAGCTATGGATCGCTCGGGGAAACCAAGCTATGGATCGCTCGGGGAAGCCGAGCTATGGATTTCTCGAGGAAGCCGAGCTATGGGTCGCTCGGGAGATCCGAGCTATGGATCGCCCGGGGAAACCCATAGCTCGGCGGAGCCGAGCTATGGGTTGCTCGGGGAAGCCGAGCTATGGGTCGCTCGGGGGATCCGAGCTATGGATCGCTCAGGAAAACTGAGCTATGGATCGCTTGAGGAAACCGAGCTATAGGTTGCTCGATCCGCCAGATCATACTAGCTAGCTCGTTATTTGTGGGCACAGCGTAGCAAGTGGGGGCTGGGGCTGATCTTAGCCCCTTCGCACAGTTATCAATGCAATGACAATTTTACCCCTCAACACATGCCCCCAACTCCCTAGTTCGAAGCGTAGGTTTGGGCATAGGGAGTATAGGCCTAGGTGGCATGATCTGAATGGGGGGATGTGGATTTGACAGCCCATGCAATGATGCCCTAATTAATGCTGCATGGCCATCCTGCCTTTTCGATGTGGATCCATCGTTTCTTAGGAGCGAAGGTAACGGTTGGGGAAGCGCCACATAGGAAATCTCGATCTTCACGGTGCCTGCAGTGGCGATTCCGGACGTCTTGGTTTAGACGCCTTATCTTCTCCCTTAGGCGGTTTCTTTTGTAGAAAATGGAGTCGAAGCTGCGCTCTCCCCATTTGCAGAGTTCTTTCATTTTTTCCTCGAAAGATTTTATTCTTCTATTTCCTTTGCGACCTCATTCAGTGCCTCTTTTGATCGAAAGCATGGTAAGTCCCAGTGATCAGGCTTTAGAGGTCACCCTGGCGGACCTGGAACGGATACGCCGCCTATACAAGATTCCTTAGGATGTTACCCTGCTGCTCCCGACGACCGACGATAGGGTGACATTCGAATTAGGGGACGGAGCATTTTGTTACGAGGAAAGTTTGAGGTCAGACCTCAGGTTTCCTCTTCATCCGTTGGTGCGGGAGGTGATGAGGTTCTGCAACATATGCTTCACCATGGTGGCTCCCAATAGCTGGTGCAACCTCATTGGATTCATCTCGCTGTGCAGCCGCGTTGGGATAACCACGACTCTCCCGATGTTCAGGGTATGTTATAATCTGGTTTCTGGGAGGGCTTTCGAGTGGACCTACATTGGTCCTTGGAGGGCTTTCAAGATGATTTCAGACAATCCGTCGTTGATAAAAGAGTAGAAATCGCGATTCTTTATAGTCGAGGGGAATATTGGCTCGGATTTCTCCGGGTGTGGGGGCGATATGTAAAGGATCCGAAGGCGCATCCGGAGTTATCCGCGCAGGAGAAGAGGGATTTGATCGTATTACGCAACAGTCGAGTGCTTCCAGCCAGTGCCCTTCTATCTGAGGATGCTCTCTTCGTAGCTGGATTGAGTCCCGTGGATCCTCGCGGTAAGCATTATTTTGTAGCCAGTAGTTTAATGTGATTTTAGCTTCAATTTTTACGCGAGCTAATGGGCGAGCCGCATTGCTTCTGCAGCCGAAAGGTCGGCATTCGTAGATCAGGTGAGAGAGGAATTAGGCAAGCATCGCAGGAGGTATGGCTCCAGTAGTAAGCATAGGGCTGAGAAAAGGCCTCGCCCTTCCGGTCCCCGCCCTGGGGGGACCAGGAGAGATGGTGATGACCGCCGTTCCTCGTCGCCGCAGGAGGGAAGTATCGTGGTTTCAGCGGTGCACGGTCCTTTGGTGGCGGAGGAAGGTCTGTCAGCGGGGAGAGATCAGGACACCACGGGGGTTCCGGAGGAGGCTGCCGAAATTTCCTCCCCACTTGTTGGCGTTTTGTTAGATGATGGCGAGGGAGCGACGTCAGTTCGCTCGGAGACCCCCGTGGTCGGGGTTGCCCTGTCCCCCTCATTGGAGGCCGGTGGTCTAGGGAAGTTGCAGGTGGAGGCGGGAATGGTCTCCACTTCAACCGAGGTGAGAGAAGTGGTCGCAGTCACCGAAGTTCGGCCCAGGTTGCCCGCGGGAGAATTGGCGGAGGATAAGGGGGCAACCGAACCGGTCAAACCAGCGAACGAACCTCGCGGGGCATCTCCCAGCGAAAGGCCTTCTGCTGAGGCACCAGAGACCCTGAGAGAAGCTGGGGTCCAAGAGGAGTCTGCCGGGGGCCGAGAAACGTCAGAAGAAGCAGAAGAAGAAGAAGAAGAAGGAGAAGGAGGAGAGCCGCTGAGCGAAGGGGACGCCCGGGCTAGGGCTCCCCTCACAGGAGCTGAGATGCCCGAAGCCTCTCAAATGAGGGCTTTGGTGGAGGAGGTTGGCTGGACGAGGGCCTCAGGGGCCGCGGGTTCCCAAGTTGGCTCCCTGAGTATTGATTTCCACTCATGCGATCCGGAGGTGAGTTCCATGTTCTCCGCTTTGATGCGGTCTACGTTCCAAGGGGGAGAGAGTTCCTCGGCAGGAGGGAACGATCCGAAGGATCTTGTCGAGGTGGCCTTTAGGCACACTGGAGTGCCGAGTGAAGCTTTCCTTCTCGCCGAGATTGATGACCTTGCCCTCACGAGGATTGCTTCGGATTACGTGTCGGGTAAGTCATCACACCGAAGCAGGGTTTTCGGTCGGTTAGTTTGACTGTGTTTTCATATGTGTGATCCTTTTCGCAGAATGCCTTGAACATGAGGGTGTTGAAATGGCGTTTGCATCTGGCTGTCGGAGCTTGGGCTCAGGCCCGCAAAGAAGTCGATCACCTCAAGGAGAGGGTGAATTCAATAGCCAGTCTTTCTCGAGCCTTGGTGGTCTCCCAAAGGGAGCTCGAGGAGACTCGTAAGGTCCTTACAGCTGAGAGAGAAAGAGCCTCTCAACTCGCAACGCAGGTCAATGAGCTTCAAGGCTTTCGTGAGCAAATCGACAAGGCTAGTTTGGAATTATCCCAGACTAGAGAGGAGCACGAGGACAAGGTCAGGGCCATGCAGCGGTTTTTCGATAAGAGATGGGATCAGCTGAAAGCCAGCCACGCCGAAGATAAAAGCAGCTGGGACAAGAGGCTCGAGGAGTAGCTCAAGTGCCAGCGGCAGCAATGCTGAAACCTTGGTCAAACGTCTCTTCTTCTCTGATGATGACCTCAATAAGTTACGTGAGATTGTCAGGAGCTTTGATGGTATTCTTGCCCAGACAGGGTATTTTCTCAGATTGGTGGATATTAATGCGAGCAGAAATAGACGGCAAGAAACATTATACTGGCGAAAAACAACTTCCACACCTGATGAACCTGAAATTGTTGGCCGGGAAATTGTGATAAATGATATAGTAGATTCATTGGTGAGAAGAACTGATGATTCCGGATCTAATAATAATGAAATATTTTCTGTTCTGTCCATAGTTGGCATCGGGGGAGTGGGGAAAACCACGGTTGCTCAGCATGTCTTTTACAATAATGAAATAAACGAACATTTCGATCTTAAGATATGGGTATGCGTGTCTGAAACTTTTGATGTGAGAAGGCTTACAATAGAGATGATAGAGTCTGCTGCTTCGGAGTCGATGCACATGAATCTTCATCAGTTCAGCAATTTGGATAAGGTTCAAGGAATTCTTCAGGAGAAGCTAGAGGGTAAGAGATTTCTAATTGTCCTTGATGATATATGGAATGTAGTGGGAAGCAAATGGGGTACCTTGCGTAAACCATTTAAATTTGGCAAAGAAGGAAGCAGAATTATGGTAACCACTCGGAGTCATGAGGTGGCAGCGGCCATGGGAACAAAGGAAACAGTGGATTTAAAGAGTTTAGCAGAAGAGGACTTTTGGACATTTTTCAAACAATGTGCATTTGGTGACAAAATCCTAGAACATCACCCAAAATTGGAACTGATTGGCAGGGAAATAGCAAAGAAGTTGGGGGGTTTGCCCTTGGCTGCAAAGACTGTCGGAAGCATACTAAGTCCTAAATTGAAGGAAGAGCACTGGCGAGGAATCTTGAAAAGCAAACTATGGGAATTAGAGCAGCAAGAAGATGGAATCATGCCGGCTCTGCAACTAAGTTACGATTATTTGCCAGCACACTTAAAGCAATGCTTTGCCTATTGTTCTTTGTTTCCCAAGGATTATATCTATGATAAGGAGAAACTAATCCAACTTTGGATGGCTCAAGGCTTTGCACCGCACCATGAGGAGTGCAAGAATGCAGAAGACAGACGGCAGACATGAATATGACTATAAGATTCATGATTTACTACATGAGCTTGCCGAATCTGTTATTGATGACGAATGTTGTAGAATTACTAACGCGCTGATGCAAATCCCAAAGAGATCTCGACACCTTTATATTGATGATACCAATCATCAGTTGGAGATATGTCAAAATATGTGTGACATCAAAAAATTTCGTAGCCTTGTCGTTGCTGATGAATTTTCCCTTCCAGAGGCACCTAGATTTAACATGGGGCGAAGGTGTCCAAGATCACATGGCAGATGTGTGTAAAGAGATAATTGAAGAACTTCGGCCGCATACCAATCTCACAGGGCTACAAATCAGGGTTACGGCGGCATCACTTCTCCAAGCTGGCTAAGTACATGGCTATCTAATCTAGAGACTATTGACTAGAATTTGCCTTCATGGGCAGTCCTTCCGCCTTTGGACAGCTACCTTTTCTTAAGTTTTGTCTTTTAACATATGCACTCGGTAAAAGAAGTTGGTGCCGAATTCTATGGTAGTGATGGTGATGATGCCGCATTCCCATCATTGGAGGAACTTAAATTTGAATATTTGTTTGAATGGGAAGAGTGGTTGGCACCAAATAAGGACCGATTATTATTTCCTCGTCTTCGCAAACTTCTTATTTATGGTTGCCCAAAGTTGACGAGGACCCTCGTGCTTCCAACTCCAACTAAACAATTCGACTTTTATGGAATGGAGGGGGGGCACATTTCTTTGAAAATGATACAGGGCGATGTGGCTTCACCATCTAAGCTTAAAATATACATAGATCATCATAGCCAGCAGTTCATCCATGGCCATTCGGAAGAAGTGCTTGCTTCAATCAAATATCTTCAAATCAATTGCTGCCTTGACATCATAACCTTATCTTTTCTCGAGAATATAATAGAGTGCTTTCAAAAGCTCACCTCCCTCAAAGAGCTCAGCTTCTGTTATTGTAATACGTTCGGGTTATTTCCTGTCGATGTGATGAGCCACTACAAGAAAATAGTAAAATAGTGACAAAAATTTTCATCACTATTCCATCAGAAATTGGGTTTAGTGACGGATTAGTGATGAAAATCTTATCATCACTATTTTTGCCGTCACTAAATTTAGTGATGAAAAGAAGTCCGTCACAAAATAATAGCGACGGATTTGTGACGAAATATTTCGTCAAAAATTTGTGACGAAACATATTTTTCATCACTAAATTGTGACGGATTAGTGACGAACTATTCCATCAAAAATTTGTGACGGAACATATTTTTCATCACTAAATTGTGACTGATTAGTGACGAACTATTCTGTCAAAAATTTGTGATGGAACATATTTTCCGTCACTAAATTGTGACGGATTAGTAATGAACTATTCCGTCAAAAATTTGTGACGGAATATATTTTCTATTGCTAAATTATGACAAATTAGTGACAAACTATCCATCACGCATTATTCCGTCACTATTTCGTCACAAATATTTCCATCACTATTCCATCACTTAAAAATTTAGTCACTAAAACTTTTGTCACTAGTCCGTCACTAATAGCGATGAATTAATGACGAAAAAATCCATTAGTCATTCGTTGTTGTTCCATCACTAATCAATCATTAATATTTTCGTCACTAATCCATCACTATTATTTCTATCAGAAATCCATCACTAATCCATCATTAACCTAATAAAATTTCATCAAATTTTATTCTTATAAATTTAAAATTATTTTGAAATTACAATATATTTAATGCATTCTAATGAAATTTATAGATTAAAATTTAAATTTAAGAATAAAAAATGCATTTCATAAAATAAGATAAATATATGTATACATCAACAATACTAATATTTTATACATTAGACATCAAATTATTCCCTTCATCTGGCACTGCAACCAAATTTATTCCCTTCATCTCACTTTCCTTGGACAAGTTGGCCATCCATCTAGATTCCCTTTTGTATATGGATCCTCTTTGATGAGTGTGAAACAAGTTCATGAGCAGGACCTAATCAACCTGAAGCTCTGAAATGAACAGACCTTGAAGAAATTTCCAAAGAGGAATCCAGTGCTGCTCACAGTCTCAGGAGGTTTAGGAGGCAAGGGATTCTGCTTCACCTTCAAAGTTGTCAGACCAATTTGCCGACGCAATGAATCGATGGTCTTGGCATCAACTGGGTTGCCGGACATCTCAGAAAGGCAGAAAGTATCCACTGCTTTGCCACCAATTGTCGATATATCTGCTCTCCTTATGCACAGGCTATTCTCTCGGAATATCCTAGTAATGTCTGAGAGAAGCCCAACCCTGTCCTCTGTCCTCAATTCCAATTCCAATCCCTGCAAAGATTCAGAGATTTAACTTAAGAAAACCAAATGAAAGCACTGCACATATATCATCATGGCTTGAAGTGAATTATACCTCTGAGGCTCGTCTCTCAATAGCTGCTTCAAGGCACTGAATCACACGCTGCCTTTCAGCCTCTGAGCTTATGGGGACCCCATCAAGATGCCTAATGTAGTATTCCTGCAGTCAAACAAAATGAAAACCTTCAGAGAAGCTGCATGGAAAAGAATTTAAAGTAACAAACCATATTGATATCGAGCATCAGCAAATGCAGTGTATTACCTGATAAGCTTCTTCCCTTCCAGTGTGGACTGTTCCATGGAACACAACATACTGCAACTACAACAATTCAATCTTTCCCCTTTTTCCCTCATGTTATTCATAAATTTTACTGTGCATAGTTGAAGTTCAGAGAGGTTTCAAGTTATTGTAATGTCATTTGAGTAAATAGCATATGTGCATGAGGCATGTTGATTGCAATGGTTCTTGAATTATTTATTTATTTATTCATGACATAATCACTTCTTTTGTTCACTGAGAAAGACAAATTTGAGAATGAACTGACTTTGCAATTTTAAAACTTTGGTGGAGGAGACAGTGGTAAATTACTTTAACCTAATTAAAAATTTGAAATGTTTATGGAACAGTCAATTGCACTGTATATAGGTACCCTGGCCATCTTTTTTGTCCTGATGATACTTGAATGCTTCTTTTTCCATCTTTCTCATTTCAAAAGCAGGAAGGGATTTCTCCTCGTATGTTTAAAACTGTTATTGCAGCTAATCATCCTGAGTTTTCAAGTATGAGGCAACAGATAATACTAGAAATTAATATAGGCATGTGAATGACTGGATGCATGTTTAATTTTTTTTTAAAAAAAAAAATTAAGCATTCAACTATAAATTTCCTCTTCCATTTCAACTAGTAATAATTTAAACAAACTGACAAAGCACTTGAACTTGGATCCTGATACTTGAAAACTGATTAAAGTCTTTCAATTATTGCAAGCCATCCAGAACATATAGTAGATGGAAAAAAGTGCAACTAACATCGATACTGATGTATTAGAAATGTCACAAAATCATCTTTATGCTATCTACCATCACTCTAATGCCTTATGAAGTAGAAGTATAGCCAGATATCAGCCAACCTTGTACAGAATCAAGCTTTGCTCAAAATTATTTATTTTTCATTTTTTTAAAGAATGTTATCAGCAGGTTTGTTTTAGATTCATTTGGACCTGAATACTGTTCCAAGACTTCCCTTCTGTAAATATGAGTTGGCATTTCAACTTTGGTTGAAGGATTTGCACCTCTATCATTTGAAATTATACCATGGAAGAAACAAGAATGAAACATCTTTAATACTGATTTTGATTGTAATTTATGATATAGGGCTGTCTTGGCTTTGATGGGTTCATCAAAGCTTTATAAGTTTGGACTTTAAAAGAAACAACCTTTTTATTCAATGTGGCAAGTAATAGCTTCTATTAGAACTCATAACAAAGTTAACCAGCTGTTTTCTAAGGAGACTTTTAAATGCATGGGAAAGAGAAGAAAAGGAACTGACTGACCAAAATTTGTTCTCTATGTGGCCACATGTAAAATTATTTCTTAAGGTTAATCAGATTCAGTGGCTTAAAAAAAACTATCCCAGTCCCAAAGCAGTCCTAAATAAGTCTTTAAGACTGACACTCCACTCAAACAGGATTTGACAACTGCCGCTAAGGAATGGTTGCAATTAAAATCAACCCACAAATCGCAACATAAATATTAAATAATCTAACATTCCTAGATTGCAATTTTTGGATCAAATAAACGATAATAAGTCACAGAGTTAAAAGAATACTCTCTATTCACTAATGTTTCTAATGATTGCTATTGCTTACCAATATATTTCGCATTCCAGCAAACTACATTAGGAGAGTATAGCTTCGTTTTATGTTGTACCTGATGAAAGGACAAACCCTGATTGAAGCAAATAATAAAAAAAATCTCACATGGTCTCTCCTCTATAGGTTCTAAAGCATCCCATGAACGTTCTTTGCACCATCACCATGATCCATTAGATATTAAATCATCCAGTTAGTACTAATTATAGAAGAAAAATCATATACCTGCATACTGTCGGAGAAGACTATGCAAATCTCTCTGGCTCAATTCTTCTGGTGCATGGCATGAAGATCTGCAGAAATGTCAAAGGCGCATATAAGAAGGAGCTGACAACATTAAAATATCTGATCATCATCAATATGGAAAAAAGCCTTTAGGACAAATGCTGTCATAGAAATGGGATAAATGTAAACATACAACATCAAGACCTGCATCACCCCAGCTCAGACTTTCTTAATCAAATAAAGAAACA
Source organism: Calamus simplicifolius (assembly GCA_900491605.1). NCBI lineage: Eukaryota > Viridiplantae > Streptophyta > Magnoliopsida > Arecales > Arecaceae > Calamus > Calamus simplicifolius. The sequence continues at coordinate 759,414 of UESW01003870.1, read as the reverse complement.
GGGAGCAACAATAAGAACAGAAGAGGTGATGACATTTCGTGATGGTTATTCTTCCAAATTAAGCCTTTATGGTGAGGTAAATGTTCAATATGGACAGAATAAAAGTCTTCCCTTTATTTGTCGCCAGATGCACGATCTGTCTTATTAATTGTCATGGCAAGCGATGCGATCCCAACTCTACAGAGATTGAGCAAAAGAGATATGCGATTTAAGGATAGAAACAAACATGGGTAGTTAAAGGATGCTCCCCAACTCTAGTAACTGCCGATATTCATTCAGTAAATTTAGGGATGATAGCAGAAACTGTTACTATCTTGATCTCTAAACTATCCTTTTGAACATGCTTCTTTTTCTTCATATAATGTAACTTTACACTGTCGCTCATCAAATGAACTCAGAACTGATATAATTTCAAGAGAACTTGTAATGTATTTGATCCGATTCTAGATCATTGCCTCCTCACCATCAATCAAATTCACGACACTGTGCACACTTCATGCAACCACATCAGCACGTTCCTGAACCAGAATGAACCAATATAGCTTCAAATAGCTATATTGAATGAAGAAGAACCAGAATGAACCTGACATTATCCAAACACTAGATTATTTAAAAGAAACATCTTTGCAGCAATTAAAGATATAAAATGGTGAACACACCTTACATTAAAATCATTACCCAAGACAACAATGAATTCAAAATTAGAACATTGGGTTATTTTCACTTGGATATCTCTTGCACTTCGAATCAACAAAGAGGGCACATCTTGCTCCCCTCTAACCACTTCTTAATGCAATCGAAATGGAATGGATGGTTGCACTACATTCATCCTATTAGTGGTTCTATTTCATCTAAGCACACTATGCAAATCTCTCCAAATGTTAATCAATTTCTTTATGATTGTAGTAGTACACTATGTCTATCAACATATAAATCTAGGGTTGGTAATTTTGGATACAACCTATAAACTCAACTTGAACTAGATATGGAATCGATACTGAAGAAGAACCAGAATGAACCTGCTGTGATGAACCAAAAGTGCGAGCCTCTGTCCGTGAGCGTAGCATAATGTCACTTATCACATTTACATCAGAGTAAGAGTTAATAAAAATAAATATTAAATTAACTGAATAATTACTAGAACTAGATTCCTTTTCTTTTCAAGTAATCAGAAGTAAAATCAAGTCTAGCTGCAGGAATAATTAATTTCCATGCTGCCTATATTCTGTCAGCTACAACATGCACACAAATGAAAAACAAAAGCAAAGCACGAAAGTCAAATGCTTCTTCTGTAGCACTTCCTCCCCTCTGCCAGCATTTTAGTTCATGATTTCTGTTTCTCTAAGTGAGTTCGTGCAAAAGAAATATTATTAGTTGCCGGTTACTTTTCCATCGCTTAGCAAAACAAAAACAAAACGTAGAATTCGCTAACAACAGTTTAAGCCCAAGCTTTTGTGCCTCCAAGATTCCAAATCAAAAGATAAGAGACCAGTAATGACTAATCTCGACCTATACACTATCAGATGTTCAACAAGATCATAAAAAATCCCTGTCCTATAGAGGCAGATCTACCAGCAACAACCATAAAATACCACAAAAGCCAAATGAAGCAAAAATGAGATCAGATCTAATACATTCATACGAATACTCATCAAAATAAAGAAGAAACATAGGTCAAGCCCTAAACAACTCGATCAGGTCAAGAACCACTTGAGGGGATCAGATCACAACGTACCGGTGAGCAAGAGGCCGAGCAAGATCACCGTCTTCGACCGATCCATGGCCACTCACCGCCCAAAACCCAGGCGCAAACGAACTCCCCCGCCCTCTCTCTCTTAGCCTCTCTAGAATCCCTTCGAGTTTGAGCAACCCACGCCCCCAAGGCTTTGGCGATCAAAGAGAGTTATAGGGGCGTTTGTAGTCCCGGTGGCAGTGGGGCGCAGAAGGTGGGGGGGGGGGGGGGATCAGAAGAAGGAAAACCTAGAGCGGTCAGAAGGCTCGATGGCGGGGAAGAAGGCTCGCGGGGGGGGGGGGGATCAGAAGAAGGAAAACCTAGAGAAGTTTAATTTGGGAGCGAATTGAATGGAGAGCATAATTAATATATATACATACTGAGTATATTCAACATTAATCTTTGCATTAGAAAAGCATGAAACAGCTCCGAAATTTGATTTGATGTAAATTGAATAATAGAATCCTCATGCATTCATTGCTTTAATTATTGTATATAATTTATTATTTTTAAACAATTAAATGTTAAAAATTATATAATTTAAAAACTTTTATTTTATGCATTAAATGGTAAAAAATATAATTATTTTATAACATTTAAATTATTTATTTTTAACTAAATTAAAATTTTAAATAGCATAAATGTTAGTGCTCGATAAAAACAGATCAAATTTTTTCATCACAATTTTTTTAAAAAAAATTAAAAGTATAAATTTAGTGACGAAAGGGTAATCCGTCACTAATTAGTGACGGATTACCCCATCCGTCACTAATTCAATCCATCACTAAATTAGTAACGGATGACCTTGTCCGTCACTAAATTAGTGACGGATGGGGTAATCCGTCACTAATTAGTGACGGATTAGTGATGGAAGGGCAACCCGTCACTAAATTAGTGACAGATTAACTTGTTCGTCACTAATTTAGTAATAGTTTAGTGACGAATAAAGTAATCTATCACTAATTTTAATTTTAGTTACTATTTTGTTACTAAACCATCACAATTTAGTGACAAAAATTTTTATCACTATTTTACTATTTTATTTGCTAGAACGCGTATGGGAGAATGCACACGAGCATGTGGGGATGTAGCTTTTTTCATTACAATTTTTTTTAAAAAAATTAAGAGTATTAATTTAGTGACAGATGGGCAATCCATCACTAATTCGTTATTAATATAGTGACGGATTGCTCTTCCATCACTAATTTTATGACGGGCAATATGTCACTAAATTAGTAATGGATGGAGAAATCTGTCACTAAATTAGTGATGGATTGCTCTTCCATTACTAAATTAGTAACGAAAGGGGCAATCCGTCACTAATTTTGTAATCATATCCGTCACTAATTTTGTGACGGATTAGTGATGGAAGGCCCATCCGTCACTAAATTAGTGACGAATGGGGCAATCCTTCACTAATTTAGTGACGATTGCTCTTCCGTCACTAATTAAAGATGAATTAGTGACGGAAGGGCAATCCGTCACTAATTTAGTGATGAATTTTTCATCCATCACTAATTTTGACTGATTAGTGACGGAAAATAATTCGTCACTAATTAGTGACGATTATTTTTCATCACTAATTTATGACGGATTAGTGACGAAAAAGCAATCCGTCACTAAGTTAGTGATGGATTGCCCCATTCATCACAAAATTAGTGACGGATTGCCCTATCCGTCACTAATTAGTGATGGATTAGTGACGGAAGAAATATTCGTCACTAATTTAGTGACGGATTGCTCTTCCATCAATAATTTGTGATGGATTAGTGACGGAAGGGCAATCCGTCACTAAATTAGTGACGGATGTGACAGTCCGTCACTAATTTAGTGACAGTTTAGTGATGGAAAACTAATCCGTCACTAATTTTAATTTTTTTACACTATTTTGTTGCTAAACCGTCATAATTTAGTGACGAAAATTTTCATCACTAATTTTCGTGACTATTTTGACATTTTCTTATAGTGTTACGTCTCTCAAGAGACTGGAGATAATAGAATGTTTTGACTTCGAGAGCCTGCTGGAGGGGGGCCTACCCACATCTCTCAAGGAATTGTATATCAGGCCATGCACGAAGGAGTTGGAGGAATGGTGCCAAATCAGTAACGGCTGTGATTGGCCAAAGATCTCTCAGATCCCTTGCATTACAATAGGAGAAACCATTGTCCGGTATGTCTACAGAGTCCACCCTATTTGAAACAGTTCTTTCATATGTCATATGTTTCAAAATTTGCAATAACATAAATAGGCTGGGATAAATATCTTGTGTCCTAGTCCTAGGCACCATAGATCTTAGTTTATTCTAACCTAAGCTTTGTCAGTCCTATTTAAAAGTTTAGACTACATTAATTAGTGTTGCCTGTTGTCATGCTGTGGAAGATCAAGCATTGTTCTTTTTCACATAGATCCTCTATCTGGCTGTTAATTTGTTGATTCCTTTTTCTTTGATGTAGTTGAGTTTATCATTAAGGTATCCGAGAGCTCTTATTTGTATGATTTTGTAGGAATATGAATGAAGCAGCACCTCTATGAGATATGATGCATGATGGATTTATCATTATTTTTGGCATTCGAAGCTTATCATTTGGTTGTGGTCTGGTTTCTAATAGTTTGTTTCTAAAACACCTCATTTGGTGATGTAATAAGACTATTTTTGAGCTGGAGACTACCTATTAGTTTGTCGGTGTTTTCTACTTGTGTGTTCCTTGTTTCTATCTAATTCCTATTTGTATGGTTTTTTCTTGGTACTTGTTTGCATATGTTATTTGGTCTTTTAATGAACTGGTAGGGAAGGTAGCTATTTTCCTCCTCCCCATTTCTTAGAGAGAGAGAGAGAGATTGCCTTTTGCAAGCAATGAAACTGCATCAAAATCCTTCATGATATTAGCACTGTTAGTGTAATGGCTCAATTTGTTTTATCATTTAAATTTAAGAAGAACCCTCCTAGCCCTTAAACAACCAAGACACCAGAGAGAGAAGAGGTGTATGATTGAGTGGTTGTGAATTGCTTAATACACAAAAAAATTTTCGATCTATATTGTAGTTATATTTGTTGGTCTCCTGACTGAAATGCCTGCCAAAGATCTTTATATGGCTAACGATCAAGATGAGGTTTGCACCATAGATATTTTGCAGAAGAGAGGAGCTAGAGGATCTGGAACTTGTGTGCTGTGTGGTAGTGCTTAAGGATCAGTTCTCATATTTTTCTTAACTGTGGTTCCACCAAAGCATTTTGATTTGCCATCAAAACCTATTGTAATTTCAAAGCTCACCAGCCTTCCCTTCTAAGCCTATGGACTATTCGAGATGGAAAAAGGATAAGGACAGTGTGCTGGAAAGTATGGTGGGAGAGACATAACAAAGTGTTTTAGGGCACAAATCATCCATTACACCAGTGCTGAGATCAATCTTGATCACATTTGTGCAATTGAGACATCTCTCTAATGATAAATATGGGAGGCTTAAGTAACATGAGAAAATGGTTTCTTTGTCCCCTCTTTTGCATCCCTGTAATTACCTTCTTGCAAGGCCTTTCCTCTTTATATTTTCCTTCTAATATATTTCTCTCGGGAAGGGTGGTTTCCCACTCTTCTTCTTTTTTTCAAAAAATAAAAGCGGGGTGGAAAAACTTCATGTTTATTGTGTTCATTACCTCCTAAGAAATCTTTAAGTCAATGGTAACCAATGGCGATCAATTTATCAAGAAGCTTATTGTGTTCATTACCTTAGCCCAAAATAATTTCCTGAGTCAACATTAGAAAGTATACTAAGGACTCTCTTCAAGAGTATTCTTGTTATCAGTTTTGCAACTCCATTTTGCTATGATTTCATACATAAAATGCGGTGCCTCATTATAACTTCATTATTGTGGAATTCGTCAAATTCCCTTTATAGTATTATAAGCCATTATCCATATGCAATATTTGGATTTGTCTAGTCTTTTCTTCACCATGGCTTTCCACTGCCTAAATTTGATAATCACTTCATCCTCCTGTTTCAAGGAATATACTTAGACCTTCCATGAGTAGTTATCAATAAATGTTAGAAAATACCGATGTCTACTCTTCGATGCATTAGGATTAATTAGGTCCCTAGAGATTTGAATCGATGAACTCTAATCCCTTGGAATAGTGAGTATCATTTGCTAAACTTCATCTTACTTTACATTCCATCCACACCATACTTATAGAAGTCTAGCTTACTAGTCTTCATACCATTAAGTAGACCTCTCTTGGATAACTCTAGTATATCCCTCTTGCTCATATGTTCCAACCGCATATGTCATAATCAAGTAGTATCAAAGCCTAACAACTTCATAGATCAAGAAATCACATCAGCATTGGTAACACATTCACAACCTTTTCTTGATCATTACAAAAGCACCCTTCAAAACTTTAAGCATGCTATTCTCAAGCTTATATTTGTAATCCAAAGGATCAAGTGCACCCAAGAAAATTAGGTTCTTCATCAGCTCTTGGAAATGCCAAGCCTCGAGGGATCTCATAACACTGTCAAATAGCTTGATATAAATTGTTCCTATTGATCTCACATTGATTTTGATGAATATAAAATAATTAAGTATTGTACTAATATCATCTTTATCAAAACTAATTAATTTCAGGTTATTCATCATGAAAGAAAATACTTGCTTTAGGATAATGTATATTTCGATTCAAATGAAAGGTAATGCAGGTAACATATCTATGTGCTTTTCAAATTGAATTATTTTCAAAAGTTTTGTAGTGATTAAATTATTTTTCAAAGAACTTGGATTTCGTGACTACTGAATGTTTTTCATGTGTTTCCTGTACACTTATTGTTTGGATAGTTCACTTGCCAAAATGTCTTTCAAGTTTAATTATATTGCATTATCTTAAAATGGGTTTAATTATTTTACAAATCATTTATACAAACTCCGCAATTAAATCTTTATTCTATAAAGTTTTTACTTAGCTTCCATGTGTCATGAATATTTTTCTTGGAGCTGAATGAGTACCAAAAAGGATCTAAATGTGTCATGAATATTCATGTGTCATGAATATTCAAGAGCAAAGGATCTAAATGTTTTACCTTTGGATGAACTATTGGGATCCCTCATGATGTACAAACTTTAAGTCAAACAACATGTTGATGAGGATGAATCAAAAGAAGAAGAACCATGGCCCTTAAAATTTTTGATCAAAGGGAAGAATCAAATGAATCTATGGAGGAAAGTAATGATGAGGACATAGCCCTTATTACTAGAAAATTTAAAAGGTTTATGAAAAGAAGAAAGTTTGGAGGAAGAAAAAGGCCCCTTGTAAAAGAAGAACGAAGTAAGGAGAAAGAAAAAGAAATTATTTGTTATGAGTGTAAGAAATCGAAACACTTTAAATCTGAATGCCCATAACTCAAGAAAGGTCCCAAGAAGTTTAAGAAGAAGGCAATGATAGCTACTTGGAGTGATAGTGAGAATTCAAGCTTTGAGGGAGAAGAAAAGATCAAAGTAGCCAACCTATGCTTTATGGCGGATAATGAGGAGGTAAGTCCTAGTTTTCTTGATGAATTTTTATTTAAAGAACTGCATGGTACTTTTATGAATTAGTAGATGATTTTGCTAATCTTAGTTCTAAAAATAAATATTTAAAAAATCAAATTCAAAACCTTACTTTAAAAAATAATAAGTGTATTGAAGAAAATTAATTTTTAAAGAAAGAAAATAAAGATTTAAAATCTGAAGTAGATAAGCTTAAACTAATAGTAGATAGATTTACTTTAAGCTTTCAAAACTAAACTTGATTTTAGATAGACAAAGAGTCATTTTCAATAAAGCTAGATTAGGCTATAATCCCCTTAGAAAATAAAAACTTTTAAAAATATTTTTGTGCATTCTGGTCAATCATCTAATATTATTTGTTTTAAATGTGGTTTAAAGGGACACAAGTCTCATGCATGTAGTAGTATTAAGAAAGTTTGGATTCCAAAAAGAACCATATTGACTAACCCTAAAGGATCTAAGAAAGCTTGGGTACCTAAAAGTAAAACTTGACATTGTGTTTGCAGGTGTATCTTGCAACCCATGGATCTACAAGAAAGTGGTATCTTGATAGCGGGTGTTTAAGGCACATGACGAGTGATGAATCACAATTCATCACTTTGGAAGCTAAGGACGGGGTATGGTCATCTTTGGAGATAATGGGCAAGTTAAAATCATTGGCATTGGTAAAATAGGTGTCACACCTCATACTTATATTGATAATGTCTTACTAGTAAATGTTTTAAATCATAATTTATTGAGTATTAGTCAATTATGTGATAAAGGTTTTAAAGTAATTTTTGAATCATCTGTTTGCATTGTTTCTAATCCTGCTGACAATTGCATGAAATTCATTGGTCATAGGTATGAAAATGTTTATATTGTTGATTTGAATGATTTAAATAACCATGCTTTAATTGTCTAGTTGCTATGAATGCTAAAATTGATGAATCTAGTTGATTATGGCATCATAGACTTGCACATGTTAGCATGGATCTTCTTTCAAAATTATTTAAAAAGGATTTAGTGAAGGGTTTGCCAAAATTAAATTTTGAAAAAGACAAGATTTGTGATGCATGCTAATTTAGAAAACAAACTAGAGTTTCATTTAAATAGAAAAATGTGATTTCAACTACTAGGCCATTGGAATTATTATATATGGATTTACTTGGGCCGACTGAAACTATAAGTCTAGGAGGCAAGCATTATGGTTTTATAATTATCGATGATTTTTTTTATTTACTTGGATTTTATTTTTAGCTAATAAAGATGAAGCATTTTTTATATTTAAAATTTATTCAAAAAGATTACAAATGAAAAAGGAATTTTAGTTTTATCAATTCGAAGTTATAATGGAAAAGAATTTGAAATTTATTTTTTTGAGAGTTTTTTTAATGAGCATGGAATAAATCATAATTTTCTGCACCTAGCATGCCTCAATAAAATAGGATGGTAGAAAGAAAAAATAGAAGTTTGGAAGAAATGGTCTGTTCCATGTTGTGTGAAAGCAATCTTCCAAAGTACTTTTGGGTAGAAGCTATCAACACTACATGCTATATTTTAAATAGAGCTTTGATAAGACCAATTTTGAAAAAGACCCCTTATGAGCTTTACAAAAATAGAAAACCTAATGTTGCATATTTTCATATTTTTGGATGTCGCTGTTTTATTTTGAATAATAAAAATCTAATCTTGATAAGTTTGATGCAAAATTCGATGAAGGTATTTTTCTTAGATACTCTTCTTCTAGTAGAGCATATAGAGTTTTCAATAAATATACCTTAGTAGTTGAAGAGTCTATTCATATTACATTTGATGAAGCTAATAATCTTTCATCAAAGGAGAGAAAGGCTGTTGATGGTGCAGGTGAAATTGAAAATCAAGTAAATGAACTTACCTTGGAAGAAAAGGAGGACTCAATAGTTCAAGATAATCAAGAGGAGGTAAATGACATCATCAATCATGAAGAACCTCAAGATAATCATGACATAGAAAGAGGTTGGAGGTATGTACATAATCATCCTAAAGAATTTATCATTAGTGATCTTTCACATAGTATTAGAACTAGATCTTTATTTAGATATGCATATAATAACTTAGCATTTGTTTCTCACATTGAATCTAAATGCTTTGATGATGCTAAGGATGATGTAGAATGGATCAATACTATGTATGAAGAATTAAATCAATTTGAAAGAAATAATATATGGACATTAGTAGATAGACCTCATGATCATCCAATTATTGGGACTAAATGGGTATTTAAAACAAATTGGATGAGCATGGCAACATAGTTAGGAATAAAGCAAGACTATAGTAGCTAAAGGTTATAATTAGGAATAAGGAATTAATTTTGATAAAACTTATGCTCCTATCGCTAGACTAAAAGCTATTAGATTACTACTTGCTTTGGCATGCTTTATGAATTTCAAGTTATATCAAATGGATGTCAAGAGTGCTTTCTTTAATGGATATATTGTCGAACAAGTGTTTATTGAATAACCACTAGGATTTGAGAACCACTTATTTCCAAACTATGTTTTCAAATGAATAAAACTTTGTATGGTTTGAAATAAGCTCTTTGAGCGTTAACGATAGGTTAAGCAAATTCTTGATTAGTAATAAATTCATTAGAGAACTGTAACCTCTTGGTCTTTCATGACCATTAATATTTGTAACTGAATGGTCATTAATTTGAGTAATGGTAATTTAGTTGGTATAACCTCTTGGTGTCTTCTACCATTCATATTGTAACTGAATGGTCATTAACTTGAATAATGGCAATTTTAGTTATCAGTGGCCATTCTATATTGCTTAAGGTGTGATAATGGTAGGTCGTTAATGGAGCAATAGTATAAAGAAGATAACTCTCTCAATAATATATAGATCCACAAACAAATCAAATCAAGAGTGTAAGAAAAAGTTCTTATCTACAATCAAGTTTTCATTAGTGCTTTGATGCAAACTTGATCAAGGCTTATCGTATCCTGCGGCGTATTTGCTATTCACCCATAGAACATTCGAGAGGATGCATACCATGCTTAAGGAAAGCATTTCATGCATGATTCAAGCCTATCCTTAACTTAATCTCTTTCGGTCCTTATCCTTATTCTCATCATTATCTATATCTAGTTCAACAATCTTAAGCATTATTTGTATAGAGACTGAGACTACCGTATCCACAATCAAACTCATGAACCAAGACCTCGTGAGATTGGATCATTTAGATGGCACCAATTTCATACGGTAGCAAGACAAACTCAAGTTCTTACTCACGGCGTTGAAGATATTATGTGTTGGATCCAAATTTGGCCCCAATTCCTGAATCCATCGCAGAGGACTTGATGAACTTAAGACTGAAAGAAAAAAGAGACATGAAGATGAACTTATATGTCATGGACACATTCTCAACGCATTATCGGATTGCCTCTACGACCTCTACACCAACACACAATCTCCATGGGAGATTTGGAATGTACTTGAATTCAAGTATAAGGCTGAGGAAGAAGGTACTAAGAAATTTTTCTTCTCTAAATACTTTGATTTTAAGATGAATGATGAGAAAGCAATTCTTGCACAAGTGCATGAGTTGTAGATTATTGTCAACAAGTTGAGAGCTGTAAAGATAGAAGTTTCGAACCTTTCCAAGTCGATGCAATTATTGCAAAGTTGCCACCTTCTTAAAACGGATTTAGGAAGAAACTTTTTCACAACTCTGAGGATTATTTCCTTGGAATAATTACAAAAATACCTTCGAATCGAGGAGGAATCGAGGGTTCGTGAAAAGCTTAAAAATATATATATTGAAATTTAAAGACAAATGTTGTGAGCAATCATTAGAAGTTTAAAAAATCTAAAGAGAACAAACTTGGTCTCAAAAAGAATCAAGATAAGTTCAAAAAATCCAACAAAAATAAGCCTTATGTGAGCTGCTTTGTTTGTGGCAAACATGGGCACTTTGCTCATGATTGCAGGCACTGAAAAGGGTAAACCAATAAGAAAATACAACCAAAGTAGACGATGAGATTGTCGCCGCCGTGAGCGAAGTCATGGTGGTCAGAGGCAAGGTTCCTGGTTGGTGGTATGATACTTGTACCACCGTCATGTTTCCTATGACAAGTCAATTTTCAAGACTTATGTAGATATCACCGATGGACACGAAATTCAAATGGGCAATGAAGGCCGATCCAAGGTGCTTGAGAAATGAAGGGTGGATCTCCACTTCACATCCAGCAAAAAGATCACTTTGATCAATGTGTTGTATGTGCCGGATATGATGAGAATCTTGTTAGTGGAAATTTATTGGGCAAATCGGGAATTAAAAGTATATTTGAGTCGAAAAAACTTATACTATCCCGCAATGATGTTTTTGTTGGAAAATGCTATTCTACTGATGGAATAATCAAGCTTTGTCTTGTTGACAATAATAATATTATTATGTCTTCTGCTTATATTGATGATTTCATTACTTTATGGCATGGTAGATTAGTATATATTGGTATTAGCACTATGAAAATATTAATTAAATATGGCATGATTTCTTGCAATGTTGATAAGTTTAATAAATGTGAAATTTGTATTAAATCAAAGATGACTAAAAAGTCATTTCATAGTGTAGAGTGAAATACTAATTTGCTAGAACTTGTGCATAGTGATATTTGTGAGTTAAATGGTATGATAACTAGAAGTGGTAATAGATATTTCATTACTTTTATTGATGATTACTCTAGATATACATACATTTACTTACTTAAGCACAAAGATGAGGCTTTTCATGCTTTTAAAGTTTATAAAGCAGAAGTTAAAAATTAATTAGGTAGAAATATTAAAATCCTTAGAAGTGATAAGGGTGGAGAATATCTTTCTAATGATTTTAATATGTTTTGTGAACAAAACGGAATCATACATGAGTGTTCCGTCCCACGTACATCCGAACAAAATGGGTTAGCAGAACATAAAAATAGAACATTTCTAGAGATGATAAATACCATGTTGTTGCATTCTAAGTTGCCTTTTAATTTATAGGATGAAGTATTATTATCTGCATGTCATATCTTAATAGAATTCATACTAAAAAGAATAAGATCTCTCCATATGAGTTATGGAAAGGCAGAAAGACTAATATATGCTATTTTAAAGTGTGGGGGTATTTTTCTTATTATAAGAACACCAATCCTAAAAGGACCATGTTAGGTCCTCGTAAAATTAGATGCGCTTTTGTAGGATATACTACAAATAGCAAAACCTATAAACTCCTTAATTTAGAATCTAATGTGATAATAGAATCTAGAGAAGTGGAGTTCTTTCAGAATTTTACCACTTTAGGAAAGAATTCTTAAAGTCCCATAAATGAAGATTCTTGCGAGGAGAATACTTCAAAAGTTATTGAAGAAGAACAACCGAAACTTCAAAAAAGTAAAAGAATCCAAAAAGTTAAGGATTTAGGACTCAAATAGATAGATTTTCAACTCATTTCTTTCTATTTGGTAGAAGAAAATCGAGAGAATTTTATTCGTAAGGTACCTATTGTTCTTCAAGTGGAAGACGATCCTAAAATCTTTAAGGAAGCAATGGCTTCGAGAGATTCTACTTTTTAGAAGGAAACTATTTAGGATAAGATGGATTCTATTATGTCAAACCACACTTGGGAGCTAGTCGATTTATCCAAAGGTTCTAAGCCTATTGGTAGTAAATAGGTGTTTAAGAAGAAGTATCATAGTGATGATACTTTAAACACTTATAAGCTCGACTAGTAGCTAAAGGTTTTTGATAAAAGAAAGGAATTGACTATTTTGATACATATGCATCTGTAGCTAGAATAACAATAATTAGAGTATTGTTTGCATTGGCTTCATTGCACAACCTTTATGTTCATCAAATGGATGTCAAAACGATATTCCTAAATGGTGATCTCGATGAGGAGGTCTATATGTAACAACTAGAGGGTTTTGTTCTACCAGATAATGAACATAAAGTGTGCAAGCTTGTTAAATCCTTGTATGGATTGAAACAAGTGCCCAAATAATGGCATAAGAAGTTTGACTCAGTCATACTCTCAAATGGATTTGTTCACAACGTTTCTAACAAGTGTTTATATATTAAAGTGCATGGTGACTTTGTGGTATATGTGTGCCTTTATGTTGATGATATGTTGATCATTAGCAATGAATTGAAAGGCATACAAAAAATGAAGAGGTTTCTATCATCTACTTTCAAGATGAAAGATCTTGGACAAGTTGATACTATTTTGGACATCAAAGTGAAACAAAATAGTGGGGGTTTTGAACTTGGTCATTCACATTATGTTGAGAAAGTGTTACACAAGTTCAAACATTTGAAGTTCAAAGAAGTAAACATCCATTCGATCCAAGTCTAAAGCTTGAAAAGAATAGTGGATGAGCCGTGGCTCAACTTGAGTGTGCAAGTGCTATTGTTTGTCTAATGTATTTGATGCAATGCACTAGACCCGATATAGCATTTGTAGTTAGTAAGCTGAGTAGGTTTATTAGCAACCCGAGTGTAGAGCATTGGAAGGCTATTGGTAGAGTCTTTGGTTATCTTTTGAAAACCAAAAGACTAGGTCTCCAATAACCTAAATTTTTTGCTGTATTGGAAGGATATACCGATACAAGATATCGAGTGTGGAAGATAGTAAATCTACCACTGGTTGGTTGTTTAGACTATGGGTGGTGCAATATCTTAGAAATTTAAGAAACAAACTTGCATTACACACTCAACAATGGAGTCAGAGTTTGTGGCTCTAGCTTCAACAGGACATGAGGCTGAATGGTTAAGGGATCTTCTAATAAAAATCCCATTGGCTTGTGAGAATATTTCAACCGTATCGATACATTGTGATAGCCAAGCCACTTTAGCTAGAGCGTACAGTGAAGTGTACAATGGGAAGTCCAGACACATTAGTCTGAGATATGAGAATGTGAGAAAATTAATCAAGGATGAATAATTTCTCTCACTTTTGTGCGATTAAGCTATAATCTAGCTCATCCACTTACTAAACCTCTTATAAGAAATTTAGTAAAGATGACTTCCAAAGGGATGGGTCTAAAACTACTTGACTATAGGTCCACCAATGATAGAAACCCAACCTAATACTAGAAAATGACTAGTCTTAGGTTCAATGGGTAACAACAAGTCATTGATAAGTGGATTATAGCTGCACTTAGTATATAGTGCTGACTGTTACAAGTTGGAGGGTTGAGTTTTTTAAACTCTTAATGAAGTTTAGTCATGTGGATAAATATCTATTGTAACAGAGATACTAAAAGAACTTCACCTATGTGAACCTTATGATGGTGCTATCTCAAGTGAGAGTTGGAGTTTCTTTCATGAAAAGGTTCATGAAATAGGATAAGCACATGGCCATAAATTATGTTAAGCGAGTGGTATAGACAAGAAACTCTAAGGAGTGTGTGTGAAGTAACACCGGTTTTGACACAAGGAATAACTGGTTCAAAGCATTTATGCTACCTGAAATTTTGTTAAGGCTTTATGATATTTTCATTAAGGTTAGGTTCAAATCGAAAGATACCTAGCTGTATTAATGCTCCTTGTCTTCTTTAACCTCTGATGTGGACTTAGTTTGTTTTAAATAAACTAAGTGGGGGATTATTGAGATTTTTTTTAAATAATCTAAGTAGGTGTTTGTGGATGTATTTAGAGAACTGTAACCTCTTGGTCTATTGGTCTTCCATGACCATTAATATTTGTAACTGAATGGTCATTAATTTGAGTAATGATAATTTAGTTGGTGTAACCTCTTGGTCTCTAGGTCCTCTATAACCATTCATATTTGTAACTAAATGGTTATTAACTTGAATAATGATAATTTTAGTTATCAGTGGACATTCTATATTGCTTAAGGTATGATAACGGTAGGCCATTGTTAATGGAGCAATGGCTATATAAAGAAGATAACTCTCTTAATAGTACATAGATCCATAAACAAATCAAATCAATAGAGTGTAAGAAAAAGTTCTTGTCTATAATCGAGTTTTCATTAGTGCTTTGGTCAAACTCAATTAAGGCTTGTCGTATCCTGCATCGTATTTGCTATTCACCCACAGAGCATTCGAGAGGGTACAAATAATGCTTAAGAAAAGTATTTTGTGCATGATTCAAGCCTATCCTTAACTTAATCTCTCTCGGTCCTTATCCTTATTCTCATTATTATCTATATCTAGTTCAACACCTTATTCATTAATAGAGAAAATGATGATATGCTCATTGTTCAAATTTATGTAAATGACATTATTTTTTATGCTACTAATAAACTATTATATTGAGACTTTGCAAAGCTTATGCAGGGAGAGTTCGAGATGAGCATGATGGGGAAATTAAATTATTTTCTCGGACTACAAATAAAGCAAAGTAATGAAGGAATCTTCATTTGCCAAATCAAGTATGTCAAAGAAATGTTAAAGAAATTTGGTATGAGATTTCCAAATGTATCTGTACTCCTATGAGCTCTTCTTGTAGATTAGATTCCTGTAGTACTGATAAAAGTATTGATATAAAATTGTATAAAGGTATGATAGGATCCTTATTGTATTTAACAGCTAGTAGGTCAGATATATTATTCAAT
Organism: Calamus simplicifolius; assembly: GCA_900491605.1. NCBI lineage: Eukaryota > Viridiplantae > Streptophyta > Magnoliopsida > Arecales > Arecaceae > Calamus > Calamus simplicifolius. The sequence goes on along the minus strand of UESW01003870.1, from coordinate 743,564 downwards.
GTTTGCATGTGTGCTAGATATCAACTAACCCTAAGGAACCTTATTTATTAGCTGTTAAAAGAATTTTTAAATATTTGAATAGAACAATAAACTTAGGCTTATGGTATGACAAACAATCTAACATCGACTTAATAGGATACACTAATTCAGACTTTGCAAGTTGTAAATTAGATAGAAAATCTACTAGTGAAACTTGTCAATTTATAGGTGTTAATTTAATCTCATGGTTTAGCAAAAAATAAACTTCAGTGGCATTATCCATAGTTGAGGCTGAGTCCATTGTAGCTGGAAGTTGTTGTGCTCAAATCTTATAGATTAAGCAACAACTAGAGGATTATGGCATTAAACTTAAAGACATTCCAATAAAATATGATAATACTAGTGTATCAATCTAACTAAAAATTCTATTCAATACTCTAGAACTAAACACATAGAGATTAGACATCATTTTATTAGAGATCATGTTAATAATGGTGACATTATGCTTGAGCATGTGTGTACTGATTTGCAGCTCACGGATATTTTTACAAAACCTCTTGATGAGTCAAAATTTTATGAAATTAGAAGGGAGCTTGGTATGCTTGATCCTATTATCTAGTGAGTTATTGTGATTGTTTAATTTTTATACTCTCTTATGTTTATTATCTTTGCTTGAAATTTATGTCATATGAATCCCCACTGCTTAATCTTCATATCTCTATTTTTGAGATTTTTTTGGATCAATTTTGAATTGTTTTAACTGGGTTTTAAATGACTGCAATCTATCATGTCATTCCCCATTAGATGACCCCCTGGCCAACTAATTTTGGACATTGGCCATCCACTTTTGGAAGTGGATGACCAAATACTCAAAACCCATCCAACTTTGCTGTTGGATGACCAGTTCTCAAGTATTGATTGACCAACTTTGGACTTTCGGATGACCAGCTAGTGGGAGCTTTTATCTTGGTCGGTTGGGTATCTTTTGGATATTTGCATCCTTCATCTCTTCTTCCAAGCCGTGAGCCTCTCCATTTCTCAAGCTTTTCCTCTTCTTCATTCATCTTCTTGCTCTTCAAATCTTTAGATCATGGCACCTAAGGCGAAGTATGGTCATGGATCATTTTCTTCCCGAGGCATCAGTGAGTGTGCTCCCTCTAATCCTTCCAGTTTCTAGTCCATGGTTAGGATATCTGTAGTTTTTGGTAGAGTAGTTGATTTTGATTTTCTTGATGCTGAAAGTTTTGAAATTGGTGAGCTATTAGCATATCAAGGTTGGGAGTTCTTACTCAAAACAGACCTTCTTATTTTTTCTGATCTTGTCAAAATTTTCTACCACAATATTAGCTTTGGTGATGATAGGTATCTTCTATTGTTAAAGGTGTCAGAATTGACTTCAATGAAGATACATTAGGAGAAATTCTAAATATTCCCGATGTTGGTGCTTTTGAGGACTCTCTTGAAGACAAAAAGTATAAAATAAAAATTATTCGTGGTATTGAGAATGCTTCCAATATTGATCGAATTTTTGCTAAAGATTTAAGTGTAGAAATTATTATTTCTAGATGTCTTACTCTTAGAAGTGGCATCTTTGATTATGTGAATGATCGAGACTTGATTATTATGTACTATATTATGAGTAAAATTTCTTTGGACCTACCTAGGATAATGATCTATGTTATGAAAGAGGCTGTTAGTAGACCTAGAGCAGCCCTACCATATGGCCTTCTTCTCACCCATGTTCTTACTCATTTTCGTGTTAGTGTTAAAGGTGAGAATGTCTATAACCTTAGCCATACTGATTTCTACAATGATACCTTGCTTCATATGGGAATTACTAAGGTAGATGGCTAATGGACAAGGAACAAAGGAAAGATGCAAGACCTTCCTGCAGGGGGAGGGATCTACTATGCCTTCTGGTTTGTTAACCTTCTACCAATTATTCTGATATGTTTGAAGTAAATGATCTTATGACCAATGACCCCACTCCTTCCATTGATGGCAATCCTTCCTCTGATAATAATCATTCTACTGATCCAAATCCACCTTATGATCCACCACCTATCCAGAATTCTTCTCAACCAAATCATCCTATCATTGCTAAGATTGACCCGAATGATATGAATACTTTGGTTCAAATGATTTTTGATGTTGTTTCTATTGGCGGATCTAGGACTAGTCATCTTTCTGTTCTTCTAACATATCCATTGTTCCCCACATCTCTTCCATGTATGCTTTCTTGGATGAGATTAAATTGAGTTTATATGATTTATAGCGTAATGTCAGTGTCATTAAGGGAAAAGCATTCAATTATGGTGAGATGGTGGATATTACAAAAATCTTTGCTGAAATTTTTAAGTTGAGAAATGATATGAATTCCCTGTTGGATAGTGTCGGTGTTGCAAGTACTAAGATTGCTACTTTTCGTGTCCGAACTGAAAAAGCTCAGTCTGCCCTTGCTAGTCTTTCAAAGATTGTTTCTAAATGCCACAGCATGTCTCAGGTAATTCAAATTCATGTTGCTTCTGGACCTATGTTTATGTTTAATGTTGTTGTTGGTTTGTATGATTTCCTTTTATTGCTGAGGACCAATACTTTCATTGGCTTATACATTATTAATGACTGAATTGTATGACTGTAAGACCTTATGACTTAATCTGTACTTTATATCATCTGCTTGATTTTGAAAACTTTATACTTATCTTTATACTGTTATTATTTGCTATAGTTATTTCATTCCTTGAAGAAAAGACATACAATGAAAAATGCACATCCTTTCACCTTCTTTTTGATTGATGACAAAAAGGGAAAGAAATGAAATGCATATATTTGATTTTGGGAGAAATGGAATGCACACAATTGTTTTGCTTTCCTCTCACATTTTTTTAAGTGGTATCAAATGAAAAGCATATATTCTGATTTGGAAGAAATGACTTTTTTTTTAAGTGGTATCAAATGAATGCATACATTCTGATTTCATGATTTGAAAATTTATAAAAATTTGTTGGAGAAATGGAATGCATACATTGTCTTGAAAAATAGAAATGCATGCCCACAATACCTATGCTTACTTTGGAAAGATTTTGAAATATGTACTCTACTTTTAAAAATTTCAATGTTTCAAAACCAAAGGGGGAGTTATGCATTGTATCTATGAAAATTATGGTTTATATGTTCTTGAAAATCAGAGTTTCAATACATTATATCAGATTTTAGCACACATTGTCTTATACTTCAAAAATTCAAGGAATGCTTTAATTTGAAACTATTTATATCTTATTGAATACTTAATGGTTTTGTCATCATCAAAAAGGAGAGATTGTTAACCTCACATTGATTTTAATGAATACAAAACAATTAAGTATTGTACTAATATCATCTTTGTCAAGACTAATTAATTTCAGTTACATGAAAGAAAACACTTGCTTCAGGATAAGGTATATTTCGATTCAAACGAAAGGTAATGCAAGTAACATATCTATGTGCTTTCCAAATTAAATTATTTTTAAAAGGTTTGTAGTGATTAAACTATTTTTCACAGAACTTGGATTTCGTAACTACTGAATGTTTTTCATGTGTTTTCTGTACACTTATTGTTTGGATAGTTCACTTGCCAAAATGTCTTTCAAGTTTAATTATATTTGTAATGTCTTAAAATGGGTTTAATTATTTTATAGATCATTCATACAAACTCTGCAATTAAATCTTTTTTCTATAAAGTTTTTACTTAGCTTCACGTGTCGTGAATATTTTTCTTGGAGCTGAATTAGTACCAAAAATATTTTCAACTATTTATTGGATAACCGATTTTGAGTATTAGCCATCCAAGTTTATTTTCCATTCGTTTTGCTCCTGGCATTGGTTTTTGGATTCAAAATTGGATGTCAAAGCCTTGAGTTGGGTGTCGGATTTGTGAGGCCCTCTGTCTCTCTTTTCTGGGCAATTCATGAACTCAAAGTTGGATGACTAGGACGTTGAGTTGGGCGAGCATATTTGTGAGGCCCTCTACTTCTATTTTACTGGGAATTCATGAACTCAATGTTGGCCGACCAATGTTGGAGTGAGCGACCGGATTTGAATGAGCCTCTGTCTTCTTCCTGACACCTCTTTTTGGCTTCAAAATTAGTCGACCGGCCTTGCATGTTAGCCATCAACTTTATCGTGTGACTTTTATTGGACAACCGGCTTTATGGATTGGATGCCCAATTTTATGTGGCCTTCAATTTCTCCTCCCTAGCTCACACATGACCTAAAGTATTGGACGACATAGCATGTTCGTTGGGCTTCCAATTTTGCCTTGTGACTTTTTATGGCTGACCAGATTCAAACTTTGGGCTTCCAATCTTTTCTTTAGGCGATCAGGTTCAAGAGTTGGGCAACCGGATTTATGCCTTGGATGGCCAACTCTTGAATCTGGGCTTCTAAGGTTTGCATGCTCTCTCTCTCTCTCATTCTCTCTTACAACGTTCATTTAACGGCTATATTTTTGGTATATATACATCCGTTAAACAATGATTCTGTAGAGTGAAAAGGTGTTAAAAAATCATAGAGAAAAAGAGTAAAAAATATAAGAAGAAAAGAAAGAAAAAGAGAAAGAAAAATCCTTTGAAAAGTGATTCATTCTTTAAAGAAAGTTGAAGAGTTGCATTGATTGTTTCAAAGCCACTTGAAGTGCATTTACTTCTGATTCTTGACGTGGTGTTAAAGCTCCAACAACCTTTCTTGAAGAGCATCAAGGCTTCCACGAAGGCTTCATTATTGCTGTTGCACACTCAAAGAAAGAAGCTACCTCGTGTTGAGCTCTTCAAGTTGTAAAGTATTTCTTGTTGAATATCTTCTCATTCTTTAGGAGCATCTTGTATAAACATTATATTTATTGTGCTTTGATTTGTGTTTCACAGTTGTGAAACGTGTGAGGATAGAGGCCTACCCATAAGTGTACTTGTAAGGCTTGCTTGTGCTAGAAACAAGCTTGCTAGCCAGGTAGGCTAGTGGTGCTAGTAGAATTCTTAAGGGGTTCTTGGGAGTGGATGTAGGTGAGTTTGATGCCGAACCACTATAATCTTGGTGTGTTTATATATGATACTATCTGTTGTTATTTGCATATTAGTCTCATTACTACATGTTATTTATTTGTAAAAAAATATAAGAGCACATACTTGCTAGTAAATTAAATTTTTATGAAACCCAATTCACCCCACTCTTGGGTTGCTACATCTGGGCAACAGTTCCAATTCCGACAACATTTGCAGCCTTGTTGTTACGTAATAGAACCTTTCCTATCTTCGATCGATAGTTCGAAAACTAACTTTTATTTGGAGTTATATGAAAGAAACAACAAGAATACATAATTTGCTCCTTTCTAAAGTTACTAATGCTGACTAAGAGTATCTCACTTTCTACACCATCAGCTTTCCAAAGTGCTCTTTTCAACTATCTTGCTCTACAACAGAGATACTTTCCTACACATCTTATCCTTTCCTCTTCGAATAATTCCTCTTAATATTCCCTTATGACAAAAGTAATAATGAAGTTTCTAATGTCTTGACTTCGACCTTGATTTTTCTCTAATGTTTAAACCCTTCTCTTTACTTTTACCTCTTGCAATGAAACTTCTCCTTGGTTTTCTCATAGGCTCCAAATACCTTTCTCTTTAGCTCCCTAAATTGCAGAGCATCTTTCACATAATTCACCAGACTCTCTCTCCTATACAACAATATGTTTACAAAATTCTCATATGAGGATGATAATGAGCACAAGAGAATCAATACTTGATCTTCATTTTTAATTTTGATTCCAATACTCCTTAAATCAAGAATTAACTTGTTGAACTCATTTATGTGGTCTTTCACTGGTATACCTTCTTTTATTTATAGATGATAGACTCTATACTTCAAATATAGCTAGTTTGTAAGAGACTTCATCACATATCTACTTTCTAATTTCAATAAGATTCTAGTTTCCATATTCTCCTCAATGACTTCTCTATAACCTCATCTGCCAAACATAATAAAATTATACTATGTGACTTTGCTAATAACTCATCCTTCTCTCTATTGGACATTGTTATTGGTAATCTATCTTAGCCTTCTAGCACCTTCCATAGTCTTTATTACACCAAAAAGACTTGTTTATTGATCTATTAGATGTTGAAGTGTCAACTTCATTGAATTTGTCAATTGTTACTTCACCATTGACATTGTGAACCTCTCCTCGAAATTGACCCTCTAATGTGCTTGGCACTATTTGCCCAATCTATTGGTTTAGCACAGAATATGTCTACCAAAATAGAGGAACTCCTTAATAATAATGGAGTAGAACTGCAAAGTCAAAGGAAGCCCCTGCTAGAGGAAAATTCTCCAAGAATAGTAGAGTAAGACTCCAATAAATAGAGAAAGCCTATGATGTTATATAAAGCTGTATCCAATAACCTCCTGGAGTAGGGCTCTAATAAATAGAGGAACCTCCAATCGAAAAGTAGCAAAAATGGATCTAACCCATATTAAACCTGTCATAAATGGGTTTGGGTTTGGGTTTGGGTTTGAGTTAAATAATTTAGGGTTGTAAATGGGTTGATCCATTTAGACCTGTATATTAAATGGGTAAAGTTCAGATTTAATGTTCTTAACCCATTTAACCTATTTAAGTAATTAGTTGGGTTGGGTTGGGTCGGGTTGACCCATTTGTCCAACCCATTTATATTGCTAGTTAATATATTAAATGGGTTAAATGGGTTAAAAGGTTGACAATTGATTTTTTATTATTAGTTAACAAGTTAAGCGAGAAGGTCTTTGATTGAGTAAAGAACTAGCTACCAAGGGCTTTTATGCAAGTTAGATTTCAAGAGGGCCTTTGGTTGAGTGAAGTAAAGATTCTTGGTGGAAGTGTTGATAGCTTGGGGCTTCCTAACTCAATGAATAAATTGTATTTTCATCCTACTTTTCTTAGATGAGGTGGGAGTTGTAGTTAATAGGTGACCAGGCAAATGGATATACTATAAGTTTGGGCCTCGACAAGATGATCTACTATCCTATAGTCTTTTTATTCTTGTGGTGGGTGTTCTGACCAAATAATTGAAATGGGCCAAATTAGTAGACCTATCAAAGATATTAGCGATACTCTTTGCTTTTGTGATAATATAAGTTTACACTTCATAGATGATTCTCTCTTCTTTTGTGCAATAAAGAAAGGGATCCTTATACCAATCAAAGCTGTCCTTCTTACTTTTAAGAATGTATCTAGCTTCAAGATCAATGTTTATAAGTTCTTGATGATTTGTTTGAATGTTGTAGAAGAAGTTGCACTATTTTTTTCCATCCTTTTCAACTGCAAAAAAGGAAATCTCCCACTAAAATATTTGGCATTGCCATTGTATGATAGAAAGTTATCCAAACAGTGTTGGATGCCACCAATTGAGAGGACTGAAAGGAGGTTGGCTTTATGGAGCGGTAGATTGCTTTAATTGGAGGCTGGTTACGTCTCATTAATGTAGTCCTCTCTTCACTCTCATTCTACTTCACGTCTATGCTTTGACTATAAGAATGGGTGATTATTAAGATAGATAAGTTAAAAAGAGCCTTTTTATGAAAAGAAAAAGAGGTGGTCAATGGTTTGCACTATCTTTTCAACTGGGATTTTGGCTGTAGCGATAATAAGGAATGAGGGCTTAGTAACAAGAGCCTACATATATGAACTCTGGTATACTATTGAAGTTCGTGTACATGTTCTTAAACGGACACAAGGAGGGAAACATTCATTCGACCAGGTTAATCCGTAGAGCACACTACTCAAGAGGTAGATATTCTATGAGAAGAAGGATCAAATCTCGAAAAGCTTTCCCAATTTAAAATGACATTTACAGCAATTTCAAGGCATTTTGAAGCCTGTTATATATAAATTAGGGAACAGGGAAAGTATAAGGTTTTTGAAAAAATAGTTGGATCAGCCCTATCCCATGGCTCTTTTTTTCAAAGATTTTTCTGATTAAGCTTGAAAGAAGCAAGTTTGAGTTTCATCAGCATGGAGCCATAGATCTAGAGAGCACCAGTGGAAGGTTCATTTTTTTTACCACTTATGTCATATGAGTCCCTATAGCTTCAGTAGTTATAGAGTCTCCTCTCATTTACTTGCCCATCTTAACCTATGTATATCCTAGTTTGGAAGCTTCATGGGATGGTACCTACAATGTAGACTCCTTCTATAGGTTCATTATTGACCATGATATGAGGTACCCTTTCTATAGTTCTATTAGGAAAGTTTTAGTTCTAGAAAAGGTTAAGATTTTTCTTTGGTTGGCCCTGAGCAACAACCTACACACTAGAGAAGCATTTGCAAAGAAAGGATCATTGGTTATCTTTGGATGTGTATTATGTGGGGCTAGCCATGAGTTAGCAAATAATTTGCTCATCACATATCCACTCACAAAACCTATTCTTGAAACCGTTGCTAGAGGCCTTGGTATGACTAGATTACCTGCAAAGCTCTTCAAGCTTTGTTCTAATTGGAGGCAAAAGAAGGTGCAGGCAAAGGAAAGAAAATGTTGGGACCAAATGGCCATACCATACATGTGGCATATATGGACTAAAAGAAAAGAAAATTTCCTTGGCATCTTTCATCCTTCGCAAGATCCTTACTTATTTTATGTTGTGGGGTAATCTCTATGCAACAATATTATTAGATTCTCACTCAAAAGCTTGTAATTTATTTTTTATCATTTCCTCTTCTTCTTCTTATTAAATATTATTATTGAAATTAATAAATTCAGTGGGAACTCTCTCCATCACCTTTTCTTGAAAAAAAATTGTACCAAATCATTATTCTTATGACATAGATAGCAGTTTTCAAGGTATAAACAATTCAATCATGATTTTTATTGACTGTAGAGTTATTCTCAAAAATTTGAAATGTAAATCCAAGTTTTATAATTGTGAAATTGATAATGTTCTATATGTTATGCATTTTTTACTATTAAAATTTATTTATATAAACATTATTCAAGCATTATTATATTTTATATATTTAAAATTGCATTATCATACTTGATTTCTCTGATTATGATCATGGTTTACTTATGGAGAATTAGCTCATAAAAATGTTGTTTATTTTTATTTTTTTAACAAAATGAGATATAGATGTGATTCGGATAAAAGGTGATGCAATTAAATATTTGTTGAGTTGCTACTTAAACATTAAATTACTTCAGTTTAGATTTAAGAAACATTTAGTATTTTGATTTTAAAATCCTAGGATAATCTTTTAGTTATTGATAGTAATTTGAATTTGATTAATTTGATTCAATAAATAATTGATTTATAAATATTAATTAAATATAATTAATATATGTTTTTATAAGATGTTTTATATCCCGTAAAATTTAGTTTTATTTACGTATGAAGGATTGTTATGCCCTATATTCATCCTTGAATATGGGGCATCCCAATATAAGTGTCACCTATAACTGGAGCATGGTGAGGATGAATATGGGGCATCCCAATATAAGTGTCACCTAGAGCATGGTGGGAAGGTGAGTGGTGCTAAACAACTATTATATTTGGTAGTAGGTTCAACAACTCCGTAGTATTTTGTTATTTTTTTCTTTTAAATTTTATTTAACGTCCTGCGATACAGCTCAAAGCCGAATATGAAAATTTAATTCTGCCAATCAGAGCTGCTTCGGTTTGAGCGTTGTGGGCCAATGAGCGGTGCTGGAATATCTTTTCAGTATTCTTTGATTGACGGAGGGGTCGTGCTCCCAATAGAGAGCTATTTTATTTTGATAGTGGGTTCAAATGCTTTGAACTATATTACTATTTTTTTATTTTTTTTATTTTATTTAATGTACCAATTATTCTATGTGTGACCATTCGTATGTGCTAAGCCGAATATGTAAACGTAGTTCTGCCCATCAGCATTTGCCAGGCAAACAAAACTCCCATTTTTTATTGGCATATGATGGCAGCATCCATCTATTTCTAGTGACTTGGCTCCATGGTATTAGGGGGTCTTCGTCTATAGCTGTATGGTTTGCATAGCCGATCTAGTTAAGTGACCATCCACCGAAGTCTTCGAGGTAGTGGGTAGTCAAAGAAGACAGATAGAGCACCTGCTTGTTCAAAAAAAAAAAAAAAAATAAAAAAAATAAAAAAATAAAATAAAATGATTTAGCATTGGAACCTAAAATGATTGTGCAAACCCTAATCAGCTTTCCTCGTTTCATTCGTTGTGTCTCCAAGAAGAAGAGCTTGCTAAAATGGTGGGGGTTGAGTCGGTGGTCGGAGGATGGTTTGCGTCTGCTGCCATTGCTAAACTAGCCGACAAGATCCGAGACTATCTTGAGGGCCAGTAAAAGTATCAGAAAGGTGCGAAGAATGCTTTGAAAAAGCTTCAGCAAAATCGGATGAGGATCTAAGCCGTGATCCATGCAGCCAAGCAGCAAACGCAAATTTAGAATCCGGGTGATGTGGCTGATGTAGCCATGAGGACAATTATAGCAAAATTCAAATCTTAAGGCGGCCCCGCCCCGGCATCTCCATATCGGCCAAGTCAGCTCCGACCTTCCCTGATCGGTCCCGTTCGGCTCCTGCATCTCCGAATCGGCCAAGTCGGCCCTGACCTTCCCTGGTCGGCCCCGCTCGGCCCCGGCGTCTCCAAGTCGGCCGAGTTGGCCCCGACCTTCCTTGGTCGGCCCCGCTTGGCCCCGGCATCTTCAAGTCGGTCGAGTTGGCCCCGACCTTCCCTGGTCGGCCCCGCTCGGCCCCGGCATCTCCGAGTTGGCCGAGTCAGCCCCGACCTTCTCTGGTCGGCCCTGGCATCTCCGAGTCGGCCAAGTCAGCCCCGACCTTCCCTGATCGGCCCCGCTCAGCCCCGGCATCTCTGAATCGGCCAAGTCGGCCCTGACCTTCCCTGGTCGGCCCCGCTTGGCCCCAGCGTCTCCAAGTCGGCCAAGTCAGCCCTGACCTTCCCTGGTCGACCACGCTCGGCCCCGGCGTCTCCAAGTCAGCCGAGTCGGCCCCGACCTTCCCTGGTCGGCCCCGCTTGGCCCCGGCATCTCCGAATCGGCCAAGTCGGCCCCGACCTTCCCTGGTCGGCCCCGCTCGGCCCCAGCATCTCCGAGTCAGCCGAGTCGGCCCCGACCTTCCCTGGTCGGCCCCGCTCGGCCCCGGCATCTTCGAGTCGGCCAAGTCAGCCCCGCTTGGCCCCGGCATCTCCAAGCGGCCAAGTCGACCCCGACCTTCCCTGGTCAGCCCCGCTCTGGCATCTTCATGTTAGCCGAGTCGGCCCTGCTCGGCCTTGGTGCCCTCCGGAGGGTCAAGGCTGTCTCAGGTCAGCCCCAGAATGGTCCTGGCTGTTCGCGCCGCCGTCCTTTTGATGCGCGCTGCCTGGCATCCCCAGGCCCAACTACCCACTGACCACGCCGCTGATGGGACTGGACCTAACTACCTGTCAGCCCCACTGACCGATGGGACATAGCTCACCTACCGCCATTTTCCCCTTTCCAATGGGACAGGACCCACCGATCAGCCCAAATTCACGCAACCCCTCAAACCCCACGAACATTCCTTTCTTACTGAACTCCACGTGGTTGTGCAGGTATCAACCGCCTATAAAAGGGTAAGTCCACTCAGAAACAAGATACACAAACTCATACACTCGCTACCCTGATACCCAGAAAGGGATTCCCCTCTTTCGGAGTACTCATTTTTTCCCCCCAGAGCTCGTCTGAGCTGTCCCTAAGCTGTGACCCCGGTTACTGATTTTAGCATCGAAGGGTCCCCACGGAGCATCCCTCCAGTCTTGGGACTTTTTGCAGGCCATCCGATCAGGCATTGGACCGCAGATTAAGCAGCTCTCTTCTTCCGATGTTCGAGACCGGTGATCAAGCGTCATCAGATTGGCGCGCCAGGAAGGGGGGTGAGGCAAGCAAAGAAGGCCCAAACACTACAGTATACTTCTCTTTTCTCTCCCTCTCCCAACAATGGTGATGACACGAGCTCAGGATGCCTCAGTCAGCCACCCCGGGGGGCATCTTGCCCTGACTAAGCAGCAGGAGACCAATGTTGGCCCAGATGGCAACCCAAAAGGGGGGGTGAATTGGGTTGTTAAAAATTTAACTCTTTAAAAAAAATATTTTCATTGAAATGAAAGAGCTTGAGAGCAAAGTATAAATGAATGCTAATCACAACTAAATGAGATAGAGAGAGAGACAAAGAGACAAAGCACAACAAACACAAAGATTTTATAGTGGTTTGGTGTATCAAACACCTACGTCCACTCCCAAGCTTCACTTGGGTCCACACTATAATCCACTTGATTACAGTCGAGTTATTTTACAAGCTCACAACTCAAAACTTATTGTTTCCCCAGGATTACAACGAACCCAGCTGGTTTTATGGGCTCATCAGCACACAACCCAACCACAAGCTATCCTTAGCTTGTACCGAGGTATACTACCTCTACTAATTCAATCCCCCGATTGAATTAGAAAACATAAATGGAGAATAAAGTTTTAAATACACAGCAGCTCCTCAAATGAGCAAATAAACAATAAAGTAAACAAGGATAAGAAAATCTTGTTTGAAGCTCTTTGAATGAATGCTTTTCTTCTTTTCTTCTTTTCCTCTTCTCCTTTGAAGGATTGAATCAGGGCCTCAGCTCAGATTCTTCATAGAAATTTTCTATTGAGAAGTTCAGGATTTAGGGCTTTTGCTTTCTTTCTTCTATTGATGGAAATCTCCTTGATTTGAACTTGAGAAGCCTGTGGATTTCTCTTTGAGCTTTCTGCGGTTGATGGATTTAAGCTCTGAGTCTTTCCTCTTGATTTCTCTCTCTTTTTACTAGGTATTTTTCTCTATTTTTTTCCTCTTTTTTCAAATGAACGGTTTCCCCCTTTATATATATCTCTTAATCCAAGATTAGGTGGGAAATATAGCCATTGTGAGATGCTTGAATCTTTCTACACACAAAGAAAATAGCCGTTAGAGGTTAGGTAAAAAGAAATCTTACCGTTGGAGTCCATTTTGACAAATAAAAAATCCGTTCCTGATAGGTTGGAGTTGGCTCCAACTTTTCAGGTATCGGCTCCAAATCGGGTATCCAAAAATAGCAAATAAAAAGTTGTTGAGGGATCGGTTCCAATAAAGTTAAGTGTTGACTCGCCGCTTTCGGGAGTCGGCTCCATAATCCTAAAGTGTCAGCTCTAGAAATGTTCATAAAAACATGCTCTCTGTTCTCAGGTTAGAGTCAGCTCCAGAAACTCAGGTGTCGGCTCCCGAACTCTCAGGTGTCGGCTCCCGAATTCTAGGAGTCGGCTCTGAAAACTGAGACAAAATACACTTCTTTGTATCTCAGGTTGGAGTCAGCTCTGAAACTCTGGGTGTCGACTCCAGACTGTGCCAAAATTCAAGAAAACTTCTAATACGCCTTGGGGTCGACTCCTGACTATTTGGGTGTCGACTCCAAGCTCTGAACTTTGAAAAATCCTTTTAAAATTTTGATTCAAAACTTATTTCTTTATCCCTTTTGACTGATCAAACATTTTTAATCCCTGTAACACTTGTTAAATCTATTAGAAACATAGTGAATATATTCATGTCTTTTATTAATCATCAAAATCAATAATTGGGTCAACAATCTCTTCCTTTTTGATGATTATAAAAACATTGAGTATATGCAAGGGTCAACAATCTCCCCCTTTTCAAATCAAATTTCTTAAATATTTAGTTCTCATAGGTAAGCTCCCCCTGAACGAAGTAGCTCCCCCTATGATACTCAATTTAACATCTATTCTTCCTTTTAATCAGTAAACTTTTAATGTTTGATACCAATTAAACAATCATATCAAATTGTATCAAATTAATAGTAAACTTTCAATGCACATATGTCAATTACTTCTCCCTATATGCGGTACCAATTGATTAAGCTTATTTGTTCCAATGCATATACAAATACTAAATACTTCTTCCCTTTATAACTTTCAATGCATATACGACTATCAAATACTCAATTACTTCTCTCCCTTTTTTGTAATTAACAAAAAGGTTAAGAAGTTTCAAGTTAAATGAAAAATTGAGAGATGCTTCAAAGATCAAATGATATTCATTAAATATCAAACATGTTCATTACATACTTCAAGCATTACATCATATTACAAAAGGAAACTTCATTACATCGAAATTTTAGAAGAAAAGTAAATCAACATCAGACTAAACTAAACATCATCTTTCAATAATATCAAAGAAACTTCATTACAAGATAATCAAAGATTAGTTCTAAGAAGTCTTTGCAAATCTTCTAATATTTTTTCCATTCCTTCACTTTGATTTCTAACAAATTCCTTTAGTCTCTATCAACAAATGCACATGCAGTCATAATTTTGTCCTGAAGCTCAGCATTGCATTTGGAGTAAGACTCTGAATCTCCTCCAATATCTTTAAGCTCTTCAAAAATATTCTTGAGATCATTCTTCAAAGATTCTACGGAGGCTCCAAGTGTGGATTCAATTTTACTAACTCTCTCATCCAAAGAAAAATACATTTCTCTTAAATTCATCAAACTATTATCAATCTCCGTTTTTATTTCTTCCTTGTGAGTAGCAAATAAACTTTTAAGCTGTTCCAACTGAATATCAGTAAAACCAATGGATGACATAGGCAATGGTACATGTGCAGGAGCTGGAGTAGATGCCGGTGGTGGTGATGATCTGCTAGGCTCTGGTGATGGAAGCCTCACTGATGGTCCTGCCTCAAATGGTGCAGTAGCCCTAATTTCAGCTGCCCTTTCATCCAGATCACCTTTCCTTTCCCATCTACCATCCACTTTTACGAACCTCATTCTGTGCATAGTAGCCAAGCTATAATAGTCAGTGTGTCTAAGGTTCTTTGATGGCTCATTGTTAGAAATGACAACTCCTTGACTTCTAAAAGCCATGGTCAGGATTATCCCATAAGGCAATGAAGATCTCCTCTTACCCCCGGCATCAGCCATATAGCATATCATCATTCCAGCAAGATTGATTGGCTGACCAATCAAAATATTATCCATAATCACTATGTCTCGCTCTAAGACATACTCAAAATGACCAGTCTTGGGAAATAGGATCCTACCACAAATGTTATGCAGTAATCTAAGCTCAAGTGGCAATTAATTTGCCCTAACTTCCTCAAACTCAGTTACTTCCCTTCCTAACATCTTGATAAAGCATCTGATCTCTCACTGTGAATGTCTGTAGTAAGCCCAATGACAGGGATGCCTAAAAGATTTTCTAAAATTTGATATGTGAGATGAATCCTTTTCCTCTTACTGAACTAACTATTCCACCATCTTCCCTTGATAAATTAAGGTAAAATTCCTTAACTAGGGCCGGATAAGTGGGAACATCCAAAGAACATACCTTATCCCAACCGAGCTCTTTAATTTGTCTACCGATTGCAAAACCCTCGGCTTCAAAGAAATCAAAATCCACCTTCCTTCCCATGGTTATGACTCGCCCAGCAAGGATATCTACTTGAGGAGAGGAGGGGCTCGGATTATTGAGTGAGTTGAAGAGGAATCATCGCTTGGAGTAGGTTCATGGACGGGACGCCTAGCCGTATGCTTCCTTGTAGCCACGAGAGCATCAAAGACCGATCCCCTACACTTAGGTGTCATTGGAATCTTAGGGAATGGTTGATTTGAGGAGTATTTGGCTTTGGAAGGTTTAGAGAGGTTTTTGAGAGGGTTTGGAGAAGATACGAAATGAGAAGGTGTCGACTCTACCCTAATATAATCAGTTTGGATCCACCAGGTGTCGACTCCCGCAAAGTCGGGTGTCGCCTCCAAGTCGCTAACACTGTTAGCGCCCGAGCTGGAGTCGGCTGCTTAAGCGGGTGTCGGCTCCAAGGTCAAGACTGAGAGCGACACAGACAAGGTGTCAACTCCACAAATTAAGGTGTCGACTCCACTGACAGTTTTAGAGAAAAATAAGTGAGTTTCAAACAACCAAAACATGTTAAAATAAAATCAGTAAATTTTTGAAAAAATCCTTGGAATGTGGAGAATCAAATTGCTCAAAATTCTAGATAAATTGTCCTTAAAAACATGAGAGAAATCTCAAGGAATTGATTGAATTCTAGATAATCATTCCTTAGGGGTTTTAAAATCATTCCAAAGGATCACAAATCCCTAATTCTCCTCTAAGATAACAAAATCTCTCTTCACTCAAAGGTTTTGTAAATATCAGCTAACTGTTCTTCAGTATTAACATAATCAAGGCAAATTTCATTGTTAGCTACATGTTTTCTTATAAAATGATATCTAATTTTAATGTGCTTAGTTCTTGAATGTTGTATTGGATTCTTAGTTAGATTGATTGCACTTGTATTATCACATCTAATAGGAGTTTTATCAAGTGTTATGCCATAATCTTCAAGTTGTCGCTTAATCCAAAGGATTTGAGCACAACAACTTCCAACAGCAACATATTCTGCTTCAGCAGTAGATAATGCAATAGAATTTTGCTTTTGGCTAAACCAAGAGATTAAGTTACTTCTAAAAATTGACATACACCACTTGTACTTTTTCTATCTAGTTTACATCCAGCATAATTAGAGTCTGAATAAGCAATTAAATTTAGTGTTGAATCTCTAGAATACCATAATCCTACATTTTTGGTTCCACTTAGATATCTTAGTATTCTTTTTACAACAATTAAGTGAGATTCTTTAGGTTCTGATTGAAATCTAGCACATAAACAAACAACAAACATGATATCAGGTCTACTTGCAATTAAGTAGAGTAGAGATCCGATCATACCTCTATAGTGTTTTTGATCAACTTTCTTACCGTCTTCATCTTTATCCAATTTGCATGAAGGACTCATAGGTGTTCCAAGGGGTTTGATTGATTCCATTCCAAACCTCTTGAGAATTTCCTTTGTGTACTTAGTTTGGTTGATGAAAATCCCTTTGAAGTCCTAGGAAGAAGTTGAGTTCTTCCATCATGCTCATCTCAAATTCACCCTGCATTAGCTTATCAAATTCTTGACACAAAAGATTGTTAGTAGCACCGAATACAATATCATCTACATATATTTGTACTACTAAAAAGTCTTCATCTTTTCTTTTCAAAAATAGGGTTTTGTCTACATTTCCTCTAGAAAAACCATTTTTAATTAGAAATTTGCTTAACCTGTCATACCAAGCTCTAAGTGCTTGTTTTAAACCGTATAGTGCTTTGTGTAATTTACAAACATGATTTAAAAATTCATGATCTTCAAAACCAGGTGATTGTTCCACAAAAACTTACTCATTTATAAAATCATTTAAAAATGTACTTTTAACATCCATTTGAAATAGATTGATGTTCATATGACATGCAAATGCAAGTAGTAATCTAATTGCCTCTAATCTAGCTACTGGTGCCAAAGTTTCATTAAAATTAATTCCTTCTTCTTGATTACATCCTTTTGCAACTAATCTAGCTTTATTTCTGATTACTATGTCATTTTCATCCAATTTATTCCTAAATACCCATTTAGATCCTATAACTGAATGACCTTTAGGTCTATCAACTAAGAACCATACATTATTCCTAGTAAACTGATTTAATTCTTCTTGCATAGCTAGCATCTAATTACTATGTTTTTCAGCTTCTTCAATAGTTTTAGGTTCAATTTGAGATACAAATGCAAGATGATTATTGATATTCCTCATAGATGATCTAGTTCTTACTCCTTGAGATGGATCACCTATAATCAATTCCTTTGGATGACCATAGGCATATCTCCAATCTCTAGGAAGATCTACCTCATTATGATTAGTATCAATAACATCAACCCTAGGTGAATCATCATCTTTAGCTTCATGATCTGAAGATACATCTATATTTAATTTTTCAATATCTCTTTCTAGTATATTTGTATCTTCCTCATCATCAATCTTTTCTGAACTTGATGCTAAAGACTCATCAAAAATTACATGAATAGATTCTTCTACAATTAAGGATTTTTTTGTTAAATACTCTATAGGCTTTACTAGTTGTTGAATATCCTAAGAATACGCCTTCATCAGATTTTGCATCAAATTTTCTAAGATTATCTTTTTCATTATGAATAAAACATTTATAGCCAAATGCATGAAAATAACTAATGTTTGGTTTCCTATTATTCCATAATTCATAGGGAGTTTTCTTGAGAATTGGCCAAATTAGGGCTCTGTTAAGGATGTAACATGCCGTGTTTATAGCTTCCACCCAAAAGTATTTTGGTAGGTTGCTTTCACATAGCATGGTACGGGCCATATCTTCTAAAGTTCTATTTTTTCTTTCTACAACTCCATTTTGCTGTGGTGTTCTAGGTGCAGAAAAATTATGGTGAATGCCATGTTCAATGCAGAAATTTTTAAATAAATAATTTTCAAATTATGTGCCATGATCACTCCTAAGAGACACTATGGTGTTGTTTTTCTTATTACTGACTTTCTTGAAGAATTTCAGAAAATGTTGAGAAAGTCTCATCCTTGTGAGCCAAAAATAATACCCAAGTGAATCTAGAATAATCATCTACTATCACAAGGCCATATTTCTTTCCTCTTAGACTAGTTGTTCTAGTAGGTCCAAAAAGGTCCATGTGAAGTAGCTATAGTGGCCTAGAAGTGAAAACTACATTTTTAGATTTGAAAGAGTTTCTAGTTTGTTTTCTAAATTGACATGCATCATAAATTTGGTTATTTTAAAAATCTATCTTTGGAAGTCCTTTAACTAAGTCCATTCTAATCAATTTTGAAATCAAGTGTGTGCTTGCATGACCTAATCTATGATGTCATAGCCATCCAATCTCATTTACATTAGCATTATTAGGAACTAAGCAATGACTACTAGTAGATAAATTATCTAAATCAATTAAGTATACATTGCCATTTCTATTACTAACAAATATAATACTATTATCAATGGGATTAGAAACAGTGCAGATAGAAGCTTCAAATGAAACTTTGAAACCTTTATCGCATAATTGGCTAATACTAATTAAGTTATGCTTTAAACCATCTACATAAAGAACATTTTTAATGAAAGTAGAGGGAGTTATCTGAATTTTACCAAATCCCATAATCTGGCCTTTACCATTGTCTCCAAATGTGACAACTCCTTCTCTTTTATTCTCAAGGGTGATAAATTGCTCCTTGTCACCCGTCATGTGTCTTGAGCAGCCGCTATCAAGATACCACTTTCGTTTTGATCTTTTGGCCACAAGACACTCCTGCAAAGTAATCAAACTTTCTGTTTAGGTACCCAAGCTTTCTTGGGTCCTTCATGGTTAGTAGCAACAAAGATTGTTCCTTTCGGAACCCATATTTTCTTTCCTTTAATACTTAAATCCTTGTTAATTTTTCTAAAATTAGATTCATAGGCTTTATGTCCTTTCTTATTACAACAATAACATGAAATATCACTTTTATTCTATTCTTTTCTAAAGAAATTTTTAATATACTTTTGTTTCTTGTTAGGCCTATAACCTAATCCAGCTTTATCAAATACAGCTCTTTGATTACTCAATAACAAATTCAATTTTTCAGAGCTATATGTGAATTTATCAACTATATTTTTATATTTATCAACTTCTTTCTTTAAGATAACATTTTTATTAGAAATTGATTCTTTGTCTTTTGATAAATTCTTAAATTTAGATTTCAATTCTTCAATTTCATGAGTTAGTTTATCCTTTTCTTTGACAAGATTTAAATTATCATTTTTTAAAACTTTGCTTTTCTTTTTTAGAATTTTAAAATCACTAACTAATTCTTTAAATGTATCAAACAATTCATCAAAGGTAAAGTCATGAGTTTTGGTACATACCTCATCGTCTTCTTTTACCATAAGGCAAATGTTTGCAACTTCCTTTTGTTCTTCCTCGGATGAGAATTCTTCGCTATCGCTCCATGTTGCAATGTATGCCTTTTTCTTTTTCTTGTATCCCTTTTTTAATTGAGGACAATCATATCTAAAGTGCCTCGATTTCTTACATTCATAGCATATGAGGGGGTCTTTCTCTTTATCCTTGTCCTTTTCTTTTTCTTTTTCACCTTCCACCTTTGTTCCAAATTTTTCTTGTGAAAGGGTCTCCTTTGCATAAATTTTCTGAATTTCTTTGCAAGAAGGGTTGTTTCATCATCTTTCTCTTCTTCCTCACTGCTGCTTGTTTCCTTTTCTGCAGCTTTAAGGGCAATCGTTTTCTTCTTTTTGACTTCTTCCTCTTGATGTTGCTTCATGGTCAGTTCATGGGTCATCAATGATCCAAGTAGCTATTCCAAAGGTAATGTATTTAAATCTTTGGCTTCTTGGATGGCAGTTACTTTCGCTTCCCATGATCTTGGAAGAGACCTAAGAATTTTACGCACCAATTCAGAGTTAGTATAGGTCTTGCCAAGACTCTTTAAACCATTCACAATATCAGTAAATCTTGTATATATGCAGGTTATAGATTCAGTTTGTTCCATGCTAAACAATTCATACTTATGAACAAGAATATTAATCTTAGATTCTTTGACTTGATTAGTACCCTCATGGGTAACTTCTAGTCTATCCCAAATTTCTTTTGCGAAAATACATGTAGAAATTCTATTAAACTCATTAGCATATAAAGCACAATATAAAACATTCATGGCCTTAGCATTGAGCTGAGCCATTTTTCTATCGTTCTCATTCCAATCCCTTTCGGGTTTAGGAACTATTGAACCATCTACTAGGTGTGTGGGTGTGCTAGCTCCATTAGTGATTACATTCCAAAGCTCATAATCTAAAGCTTGAATAAAAATTCTCATTCTAGCTTTCCAATAAGAATAATTAGAACCATTAAATAAAGGAGGTCTATTGATAGAATGACCTTCAGCAAATGAAGATCCAGCTTGAGCTGCCATTTGGATCTTTAAATCTTGATCGTTGGATCAAACAAGAAATGAGCACTAGCTCTGATACCAATTGTTGGCCCAGATGGCAACCCAAGAGGGGGGGATGAATTGGGTTCTTAAAAATTTAACTCTTTTAAAAAGAAAAACTATTTGCTTTGAAATGAAAGAGCTTGAGAGCAAAGTATAAATGAATGCTAATCACAACTAAATGAGATAGAGAGAGACAAAGAGATAAAGCATGGAAAACACAAAGATTTTATAGTGGTTCGGTGTATCCAACACCTACGTCCACTCCCAAGCTTCACTTGGGTCCACATTATAATCCACTTGATTACAGTCGAGTTATTTTACAAGCTCACAATTTCATTTCAAAGCAAATAGTTTTTTCTTTTTAAAAGAGTTAAATTTTTAAGAACCCAATTCATCCCCCCCTCTTGAGAGCAAAGTATAAATGAATGCTAATCACAACTAAATGAGATAGAGAGAGACAAAGAGACAAAGCACGGAAAACACAAAGATTTTATAGTGGTTCGGTGTATCCAACACCTACGTCCACTCCCAAGCTTCACTTGGGTCCACATTATAATCCACTTGATTACAGTCGAGTTGTTTTTCAAGCTCACAACTCAAAACTTATTGTTTCCCATGGGATCACAACGAACCCAGCTGGTTTTACGGGCTCACCAGCACACAACCCAACCACAAGCTATCCTTAGCTTGTACCGAGGTATACTACCTCTACTAATTCAATCCCCCGATTGAATTAGCAAACACAAATGGAGAATAAAGTTTTAAATACACAACAGCTCCTCAAATGAGCAAATAAATAATAAAGTAAACAAGGATAAGAAAATCCTATTTGAAGCTCTTTGAATGAATGCTTTTCTTCTTTTCCTCTTCTCCTTTGAAAGATTGAATCAGGGCCTCAGCTCAGATTCTTCACAGAAATTTGTTGTTGCGAAGTTGAGGATTTGGGGCTTTTGCTTTCTTTCTTCTATTGATGGAAATCTCCTTGATTTGAAGTTGAGAAGCTTGTGGATTTCTCTTTAAGCTTTCTGGGGTTGATGGATTTGAGCTCTGAGTCTTTCCTCTTGATTTCTCTCTCCTTTTTTCTAGGTATTTTTCTCTATTTTTCTCTTCTTTTTTCAAACGAATGGTTTCCACCTTTATATATATCTCTTAATCCAAGATTAGGTGGGAAATATAGCCGTTGTGAGATGCTTAAATCTTTCTACACACAAAGAAAATAGTCGTTAGAGGTTAGGTAAAAAGAAATCTTACCATTGGAGTCCGTTCTGATAAATAAAAAATCCGTTCCTGACAGGTTGGAGTTGGCTCTAACTTTTCAGGTGTTGGCTCCAAATCGGGTATCTAAAAATAGCAAATAAAAAGTTGTTGAGGGATCGGCTCCAATAAAGTTAAGTGTCGACTTGTCGCTTTTGAGAGTTCGCTCCGCAATCCTAAAGTGTCGGCTCCAGAAATGCTCATAAAAACACACTCTCTGTTCTCAGGTCAGAGTCAGCTCCAGAAACTCAGGTGTTGGCTCCCGAACTCTCAAGTGTCGGCTTTCGAATTCTAGGTGTCGGCTTCGAAAACTGAGATAGAATACACTTCTCTGTATCTTAGGTTGGAGTCGGCTCTGAAACTCTGGGTGTCGACTCTAGACCGTGCCAAAATTCCAAAAACTTCTGATCGCCTTGGGGTCGGCTCCTGACTATTTCGGTGTCGACTCCAAGCTCTGCACTTTGAAAAATCCTTTTAAAATTTTGATTCAAAACATATTTCTTTATCCCTTTTGACTGATCAAACATTTTAATCCCTGTAACACTTGTTAAATCTATTAGAAACATAGTGAATATACTCATGTCTTTTATTAATCATCAAAATCAATAATTGGGTCAACAACCAACCTACCTGTCGCTGATCCTCCTGTCATTTCCCCTCAACCAGAAGTGGTTTCCTCGGCTACGGAGCAGCTAGCAACCCTCACTCGGCAAGTTCTGACCCTCACTGTCATGGTCCACGGACTTCAGCAACAGCAGTCCATGGCCACCCAGCATCAGACCGCTCCCCCTGCAAGTCAATAGTTTGCAAGGGGAGGTTCTCCTCAATGAGAGGCCAGTCGTCGCCGAGCTTCTCCAAGGAAGCCTCGCCGTGAGTCCTTCAAGCGGCCGCGATCTCCAGATTATGGCCCGAGCAAGTTTCCTCCAGAGCCGCACCGCCATGAGGAACCAAAGTGGAATTCCCATCTTCTGCATCCTTCTCCTTCTTCTTCGTCTTCCTCTTCTTCATCCTCCAAGCCATCTCGGAGGGCCCCGACGATAAACCGCCAGGTGGAGGAGCGCCTGGACGAGTACAACCGGCGACTAGACGAGCTCGCCAGGAAGACAACAACCAACCGGAGGAGGAGTATGACACCCGTCCTCCTTACACTTGTCAGATTCTGGAGGAGCCCGTCGCCTTTAGATTCCGATTCCCCCAGATAGATCCATATGATGGTACGATGGATCCCTTCGACCACCTCGAGAGCTACAAGGCCATGATGCAAGTCCAGGGTGCGTCAGATGCCCTTCTTTGCAAAGCTTTCCCTGCTACTATGTGGAAGGCTGCTCGTGCTTGGCACTCGCGCCTGTCCCCCAATAGCATCGACTCCTTTCGAGAGCTGAAAAAGGCCTTTCTGGCACATTTTGATGCCTGCTCACGAATGCCGAGGGTTGCGGATAGCCTCTTCTCCGTGCGCCAGAAGGAGGGGAATCACTGCGGGACTTCGTGTCCCAGTTCAAAACTGCCGCCCTTGAAGTCTACCATCTGGACGACGCGGTGGCAATGCTGGCGCTAAAGCGGGGACTCCTCCCGTCCCGCTTCACCTTTTCTCTGGACAAGAAGCCCCCGAGTTCCTACTTCGACCTTCTCCTCCGGGCCCAAAAGTACATCCGTGCGGATGAGGCCGACCTCACCCGCCGGGAATCATCAAGGAGCTCCAATCGCAAGCCTGCTCGCCCCGAGCCGAGCAGGCCCTCTCACCACCGGCGGCCTGACCCACCTCGCCGATCCGACAACAGGCGTCGAAGCTCCGTCCCCGATGAGAGCAAGCTCACGCCTCCCCTCACCCCTCGATCCCACATCCTGATGGAAATCGAGGGCGAGCCTTATCTCCAGCGCCCTCCTCCTATGAAGAAAGGTCCTCCCCATGACAAGAGCAGTTATTGCCGATTCCATCGAGACTATGGGCACGACACCGATAGCTGCTTCAGCTTGAAGCACGCTATTGAGGAGCTTATCTAGAGGGGCTACCTCGGCAAATATGTCCAGAAGGGGCCACAACCTCTGCCGACACTCATGGGACCCCCACCTGCTCAGGCCGCTGTCGACAACACCCTCACGGAGCGGACAGTTGGAATGGTGTCTTGGGGAGCAGCTTCCTCATCCAAGCGGCCAAGAGGGGAGGACACATCGGGTAATGTAGTTCTCGGAGGGGGACCGGTGAATTTTGAGAATGTAAACAATGAAGGCATCGCCGTCTCTATGACGATCGCCAAGCATCCTGTAAAAAGGATATTGGTTGATAGTGGCAGCTCAGCTGACATCCTCACTTATGATGCTTTTGTTTGGATGGGATTATCTCTAGACTCTCTCCAGCCTGTAGCAACCCCGTTGGTCGGATTCATCGGGGATTCGGTAAGGGTTGAGGGCGAGATATCTTTGCCTATGACAGCTGGAACACCGCCATGCCAAAGCACAGTGATCATGAAGTTCTTGGTTGTGCGGGTCCCCTTGGCATACAACGTCATTCTCGGGTGTCCAGGCTTAAATCTATTGGATGCGATTATCTCCACCCGATGCCTGCTGGTGCAGTTCCCTACTAGCGGAGGTGTTGGGGAGATGAAAGGTGAGATCAGTTCAATTTTGCCCGCTATCACACGGCATCAAGCCCCTTGGAGGCCGAGCCAGTCCCAAAGGCACCTAACCCCAGGGAGTCTGATAGGAGAGGGGAACCGGCTGAGCACGTCCTGACCTTTCCCCTCGGGGACGATCCGGCGAAGACCGTGCGCATCGGCGGACTCCTTCCCCCGGAGGATCGCGATTGCCTCCTGACCTTCCTGTGGGCCAACTCAGATGTTTTTGCTTGGTCAGCATCTGACATGCCCGGCATTCCTCCAGAAGTAATCACCCACAAGCTCAACATCGATCCAAAGCACCATCCAATCCACCAGAGGAAGAGGAGCTTCGCTCCCGAGCGACAAAAGGCCATCGATGAGGAGGTTAACAAACTGCTCAGTGCCGGCCACATCCGAGAGGTGCATTACTCTAGCTGGCTGGCCAACATGGTCATGGTGCGAAAGGAAAACAGGAGCTGGAGAATTTGCATCGACTTCACTGACCTCAACAAGGCGTGTCCGAAAGAAAGTTTCCCCTTGCAAAGGATAGACCAGCTGGTAGATTCCACCTCCGGCCACGGGCTCCTCAGCTTCGTGGATGCCTTCTCCAGATACAATCAGATAAGAATGGACCCCAGTGATGAAGAGCACACATCCTTTGTGACAGAAAAGTGGATTTATTGCTACAAAGTGATGCCCTTCGGTCTCAAGAATGCGGGGGCGACCTATCAAAGATTGATGAACAGGATGTTTCAGGATCAGCTAGGTCGGAACATGGAAGTCTACATGGATGACATGCTGACCAAGAGCATCCACGCTTCTGATCATGTCTCTGATCTAGAGGAAACTTTCAGCAACCTCCGCCGCTTCCAGGTCAAGCTAAATCCCAAGAAATGCGCCTTCGGAGTCACGGCGGGCAAGTTCCTGGGTTTTATGGTGACTCAGCGGAGGATCGAAGCAAACCCAGAGAAAATCAGCGCTATCCTCGATATGAGACCACCATCCAACAAGAAGGAAGTACAGCAACTAATGGGAAGGGTGACGGCTTTAAGTCATTTCCTCTCCAGATTAGCCGAGAGGTGCTTGCCCTTCTTTAAGGCCATGCGGAAAGTAAATAGCTTCAAGTGGACGGACGACTGCCAGAAAGCCTTCGATGACCTGAAGGTGTTTCTGTCTTCTCCTCCACTCCTATCCAAACCAAGGGATGGGAAAAGTCTCTTCCTCTACCTAGCTGCTTCTTCGGAGGCCATTAGCTTAGTCTTGGTGCATCTCGACACTGATGGAACCCAGAAGCCCGTTTATTACGTGAGCAAGGTGCTCCATGGCACAGAAGTTAGGTACTCCAAGACAGAAAAAATCATCTTCGCTCTGATCGTCTCCGCTCGGCATCTACGCCCTTATTTTCAAGCTCATCCCATAGTGGTGCTCACGGACCAGCCCCTCCAAGCCATTCTGGCTCGTCCAGACACCTCAGGCCGACTCACCAAGTGGGCCATCAAGCTAGGAGAGTTTGACTTCTCCTTCCAAGCACGGTCGGCCTTGAAGTCCCAAGTCCTGGCCGATTTCCTAGTCGATTGCACTTGAACGGATGAGGAGACCAGAGAGGTTTCCATGGAACAGCATGAGCCCGGGCCAAGCAGCGATGGAGAAACCTGGATCCTCCATGTAGACGGCGCATCAAACTCTCAGGGAAGTGGTGCCGGTCTCATTCTCACCGGACCGGGTGGAGAGAAAGCAGAATGCACCCTACGGTTTCTATTCAAAGCCACAAATAACCAGGCTGAGTATGAGGCCTTGCTGGCAGGGTTAAGGCTGGCCCAAGAATTTGGAATAAGGCGTCTTAGATCTTTCACCGACTCACAACTCATCTCGGGACAAATCAACGGAGAGTACGAGGTGCGTGACCCTGCTATGACTCAATACATGGGCAAGGTTCGGCTCTTGGTCTCTCCGTTAGCTTATTTCAGCATCAGTTACATCCCCCGGAGTGAGAACACCAAGGCCGACATCCTTTCCCGCTTGGCTACCTCCGCCGACAGTATCGCAAGAGATGCCTACATCGAATACCTAGAAAGGCCCAGCATAGAAGATGGCAAGAAAGTCCTCCCGCTCACCCAAGAGCCTACAAGGATGGATGGCTACGTCCGCTATCTCACTGACGGCACCCTCCCTGATGATCGCAATGAAGCCAACCTGCTCAAGTGGAGGGCTTCCAAATTCGTCCTCTTAGACGGACGTCTATATAGAAGGTCATTCTCTTACCCCCTGCTCAGATGTGTAGGACCTGCCGATGTCGACTACATCCTTAGAGAAATCCATGAAGGCATATGCGGAAATCACCTAGGGGGCAGGTCCTTGGCCCAGAAGGCCCTTCGGCAGGGATACTTCTGGCTTACCATGAGGGAGGATGCTGCCAAACTAGTTCAGAAGTGCGATGGTTGCCAGCACCATGCACACATCCAACACCAACCATCTACCCTACTCAACCCGCTCTCAGCCCCCTGGCCCTTCACCCAGTGGAGAATGGATGATAAATGCATAAATAATTTTCACTAAACCTATTAATTAATAATTTAACGTACATATTATTATTTAATATTTTAATATTTTATATAATATTTTAGTAAAAATCTTATCAACTTAAAGAGCTCGATTTTAGGAAATTAATGATGCAAACGACACTCAAATCGGATTTAAGATGAGCCCGGAATTGATTTTACATTGTGCTAAGTTTTCTCAGCCAAATTTCCTGTTTTTACATGATTCTTTTCCGTTCGTGGGAATTGGAGGATCCGTTTGGAGACTCTGTTCTGTTCGCAGCGGCTTGGAGTTTGCAGGAGGTCAGAGGAGCGTATCAAGGAGCATCCCAAGCATCTGTTCGTGTCGTGGTCTCCTCTTCTTGGAGCATGAAGAAGATATGTTACCAGGCAGCCATCCGTGGATTGGAGTATCTCTGTTCGTCTGTGAAGATTCTAGTCCTTGCTTGTGAGGATTCGTTGAGGTGCTGCTAGGAGTTCATGGGATTGTGGAGGTTCTAGTCGGAACGTGGAGGTTCTTCTTAAAGAATTTATTGCTTTTTTTTTACCTTCTTAATGCTAGAAAATAAAGTTTGTCAATTTTAAATTTTAATACTTGGATATTATTGAAATAAAGTTTCTATTCATGTTTAATTGTTATTAAATTATATTTAAGTGAAATAATTTTAGACTGATCTATTCTTGAAAGGGACGGGTCATGATCTACGGGTACGGGCCGTGCTCTTATAAGATAGACCATATCTTGATTATTTTGCACTACTAATTATCTATTTAAATAAATTTATAAATTTATTTCAAGATAATTGCTAAAGTCTCTATGGAATCAATCACTTACTCTCACTATTCTAATAGTGAAATTAAGGTGTTTTAATCGTTGCGCTACGACATGCATCAGATTTTTGGTGCCATTGCCGAGGACTTAAGTGTGTTATTTTAAAAAATAAAAAATAAAAAAATAAAAAAAATAAAGTGAAAAAAAATTAGATTAATTTTCTCTTAAATAATTATTGTCTCTTTATTTTATTTTTGTTACCTTAATTGTTAGAATTTCTTATTTTCTTTTTAACATAAAAAAATTATTACTTTCCTTCTTGTTACAAATCAAATTTTAACCTAATCAAAATTTTCTTTTAATTAACTTACCTATAAAAAAAAGAACCTGAAAGAAAACCCTAAGACACCTTCCATAAAATATAATTAATTTAAGGAAACAAAATAAAAAAAATTATATAAATAAAATAATTATTTATTTCTATGCTTAGATTGACTTAGGTGGATTTATTTTCTGCAAAACTCAAAATTCTTTCATTGACATCTCATAATTTATTAGGAAATTAGAAACCTAATCACAAAAATCTAAAAAAAAATAATAATTAGATTAATTTTGTTTGATAATTTCAAGAGTTGGACATCTGTTTGTTGCATAGCATTATCATAATTAACTTTAAGGGCACAAACCCCTAATCAAGATAAGGTGGGGATTTCATCACCCTTCCTTAGCCCACAAACCACATCCTTCATTCTATATTAACCCAAACCTTTAACTCTAAATTAATTAGACATCAGCCCCTAAGGACTTCGAGCTCAATAGGACAAGGCAGTCTTGGAAGTTAGGAGCTGTCTAGATCTAGGGTAAACCTAGAGTAGAGAGTCTAATCTTTGTTAACTTGATTGTTAAGAATTATTAAACCCTAATTAAATTATTCATTCATCTTAGTTCTAGGAATCTTTTAGGGTATTTTCTTTAGAATCTCCCTCTTTTTCTTCTATTAAATAATAATAATAATAATAATAATAATAATAATAATAATAATAATAATAAAATTGTTTGCTTTAGAGTCATTGGAAGGGTGTATGCTTGGTCGCCGATCGTTGCAATTTAACCTTATACCCTTAGATCCTGAGATAGAAAGAACTATTAGAGCAAACAGACTCAGAATTATGGATCCTAATAACGAAAATAATCAACTACGACAGTTAAAAGAGTATTTCACTCCTTCAAGGTATACCTACTCTCCCTGCATTCAAGTGCCTCCAGTAGAGGCTGCCCAATATAAAATTAAGTCAAGTGTAATCCAAATGTTACCATCTTTCTATGGACTTACAAATGAGGATCCCTATAAACACTTAGATGAATTCTTGAAAATTTGCTCAACTGTCAAGATTCAAAATTTCTCCGATGATGCACTTAGGCTTAAGTTATTCCCTTTTTCCCTAAAAGATAAAGCTAAGTATTGGTTAAATTCACTGGACACTGTTATAATTTCAACTTGGGATCATCTTCAGAGAGAATTTCTTAAGAAATATTTTTCTATAGGAAAAACAAATCAAATTAGAAAAGCAATAACAAGTTTTTCCCAGATAGATGAGAGATGTTTCATGAGACATGGGAGAGATTCAAAGAACTGATTAGAAAATGTCCACATCATGCTATACCCAAATGGCAACTGGTTCAGTGCTTTTATGATGGTTTATCAGAAAAGCACCGACAGATGGTTGATGCTTCATGTGGTGGGACATTTATGTTAAAAAATAAACATGAAGCTTGGCAACTCTTTGAGACATTGAGTGAGAATTCATTACATCACATGTCAGTTGCTCGTCGAGACCCTCCCATAAAACCTAAAAGAGGTGGAATATATGAAATAGGTCATTCTACAGATATCTATTCTAAAGTAGATGAATTATCCCATAAACTTGACCAAATTCTACAAGTTGGAAACATCTCTTCCCCATCTACTCAATTACATGAGGTCTGCATAATTTGTTCAAGTCCAACCCATTCTATAGGTGAATGTCCAGCTGCAAACCAATTTCCTGAACTTGTTCAAGAGCAAGCCCACCAAGCCCAACCCGATTAGCTCCTAGAACAGGAAATGATCCATTTGCAAATACTTACAATCCTGGCTGGCGAAATCACCCAAATTTTTCTTGGAAACCTCAACCTGTAGCCAATTCATCATCGATCAGACCTAATTATCAAGAAATCAATTTTAGAAGCATGCCATATTCACAATATCTAAACATCCCACAACCTCCACCGAATAATCAGCCTACTTTTGAAGATAAAGTGTTACAAGCATTGAAAGGGCTAAAAATGAATACTCAAATCCTTCACTCCCACACACAATCTATTGCAAAACTAGAAACTCAGATAGGTCAATTAGCCACAGCATTCAGTAGAAGGAAGGAGGGTAAGTTACCTAGTCAGCCTATCGATAACCCGAAAGGACAATTCATGGCTGAAGGTTCCAATAGTCCTGACAAATTTTCAGAACATGCTAAATCAGTCATGACTCTCAGAAGTGGAAAAGTATTGAACCCACCTGAACCAACCCAGAAATTAGAAGTGGCTAAATCAGAAAGAGAAGAAATAAAGAAGAAAAGGAATTCAATGATCAAGCAATCATACCTAAAGCCCCATTCCCTAGTGCTTTAGAATCTCCTTTGCCTTCAGATAAGAAGAATATAAAAATAAATGAGATGCTGGAGTTATTTAAGAAAGTCCAAATAAACTTACCTCTTCTCGAGGCTATTAAGCAAGTTCCAGCTTATGCCAAAATTTTGAAGGATCTATGCACACAAAAACGGAAAGCCAAGACACAAATACCAAAAAAGATACATTTGACTGAGCAAGTCAGCTCAGTTGTTCAGCAAATAACCCCACCTAAACTAAAAGATCCTGGTACCCCGATTATATCATGTGTCATAGGAAACTTCACAATCAAGAAAGCATTATTAGATTTGGGTACGAGTGTAAACCTTCTCCCCAGTTCAGTGTATGAGTTATTTGGATTTGGAGAGTTGAAACCCACTACAGTAACACTACAATTGGCAGATAGATCAATCAAAGAACCTCGTGGAATATTAAAAGATATATTAGTAAAGGTGGATGAATTCTATTTTCCTGTCGACTTCCTTGTGTTAGATATGGAATTTAGCGATAATCCTAACCAAATTCTCAACATCCTTGGACGACCTTTTCTAGCTACCGCTAATGCATTTATAAATTGTAGAACAGGTGTGATGGATGTATCTTTTGGAAACAAGAAGACGAGATTAAATATTTTTAATGCTTCCCAAGGACCACCTGTGTATGATTTAAATGAAGTAAACATGATAGAGGAAGTAGTAGATAAGAAATTCCAAAGTTTAATTGATTCAGATCCTTTACAAACATGTCTTACACATTTTGGAATAGATGACTTTGATATTAATGAGTATACCAAAGAGATAAATATGTTATTACAACCACCTAAGTTCGACACCATCCCCCCTTGGACTATAAAATATGAACCACTTCCAACTAAACTAAGTCCTTTAATACCATCCTTGGAAGAACCACCCCAACTAGAGTTGAAACCTCTTTCAGATGACTTAAAATATTCATTCCTTGGACCCAATGACACCCTTCCAGTAATCATTGCATCCACCTTAACCTCTGAGCAAGAAGATAAATTGGTAGATGTACTTAAAGAACATAAAGAGGCAATTGGATGGACAATAGCTGATCTTAAGGGAATTGACCCTTCCATTTGCATGCACCACATTCATAGTGAAATTGAAGCCAAACCACATAGACACATGCAACGAAGGCTAAATCCAAACATGAGGGATGTTTTTAAGAAAGAAGTAGTAAAATGGCTTGATGCTGGTATCATTTATCCAATTTCAGATAGCCAATGGGTCAGTCCAATCCAAGTAATACCTAAAAAATCGGGTATTACCGTGATTAAAAATGAAAAGGATGAATCAATTCTTACTCGGATATCAACTAGTTGGAGAGTGGGTATAGATTATCGAAAATTGAATGCCGTGACTAGGAAAGACCACTTTCCTTTGCCTTTTATCGATCAAATTCTAGAACGGCTAGCGGGACAAAGTTTCTTTTGTTTCTTAGATGGATATTCAGGAAACAATCAAGTCCTAGTATTTTCTGCTGATCAAGAAAAGACCACTTTCACCTGTCCCTTTGGAACATTTGCCTTTAGACGTATGCCATTTGGTCTTTGTAATGCACCAGCCACTTTTCAACGATGTATGTTGGCCATATTTTCTGATATGGTTGGTCAATTTTTGGAAGTATTTATGGATAATTTCTCAGTTTTTGGTGCATCATTTGATAGCTGCCTCGAGAACTTGACTAAGGTACTGAAACGATGTATGGAAATGAATTTAGTCCTAAGTTGGGAGAAGAGCCATTTTATGGTTCGTGAGGGAATTTTGCTCGGACACATTGTTTTAGAGCGAGGTATTAAGGTTGATAAAGCCAAGGTTGAATTGATCTCAAATCTACCACCCCCAACCTCAGTTAAACAAGTACAATCTTTCCTTGGTCATGCTGGTTTTTATAGACGCTTCATCAAAGATTTCAGTAAAATTTCTCGACCATTGTGTAATCTGTTGACCAAGGATAGTTCTTTTAATTTTGATAAAGATTGTCTTACAGCCTATAACATCCTTCGAACTGCTTTGACCACTGCACCAATTATCAAGCCCCCAGATTGGACCATACCTTTCGAAATCATGTGTGATGCTTCTGATTATGCTGTAGGGGCAGTTTTAGGACATAAACTCAATCAAGAACCTCATGTAATTTATTATGCTAGCAAAACTCTTTCAAATGCACAAATGAACTATACTACCACTGAAAAAGAATTACTAGCAGTTGTGTTTGCCCTAGAAAAGTTTAGATCATATCTGTTAGGATCTAAGGTTTTAGTTTATTCAGATCATGCAGCGTTGAGGCATCTTATATCAAAAAAGGATACAAAACCTAGACTAATTAGATGGATCCTTCTACTACAAGAATTTGATCTAGAAATTTTAGATAAGAAGGGTTCTGAAAATATGGTAGCAGATCATATCTCTAGGATCTCAGTGGAATACAATAAAGAAATAATCAGAGATAAGTTCCCTGATGAGCAATTGTTTTCAATTTTCCATAGCAGTCTTCCCTGGTTTGCCCATATTGTGAATTATTTGGCAACAGGAAATGTATCTTCCCACTGGACAAAACAAGAAAAAGATAGATTTTTCTCACAAGTCAAATATTACTTTTGAGAAGACCCTAAATTATTTAATTACTGTTCAGATCAGGTGATTAGGCAATGTGTTCCCGAGAGTGAATTCAAAAGTATACTTAACTTCTGTCATTCTCTTACCAGTGGAGGACATTTTAGTGGAAAGAAAACTGCAGCAAAG
Source organism: Calamus simplicifolius (assembly GCA_900491605.1). Taxonomy (NCBI): domain Eukaryota; kingdom Viridiplantae; phylum Streptophyta; class Magnoliopsida; order Arecales; family Arecaceae; genus Calamus; species Calamus simplicifolius. The sequence continues at coordinate 710,087 of UESW01003870.1, read as the reverse complement.
GTACTGCAAAGTGGGTTTTATTGGCCAACTCTTTTTAAAGATGCACATGAATTTAGCCGTAATTGTCTCCAATGTCAACAAACATGAAATATATCTCGAAAAGACATGATGCCCCTAAACCCTATCTTGGTTGTAGAAATTTTTGATGTATGGGGTATTGATTTTATGGGCCCATTTCCTTCCTCTTTTGGATATGAACACATTCTAGTGGCAATTGATTATGTGTCAAAATAGATTGAAGCCATGGCAACTCGAACCAATGATCATAAAGTTATAATCAAGTTTATTCAGCATAATATCCTTAGTCATTTTGGATGCCCAAGGGCTATAATTAGTGATGGGGGTACACATTTCACGAATAGACACTTCGAAGGATTAATGAAAAAATATGGAATTACTCATAAGGTAGCTACACCTTATCATCCCCAAACCAGTGGCCAAGTTGAAATATCAAATAGAGAAATTAAACATATCCTTGAAAAAATGGTGAGACCTGATAGGAAAGATTGGTCAGAACGTTTGGATGATGCATTATGGGCTTATCGTACTGCATTTAAAACTCCCATAGGAATGTCTCCTTACAGGCTCGTATTTTGAAAAGCCAGTCATTTACCTATAGAATTAGAACATCGTGCATTTTTGGCCATCAAGCAATTTAACTATGATATAAAAATGCAGGTGTCAATAGAAAACTCCAATTGAATGAGTTAGAAGAGCTACGAAATGATGCATATGAAAGCTCAAAAATTTATAAAGAACGAACCAAGGCATATTATGACAAATTTATTAGTAGAAATTTTTTTGAACCAAATCAAAAAGTATGGCTTTACAATTCAAGATTACACCTTTTCCCTGGAAAACTTCGTTCACGATGGAATGGACCTTTTATAGTAACTCAAGTATTTTTCCATGGAGCTGTAGAGCTTAAAAACCCCAAGAAAGGAAATACATTCAAAGTAAATGGCCAACATTTGAAACCATATATAGAAGAAATTAATGATGGAGAAATTGTTGAATAAATTGATCTTGTGAACCCAACATAATCATAATAAGTAGCACAGTCTGACTGAAGACTTTAAACTTAGTGCTCTTGGGAGGCAACCCATTTTATTAGTTATTTTTAATTTTTTGTTCTTTTAGTATGTTCTTTAAGTATAATCAGAGAAGAGCAACAGAAGCAGATTGAAAGAAGATGGCAACAATGAAACTTCCAACCTTCAAATACTCTACCAGGTAGTATCTTTCCTTGAAATTAATTAATTTTTCTTCCATTATGGACAATGGAAATTAAGTTGGGGGGGGAGGAAAAAGAATAAGTAAATCCTAGAGTAAAACTATAATCAGATGTGTGTACCAAATTCTGTCTCGATTTGAAGTTAATCAAGCAGTCTATTAATGAATTAATGGTTAGATTATTTTTTAGATACTGAGGAATAAATTATTAAGTAAATCTAATAAAAGGTAGGGTTTAGCCCAGAAAAATTTTTAGAATAATTTCAGACCCTTCTGACCACTGATCTTAATAGTACAATCTACTTAATAAGGGTATGGGTGAAAACATTATTCAAAAAAAAAAAAAAAAATCTCTCTTAAAGTTAATAAATTAGGTTCTTAACATCTTTCACTAAGTAACCGGGCCCAGTCACCTAAGAAAGTGATGTTGTTCGCGTAAAAAGGTGAGAATGTAAAAGAACCTAAGTAGAGTCAGTCCTACCTAAAGCCTTTTTGACTCGAGTCAGTAAGTCCGAGGGGTGTTTTACACCTAATTTTCTAAAACCAATTGGTTTGGGAGCCATTGGCCTAAAGCTCGCTACAAGGGTTAATTAGAAAGCAAGGGGATATGACATTGCACTGACTTTACACAAGGGAACTAAATTACAAAAGACATTATACCCAACCCAAATTAAGTTAGAAGACTTAATTAGAGAAGTGGAAAGTTGGTGAAGGAAGACTTCTATAAATTCTTATGGACTACACTTTATCACTAAATGGGTAAGCTTAATAATCCAATAAAGTACCTCTCTTATGATCTAACCAGAAATTTTTAAGAAGAACTATAAGATAACTATCAATTCTTGGACTAGCTTGGTACATATTTTTAAATTTCTTATTTGTTCGAGGATGAGTAAGATTCAAGTTGGGGGGAGTGATAAACGCATAAATAATTATCACTAAACCTATTAATTAATAATTTAATGTACATATTATTATTTAATATTTTAATATTTTATATAATATTTTAGTAAAAATCTTATCAACTTAAAGAGCTCGATTTTAGGAAATTAATGACGTAAACGGCACTCAAATCGGATTTAAGATGAGCTCGGAATTGATTTTACATTGATTTAACCGTTTCAGTATGCATTTTAAAGCGAATTCGGCAAACCCATTGCCGACTTCATCGTCTTCTCAGATTTCCTAACGATTCTTCTCCATTTTGAATTCAAATATTTTCCTCCACCAATTAAGGAATAAATTGGATAGGAAGTTATCAAATTGGAAGAATTAAATTCATCTAGAAGGAATTTTGATTTTATCCACAATTTCTCTGGGATTTTTCTTCACGCCGCTCGTTGCTTCTCTTCGTCTTCACAGCGTCCGGACTTCTATAAATAGCGCAAGGAAACAAGCCCCGTCCAATGATCTGCATCCGTTCCAAGCCGTGAGGGAGAGATCTGTTCCGTTTCTTCCTAGAGACTCTGTTCCAAGGCATCTCGTGGAGGCTCTGTTCGTGGGCGTTGGAGGATCCGTTTGGAGACTCTGTTCTGTTCACAGTGGCTTGGAGTTTGCAGGAGGTCAGAGGAGCATATCAGGGAGCATTCTAAGCATCTGTTCGTGCCATGGTCTCCTCTTCTTGGAGCGTGAAGAAGATATGTTACCAGGCAGCCATCCGTGGATTGGAGTATTTTGTTCGTCCATGAAGATTCTAGTCCTGGCTTGTGAGGATTCGTTGAGGCGCTGCTAGGAGTTCGTGCGATTGTGGAGGTTCTAGTCGGAGTGTGGAGGTTCTTCTTAAAGAATTTATTACTTTTTATTACCTTCTTAATGCTAGAAAATAAAGTTTGTCAATTTTAGATTTTAATACTTGGATATTATTGAAATAAAGTTTCTATTCATGTTTAATTGTTATTAAATTATATTTAAGTGAAAATAATTTTAGACTGATCTATTCTTGAAAGGGACGGATCGTGATCTACGGGTACGGGCCGTGCTCTTATAAGATAGACCATATCTTGATTATTTTGCACTACTAATTATTTATTTAAATAAATTTATAAATTTATTTCAAGATAATCGCTAAAGTCCCTGTGGAATCGATCCCTTACTTTCACTATTCCAATAGTGAAATTAAGGTATTTTAATCATTGTGCTACGACACGCATCAATGGACATCCTTGGGCCATTCCCCCAGCTTCGGGACAGCGGAGATTCTTGCTAGTAGCCATCGACTATTTCACCAAGTGGGTCGAGGTCGAGGCGCTAGCTAAGATCACTGAGAGTAAAGTCAAAGCCTTCTTCTGGAAGTTGATTTTATGCCGCTTTGGCCTACCACACACCCTCGTCACAGACAACGGTCGCCAGTTCAACAATGAAGCATTCAAGACTTTCTGTGGCGAGCTAGGCATTCACCATTGATTCACCTCTATCGGCCACCCCCAGACCAACGGGGAGGCCGAGGTCATGAACCGCACCATTCTTAGAGGGCTCAGGACTCGGCTAGATGGATCAAAAGGTCGATGGGTGGAGGAACTCCCCAGTGTGATATGGGCTTACCATACGACCCCCAGAGCCCCGACAGGCGAGACCCCCTTCAGTCTCGTCTTTGGATCCGAAGCCATCATCCCTGTTGAGATCGGACTGCCCAGTCCGCGCATGGAGTCCTTCAACGAGGAAGACAATTCCATATTGATACGAGCCAACTTAGACTTTATCGACGAAGCACATGACCAGGCAAGGCTGCGTATGGCGACTTTCCGTTAGCGGGCAGCCAAGTACTACAATGCCCGAGTTCATCCCAAGGTCTTTCTCCACGAAGATCTAGTTTTAAGAAAGGATGAGGTATCTAAGCCTATGGAGGGGGGCAAACTATCCCCCAACTGGGAGGGTCCTTACCGTATCACCGAGACACTCCACCGGGGGGCATACAGACTAGAAGAGCTCAACGGACAACCCATTCCGCGTATTTGGAACGCGGATAATCTCCGCCGATATTATCAATGATGTATCCCCCAGAATACGAGCAATAAAAGGGTCCTTTCCAATGCCACAGCCCGCTCTCCCTTGCATTCAAGGACCAGATCTCGCTAAAGGAGCTCACCGGCATCGCGGCTAACGGGACACCACTCGGTCCGACTTGGAGACGCCCTCGAGTCAGTTCAAGTCCCTAACAGCTCCGTACCCGATCAAGTCGCCCCTTGGGCGGCACACAAACCCCTGAGGTGGTTCAAAAGGAGCTCACCAGCATCGCGGCTAATGGGACACTACTCGGTCCAGCTTGGAGATGCCCTCGAGTCGGTTCAAGTCCCTAACAGCTCCATACCCAGTCGAGTCACCCCTCGGGCGGCATACAAACCCCTGAGGCGGTTCGAAAGGAGCTCACCAGCATCGCAGCTAACGGGACATCACTCGGTCCGGCTTGGAGATGCCCCCGAGTCAGTTCAAGTCCCTAACAGCTCTGTACCTGGTCGAGTCACCCCTCGGGTGGCACACAAACCCCCGAGGTAGTTCAAAAGGAGCTCACCGGTATCGCGGCTAACGGGATACCACTCGGTCTGGCTTGAAGAAGCCCCCGAGTCGATTCAAGTCCCTAATAGCTTCGTACCTGGTCGAGTTGCCCTTTGGGCGGTACATAAACCTCCGAGGTAGTTCTAAAGGAGCTCGTCGGCATCGCAGCCTACGGGACACCACTTGGCCTTGGCATGGAGGTGCCCCCAAGGCGGTTAAGACCCTAAAGGCTCCGTACCCATCGAGTCGCCCCTCGGACGGCACACAAACCCCCGAGGTGGTTCTAAAAGAGCTCGCCGACCCTCACGATCTCCAAGTCTATCGAGTCGGCCCTGACCACCCCTGGTTGTTCCCACTCGGTCTCGACATCTCCAAGATCAGGCCGAGTCGGCCCAGACCTTCCCCAGTCAAGCCCCACTCGGCCCCCGGCGTTTTCAAGCCGATCTCGGTCCTAAGTTGCCCTCAGATCATTCTAAGTCCTTAGAATAGTCGAGCGCAGATGAATCTCCCTTCAAACGGCCTGCGACAGCTCAAGGCATCCTAAGTAATCTCCTATGCGGTTGGTTTATACCTCAAAGACGCATCTCAACATTGGCCAAACTGATACAACGGTTCGGCCATGGCATTATCAACGTGTGCAACACTCAGAGTAAAGGGGCATCTTAGATGAAAGGCCCTCTCTCATCAACAGGTACAGGACCCGTCTTATTGCTAGTCGCACAATAAAACATTTAGCCCAGAGGAAAGAAGAAACAAGCAAGACAAAGGACAAAAGCGTCTTCACAAAAAGTTTTTCTTCATTGATAATGAAATTGAAGTACAAAATTTGGCCCAAGGCCGGTTACAAAAAGAAAAGGAAAAAGAAATAACAACTTTTCAGGGCTCGTTTGGGCCCGGCTCTCCCTTGTCGTCCTCTTCCTCCGCCGGCTCCTCGTCAGATTCCTCGGGCCGGATTCCCTTGAGCTCGGTAATGTCAATTTTAAGAGCCGCGAACACCTTAGTCTTTCACATCTCGAAGCCCTTGATGTAAGCATCGAGGCTAGCCTCGAGGACCTCCTTCCCGAACTCCAGTGAGGACTTGTAGCTGGAGACGGCCTGCCCTACCTCGGCCTCGGCTCTCTGTGCCCTGTCCTAGGCCTCCTATGATGGGGACATCAGCAAGAAGAAAAGGTTGCAGACTGACACTCTTTGGTTTTGTAGTTAATCCACTTTCCACAGGTTCCACTTACTCGAGCCAAGAGTTTCAATTTCTCAAGTGGCAACACATGCTGCAAAATTTCAACTTCTGCCAAGTCTCAAAGTATCGACACTTCCTGCCTTGAGTCAACACTGCTATCAAGACATCAAGTCTTCTCTTTGGAAGTTAAATCTTGGAGGACACATGGAGGTATCTGATGATGACACATGGCAACTTAGAAGTCAAATCTTGGAGGACACATGGAGGTATCTGATGATGACACATGGCAAACTAAGGAGGTGCCACATGGAAGCTTGTGCAACCAAATTTGTTAGGGATTGGTTGTAATTAGTTAGCTATGTCATAACTAATCCTTAGATTGTTATGATCTTTTAGTTTTTTGGGTTGAAAATTTTAAAAGTCCTTTGGCCTATAAATAGGCCAAGCTTTCCCTCTTGTAGATATGAAGTTTGAGAAATAAAATCAAGTTTATTTGATTTTTTTTGCCAAGTGCCTTGTTCTTCTTTGAGTATGAAGAGGGTGAGATGCTCTTAGTTTGAGTTGAGGCTCGTGTTTCCCTAGTCTTAGATCTAGGTCACTCCTTGAGGGAGAGGGTGAGAGGCCCAATTTGCTACTCTAAACCATTCTACCAAGGTTCCATAACAGTTTCAGGAAGAAGGACAAGTGCTACCCAAGTCTCAGCAAAATTTTTCAAATCCTTCCTTTCCTTATTCAATTTTTTTTTTTATTTCCTTCAATTCCTTTGCCTCCACGGTCTTACTTCTGATCACTTGCAGGTTCTCTTGAGGATGTTAGAGTTGATGATGATGGCTCCACGTCAAGGATCAAGTGCCAAGGTGAGTTCTTAAGTAAGGAGTGTAGATCTTGTCAACCAACCCTCAATTCTTTGAGTGTTGAGTGCATCCCTTCCACTTTAAGATCTTACTTCATTGTTGGAAAAAAAAAAAAAAAAAACCTCTTCGTCCTTTAGATCTGAAGTTTTAAAGGTGGCTTAACTTAGTTTGAAGGTTTCCATACCTTTAGATCCTAATCTTTTTATTTCTTTGAAAGAAGCTTGCACAAGGGTGTTTAGATTTCTGCTTCCAGTTTGATGTTCTTCATTTCTCCCATGCATGAATTCAGCCATAGCTTGGGCTCAAATGTTCATTAAGGGTGGTAATCACATAGAACACATCGCCATCCCTTCATTCCACCAATTTTTTTTTCGTGCCCCATCAGCTTTGGTATCAGAGCTTTGGTCTCTAAGTTAAGCTTGTAAGTTGCTGGAATTTCTGTTCTAGTTTTAGTCCGAGATTTTCATGAATTTTTTGTTATTTTTTTAAGGGTTACAAAATAAATAAAAATTAATTTGCTGCACTTTAGGACTTTAGGTTCTGAAATCTAAAATTAAAAAATATATATTTTAGAGTTTTGGAATAAAAAAATTCGAGTTCTTAGGTTGTTTTCTGGAAGACTGTTTTGGTTCCCTCCATTAAATTTGATTTTAAAAAATAAAAAAAATAAAAAATAATAATTTTAACTTGAGATCTGAGATTTAGACTTCAAATTATGTTATTTTGCACTTAAAGTTTGAATTTAGAGTGGTTTTTTAATTTAAATTTTGAATTTTAAAATAGGTAGTAGAGAGTTTGTTAAACTGCTAGAATCTTCTAGCAACTACTATCATAACAACTTCCTCAACCAAATTTTTTTTAAAAAAAATTTTGAATTCAAATTTCAAAATCTAGGATTTTCACTATGAGATCTAACTAATTCAATTTTCATTTTAAAATTTTGAAAATTTAAAACTTTAAATTTCAAATTTTCAAAACAGGGTTAGTTGAAGGTTAGTTAGAAGCTGCAAATTTTATTTAACCACTTTTACCTCCAAGAATGAAATTTTAATCTAAATTTTAAAATTTTTTAAAAAATAGCTTCTGAAATCTAGACTTCAAGATTTGAATTTCTTAATTTAAGTTTGCATTTTCTGAATTTTAAAATTAGATTAAATTTTACTTAATTGTACTAAGTCTAGTCGATTGTGCTAGTTAATTACTGAAATTGTGTGCATCCATATATACATAAACCATCTTAAGGGCATTCAATATAACATAAGGGGAGGAGTTAATAACCTTTCCTTAGCCCACAACAACCATCCTCATTACGCATTGACCTAAGCCTTAATTAAAATCAAGTATGCACCTATATTAAGGACACCAACAAGTCGGGTTCAAGTGCAAGAGGAGACAAAGCACTATTTGAGTTTGTAATTATTCTTAGAAACGGGTGTCTAAGACTAGAGGTCTAATGACAAATGCCTTAAGCGGACTTGCGGTTCTTTAATTGGGTCCTTGCAAAAGCAAGGGGGGCCTCCCGCATTCCCACCTCTTACCTGGCCAGTGACAAAGGTAATTGCATCCTTAACTAGTACCTAGTCAAGTCCTATATTTTGAACTTCTAGGTTTAGGAGCCCTAGAAGCTAGGTTTGTACTTCTTGTTTTATAGGTCAAAAGTTCTATCTTTCTTGGTTTGTACCTATGGATCCTAATCTTGAACTCTTTATGAGGACCCTGACCGAAAAGTTAGACACTGTAACTGAGCAATTAGGGCAAATCAACAAAGAATTAGGTCAAGTAAAAGATAGAGTTGAGACCCTTGAAGAGCCTCAAAGGATCCCCATCGAACCTGAATCATCTAGGTCAATTCCTCGAGGTCCAAGAGCCCAATATCATGTGCACATCCCTGAATACAATCCAAGGAGACTTGATCCTGATTTCATGGAAGAAGCCCGTCGAGTCCATCGGCCTAACTTTACTCCTGATCGTATCCCTAGGCAACCTCACCAGGATTACTTAGATCAAGATGAAAGAGCCATGAGGAATATTCGATTAGAGGCTCCTATCTTTGATGGAAGACTAGACCCTAAAGCTTATGTTGATTGCGAGGGAGAAATGGATCAATATTTTGAATGGTATGAGATGACCGAGGAGAGAAAGTATAAGTTTGCCAAACTGAGGTTAGTCCGCCGGGCTAGGTCATACTGGGAGAATATCGGGAGAATGCTTAGGCAAAGAGGAGACATGCCCATAACCACTTGGAGAGCTATGAAAATCAAGCTTAGGGAAAAGTATGTCCCTATGTCCTATCACCAAAGACTATTAGATCAGTGGCAAAGATTATACCAGGGTAATAAGACTGTGTCTGAATATACCAAGTTTGACGAGTTTGCGATGAGGTGTAACATTGATGAATCAGAAGCTGTAATATTGTCTAGGTTTAGAGCCGGTTTGCGTTAAGAAATTCAAAAGGAATTATTTCTAAGAGAAATCACTGACCTAGACCAAGCCTATCAAATAGCCAGAGATTGTGAAAGGTTTCAAAGGGGACCGATAGTCAGAAGACCCGAACTAAGTAAGATTAGCACCCCTACTCAGAAACCAGGGTTCAACCAAATGTGACCAAATCACCCCACTCCTACTATCCCATCCGGTCAAAGGAGTGACAAGGGTAAGGCTCTTGTAGTTCAAAAGAGTAACAACCCGAATGTCCATTGTTTTAAATGTAACATGAAGGGACACTATGCCAATCAATGCCTTGCCCATTCTCTACACATAGGAGAACTACCTGAAGAGGACCCTGAAGATACTAAAGAGTTTGAAAAAGAGGTATATGAGGCTGAATCCAATCTGATCAATGAATATGATGAAGAGGAAGAAGAGATTGATTATGATGAGACTTTGGGTGTTGTTAGAATTTTGACCCAAACAAAGGAAAAGGAGGATTGGAGAAGAACTAATATATTCTAAACGTTTGTTAAGATAGGGGAGAAGGTTTATAAAATCATTATAGATAATGGGAGTTGTGTGAATGCTATTTCCACTAAAGCCATTAAGAATTAAAGCTTGACCCCTGTTTCGCATCCCAATCCATACAAAGTTTCTTGGATAGATTCAACATCCATTCCCATTAAATCCAGATGTCAAGTTCCCATTCAAATCCAATCCTATCATGAACAAGTCTGGTGCGATGTACTACCCATGGGAGTAAGTAGCATCATTTTGGGTAGACCTTGGTTGTATGATCATGATGCAACTTTATATGGTCAATCCAATTCTTGTGCTTTCAACCATCTAGGGAAAAAGCTTATCATTAACTCGACCCCACCTAAGGACAATATCAAGAAAGGGTCTAGTGATTTGAAAGAGAAGAAACAAGATCTGAATTTGATCAGTGTCAAGGAAATAGAGAAAGAAATCAATGAAGGATCACCTATGTGGATTTTGGCACTTAAAGAAAGTCGGAATGAAGATCCTAAGGAACCACCTCAAGAAGTCACAAAGATCTTAGAAGACTTTAATGATGTATTCGCAGAAGATTTACCCAATCACCTGCCCCCACTTAGGAATATTCAACATACAATTGATCTAGTCCCAGGATCCACCTTGCCTAACCTACCTCACTATAGAATGAATCCTACTGAGCAGGCTGAGCTACAAAGACAAGTTAAAGATCTCCTTCAGAAAAAAGTTTATTAGGGAGAGTTTAAGTCCTTATGCAGTACCTGCTCTACTGACCCTGAAAAGGATGGCACTTGGAGAATGTGCATCGATAGTCGTACCATCAATAAAATTATAATCAAGTATCGATTTCCTATCCCTCACCTTGATGATATGCTTGACATGATGACCGAAGCCACTATATTTTCCAAGATTGATTATAAGAGTGGTTATCATCAGGTTAGGATCAAACCTGGA